>SJYV01031581.1:4822-37404 GCA_006410875.1 Neotragus pygmaeus
AATCTTGATTTTAGCTTGTGTTTCTTCCAGTCCAGCGTTTCTCATGATGTACTCTGCATATAAGTTAAATAAGCAGGGTGGCAATATACAGCCTTGACGTATTCCTTTTCCTATTTGGAACCAGTCTGTTGTTCGATGTCCAGTTCTAACTGTTGCTTCCTGACCTGCATACAGATTTCTCAAGAGGCAGGTAAGGTGGTCTGGTATTCCCATCTCTTTCAGAATTTTCCACAGTTTATTGTGATCCACACAGTCAAAGGCTTTGGCATAGTCAATAAAGCAGAAATAGATGTTTTTCTGGAACTCTCTTGCTTTTTCCATGATCCAGCGGATGTTGGCAATTTCATCTCTGGTTCCTCTGCCTTTTCTAAAACCAGCTTGAACATCAGGGAGTTCATGGTTCACGTATTGCTGAAGCCTTACTAGCGTGTGAGATGAATGCAATTGTGCGGTAGTTTGAGCATTCTCCACACCCAAATTAAGGCAAGAAGCAAGGCTTACTAAAGCCAGACATGGTTTTTGTTTCCTGTTTCCACCCTGGAATTTTGGATAGTGGTTCAGGTTTGGTAATGACAGGTATTTGTTCAGGACATTTTGTGCATTATGCTCTGTATGAAGTTTGAATGTAGGGTCATAAGAAGAGACTTGATTTCTGCCTATAAAGAGAAGAAGAATGAGAGAAACTGTGGTATCTGGACTATTTACTGTTTTTCTGGGGCTTTAGTAAGTGCTTGAAAACATTTAATTCAGACAACAGTTTTGTGAACTTTGACACTGAAAAAGAATAATTGTTTTCTATCTCTCTCATTTGTGATTTCAAGAGGGAAGGTGATAAAATCTATATTAGTTTATACCAAACTACATTTTACTGTTATAGTTTCAATAAGATATAGTTGCTGTACTTGAAAATCTTTCAGAGTTTTACAAAGATAAGAGAATATTAGAAAAGACCACTGGAATCATTCAGTGATAATATGTAATTATAAAGATAAGGACACTGAAATAAAAACCGACTGAACAGGGTGTTACATACATAATATATTACAAAGAGAATATGTCAACTTAATGGTTATCTGTTCTTGGAAAAAAGATATTTCTGATAAGCTTAAACTTTCTCTTTTTCCCCCCAACAATTTCTAATTAATGAGATATGTAGATGGCATAGAATTGCTTTTTTAAAAAGAGGAGAATAATTTATTTCAGTAAATTATATTACTGTAAAATATGTTTTTTTATTGCAAAATACCTTTTGGTAAAGAGAATCTGAGCATTGATAATGTGCTAGCTTTGTTTTTTTAATGTACAATGACAATGAGGTTGAAATTCAAGTAATTTCACTGAGAAAATGTATTTAAAGTTTTTCTCTTTGATATGCATATAACAATAATTTTCCTTTTAGAGAGCAGTTAATTTCCATAGTGGCATCTGATGTTTATAAATGCAAGAGATTTTGGTTAATCACATTTAAAGTTATTAATAATTACATCCTCTCAGGTATTTAAAATGTTACCTTATTCTAGCAAATTCTGCTGATGTTTGTTAAAAAAATGGAGATGCTCTCAGTTTTGTGAATATATAGGGTTTTTTTTTTTTCATTTAAAATTTATCCTACACCTTTGGGGTTTTACTGATAAAATATAAAACCATAGTTTTAAATATAAACTTTGTAGATCACATAATTGCAGCAGCAGAGGTGGGATCCACAGTTCCGTTGACACAATGAATAGGTCCATCGGGTTTCTTCAGAGTATATCATGAAGCTTGTGAATATCTTAAAAACATTCCTTTGAAACTATCAGACATCTGTTTGATAGGGTTTTCTTATGTGTTAAGATGCACAAACTCTATTTTCCTCTGTATTCAGTGTTGAGTACAATGTAGTGTTGACTGGTCTTTATTTAGATAAGCTGGGGGACCATTTGTTTTCCTTAGGAAGCCATGCACATGCAGAATTAATTGAGGAAACCAGCTGATTTCTTTTGTCTCGGCCACAATTCAATTGATTCAGGTGTAATGCAATGCAGTTGAGTAAGTCAAACCACACAAAGCCCTATGTTAAAAAGTGGCTATGCACAGAATAAAGTGTTGATCATTATAGCACTGTCAAGAAAATTAACAATTTTGAAATGGGGAAAAAAATTCCTGTTACTGTAGACAGTTGCTCAGCTAACATATCCGGAGTGGAAGCAACCCATTTCAAAATTCTGCATCATTTTGTTCTCAGTGTGAATCTATTTTCAGGAAAGTTGTTTTCTCAATAATAACAATGGTCATTCTAACAAGCTGAATGGCCATTTTTAACCACAAGGATTGTCCAAATAATACTTTCTTCGCTTTAAAGTGATAGAAAGCAATAAATGTCTAAGAAACATATTTTGGATGAATTAGGTAAATTTTTTTTCTTTCATGAATAATTCATGCTCCACTAATCATCAAAAATGATGTTTTGTCCAAAATCATTCAATTCATTGAATCCTTTATTATATTCAAAATGATATTCTGTTTTGTAAAGTTATTCACATTGTTCATTGAGCCTCAAAATTGTTTTTCATTGTCTGAAACATGGAAGGTCTATCTGTAATAATTGAATCTCTGCACTTAACTAAGTTCCAGATGATAAGACCTAGGCTTACCTCCTTTAACCTTGCTGTGTGTGGATTGTTCTAACAGCGCCTATTGAGGAATCTACTGCCTGAATTAGAAGTCAAACTTGTTCTTTGCTTTCACTGAGTTTGCTCTTCAATTCTGTGTTACCATATCACAATTTTGTTTTTCAAGTTCCTGAAGATACAAGGTGATTTTTCATTCAGAATACTATTTATATCATCCTGAGTTAGGTTATGCTTCTCGATGGCTAATCATTCATGCATTTAAAATGGGCATATTCAGTCCATTGTTATTTAGATCAGCATCTTTGTAATGTCCTAACAATTCAGGGAAAAAAAACAAACAATCCTTTGTCTGACCTAAAGTTTGGCTAACTTGACCAGTTCAGTCTTTTTTATGATGTTCCTTAATACATGATTCTATAGTAGAGTAGAGTTAAAGACCAATTGCTACATCCTCAGAAATGACTCACCAACACATTTCAAGGACAGTGTGGGGACCCCCGGGGGCTTGATAATCCTGAGGGTAAAGAGATTAGGACACAAATTGGAATCTGGGTTTGTTTAATTTTTGGAAAGAGTAGTCAAAGGAGTCCTCTGCCAGAAAACCAGTTGTTTCTGTCTAAAATAACTTGATTTCTGGTCAGAAAATGAATAGAAAAATTGTATGGCTTTGAGAGTTGGTTAAAAGGTGAGCTCGGAACCACTGCATCCTCCAGGGGAGTGCTTTTAGTGTGTCTCCTTCAAGTCGGCTAATGGGTTGAGAAAGGGCTGGGAGAGGAGGGCACCGGAGGAGACCTGGAGATGAACAGCTGCTGCTGAACCAGCGCCAAGCTCGAGTAATTTACGACGCAGAGGAGCACGTGACGCCACACCCGAGGCATCAAGGGCGGTGGAAGCAGCAGCGGAAGGGCCTCTTTCTTCCTCCTAGAGAAAGAAAAAAAAAAAAGAAGAAAAATGTACACGAGAATAGAGAAAAATACTTAGGAGAAAAAAATAAAAACACAGTAAAGAGAGGTTGATAGCAGGAATAACAGAGCCCTGGAAGAAATGTCATAGTGCAAATCAAAGCTCAGATAAAAATTGAAATTCCTGGCTGTTAGGCCACTGAAGAAAAGAGTCACACACACACGTCCACACACGAGCATGTGACACAAAGGGGCAGGAGGGGAACCGAAGGAGACCACAGATACGGAAGTACCGAGACGCTGATCAGATGGCATCCTGCAAGGTTAGGGCTGGTGGACAACATGAGACACCCACTGATATGATAGGCTTATAATGTTAAACTATTTGTTAACACAGTAATAGTGTGCATAGTTTGCGATATTTCTTTTTAAAAAGAATGTAAAGCTTTAATGAGGTTAAAGGGAGCAAAGCTACTCAACGTTTCCAACTTAAGTAGGGCCTTATCCGGGAACAGCTTGGGACTTTACATCTTTATTCAGAAATTAGCTATGTATAGTCATGGGCTGTAGCCCACCAGGCTCCTCTGTCCATGGGCTTCTCCAGGTAAGAATACTGGAACAGGTAGCCATTCCCTTCTATAGGGGATCTTCCTGAAGCAGGGATCGAACCCAGGACTCCCACATTGCAGGCAGATTCTTTCCTGTTTGAGCCACCAGGGAAGCCCAGGGGATATAAGTACTACTGTATACAACACGTAAAATTCTGAGACATACAAGAAGCTCAAAAAAGTGGAGGCATCGATGGGGAGTGCTGTTCTTTTAGCTAGTGTCTTACTCTGGGTTGCTGTAACAAAATTCTACAGACGGGGTAGCTTATAAGCAACAAGAATCTACTTCTAGTTGTACAGTCTGGGAGTCTGAGATCAGGATGGCAGCATGGTCAAGGGAGGACTCGCCTCTGAGTTTCAGACTACATGTCTCCTCACCTGGCAGTAGGTTCTAGGGTGCTCTGTGAGGTCTATTTTATAAGAGCACCGATTCCATTCATGAGGATTCTACTCTCATGACCTAAGCTGTTCCCAGAGGCCCTCACCTCCTAATACCATCACACTGGGCATTAGGATTTCAGCCTATCAATTGTGTTGTCATTCCGTCACTAAGTCGTGTCCATCTCTTTGCAGCCCTGTGGACTGACAGCACGCAGGACTGCCCTGTCCCTCACTATCTCCTGGAGTTTGCTCATGTTCATGTCCATCGAGTCAGTGACGCTCTCTAACCATCTCGTCCTCTCCCGCCCGCTTCTCCTTTGGCCTTTAATCTCTCCCAGGTCAGAGTCTTATCCAATGAGTAGGCTCATCACATCAGGTCACCAGAGTATCAGAGCTTTATCTGTAGCATCAGTCCTTCCAATGACTATTCAGGGCTGATCTCCTATAGGGTTGACTGTTTTGATCTCCTTGCTGTCCGGGAGACTCTGTTGATTTTATGGGATCAAGAACATTCAGACCACAGCAGTTATTGTTAAAATTGTTGAAAAGATTATTAAATAATGTGATCGTTTAGTGAGACTCAGAGGGAGTGTGCGGAATGTGAGGCCACTCTTAGATTACGGTAGGATATAGGCCCCTGCTCTGGTGGCTCAGACGGTAAAGTGCCTGCCTGCAATGCGGGAGACCCAGGTTTGATTCCTGGGTCAGGAAAATCCCCTGGAGAAGGGCATGGCAATCCACTCAGAACTCTTGCCTGGAAAATCCCATGGACAGAGGAGCCTGATAGGCTACAGTCTATGGGGTCGCAAAGAGTTGGACACGACTGAGCAACTTCACTTCACTTCACTTCATAGACTCCTACGGAAGGGAAATCTACCTAGAGAAAGAAACTTTGGAAAAGATGTCAAAATGGAATTTGTATGGAAAATGTCAAGCAGTTTGGTTCCTTTGGCTGTTTGGAAGCGTGACCAGAGATCTTTCTCTGAACTGCATTATGCACATTTCACATCTACATAGGTTGCTGGGCAGTCAGTGGATTGCAGTGCTTGTGGCGAGTCTGTGGCCTGCATGCTTTACATTCTTGTGGTGATTTTCCATTCTCAAGAATTTGCTGGAAGCAGTATATAAATGCAACCTCTTTTGTATTACCAAGGTCTGTCTACTTCTCACAAAGCAGAGGGAAAATCTACATCAAAATATCACTTGGCTTCAAAGAATCATCGTGTTTTCACTTGTTTGTATCAAGGGACAGTGAACATTTGTGAAGGCTGCTATATTTATTTCCAAAACACAGCTTATACCTAGTTGAAAGAGCTGCTCAAATCCTCTGCATATATTTGCAAAGCTGCAGATAAGCTTAGTACGTTCCAAAATGAGGATCTTTCGATGAGCATGACTTCTGAATTTCAGGTGGAACAGATCCCCCCAAAGGGGACGTGGTTTCTCACTAAGTGGGGCAAATTGGCTAAAGGCAAATCTTGGAACTGTGGTGCTCTTGTAAACAGGTGGAACCGAAGCGAGGATTTCGAGATGAGATTAGCGCCAGCCTTAGCTGGAATCATTTGTGCTCTTGAGCATCTGCAGCTGTGAAATCACCACAGCCTGCTCTAGTTGAGTGTGTTTCTCTTGCCCTGATCCCTGGTTCATTTCAGTTCAGAGATCCATGTATAGAAATGGGTCACTGAGGGGCAGAGCGTGCATCTCTGATCTCCTCCAAGAACTCTAGATTTATGCATTAGCAAATGACTTAGGCAGAAAAATATGATATTTCAATAATATTAAGATTATTGACATTTGAGGGGAAATTGCACACATTTTTATTTTTAGCAATCCTTGAAAATAGAGAAACATAAGTGACATCTCTAATAAATGCCAACATTTGGGCTATTTTTTAAAAAAACTTTTAACTGTTAATTATTATTATTCTTTTCTCTTTTGCTATGCCACGAGGCATGTGGGTGCTTAGTTTCCTGATGAGGGGTCAGTCTTGTCCTCTGCATTGGAAGTGTGGAGTCTTAACCACTGGAGTGCCGAAGAATTCCCTGGTCTATGTTTTTTCTTGTCACTTGCCGGCTAGGAGAGCAAAAGATAAGAATATAGATCTCAGTACATCTTTTACCATTGTGTTAGTCAGTCTGGGCTGCTCAAACAATACTAGAGACTGGCTGGCTTATGAACAACAGAAATTTACTTCTCACTGCTCTGGAGGCTGGAAATTTGAGATCAAGGAGAAGCATGGCCAGCTTCTGATGAGAGCGGACTCTCTGGTTTGCTGAGGGCCACCTTCATGATGCGTCTCAGCATGGTAGAAGGGGCAAGGGGATCTAGAGCTTCTTTTGGTGTTGCTGTAGTTTAGTCGCCCAGTCGTGTCTGATTTTTTGCAACCCCATGAACTGTAGCCTGCCAGGCTCCTCTGTCTATGGAATTTTCCAGGCAAGAATACTGGAGTGGTTGCCATTTCCTTTTCCATGGTATCTTCTCAATCCAGGGATAAAAGAATCCATGTCTACTCCTGCACTGGCAGGTGGATTCTTTACCACTGAGCCACCTGGGAAGCTGAGAGGGTTTTTTTTTTTCTTAATTTAATAAGATCACTCATCTCATTCACAAGGGCTCTACCCTCATGATCTAATCATTCCCAAAGGCCACGTCCTAATTCCAACACTTTGGAGGTTAGGACTTCAAAACATGAATTTGAAGGGACACAATGTCAAAAATGTTAGCATGCATTGCAAAAAATACACATGTTTAGGTTAACAAGGGCAGGAGAAGTCACTAATCTATAATGGATGGGCAAAGTAGTATAGATTTTTCTTGACTAAAGATAATCAGCTGAGTTTATGGCAATGAAATGAGTCATCTGTAGAATACTCATTCTTCATTGTCCAATATAAAGCACTTACAAATCCCTGATTTTGAATGGTAACTCTGTGCAACAACATGTGGCTATCACACCCAGACACAATTCTGAGGTCTCAATACAAAAGAATATGTATTACACATGAAGTTCAAAAGCAGCAGAAAACTAGTCCAAGATGTTAGAAGTTAGAAAAAGTGGTTACTCTCAAAAGTTAGAGAAGACTGAAAGCTAAAGTACAAGTTGCTCAGTCATGTCTGACTCTTTGCAACACCCAGTGGACTATTCCAGTCCATGGAATTCTCCAGAACACTGGAGTGGGGAGCCTTTCCCTTCTCCAGGAGATCTTCCAAAGCCAGGGATTGGACCCAGGTCTCCTGCATTGCAGGCAGATTCTTTACCAGCTGAGCCCCCAGGAAGCCCTGGAAGGGTACAAAAGAGTGGCATCTGGGAGTACAGATGAAGTTCTGCATCTTGATCTGAATGCTAATTTTACGTAGGTATGTTCACCTCGTGAAATATCCATCAAGCAGTACATTTATCATGCATGCATCTTCCATGTGTTTGTTATACTTCAATGAAACAGTTTTGAAAAATATAGGTTCTGCAAATCACTTAATAACTCCATCAGGATCTACTTCAATGGTGAATCCAATGACTGTGAGAATATCTCAGTGGTGACGTGGTTCTAACTAAAATGCACCGCAAGTCCTCCTTATGCCGAAGATGCTTGCCTTTCAAAGGCTTAGGGTCTCCTTACTAGGAGGGAGCCAATGTACGTGTTAATGAAGGAAAAGTAGAAAATCTGAAAGTATCCAGAACCAAATAAAACAGCCACAAGGCAAGTTTAAGGGGCCATTTGGGAAATCTTACCACCTTTCTTTGAAGCCAGAATTTTATGTTTTGTTAAGATTTTCACTACAGAGTTAGTGAATACCCATCTGTATCAGGGGAAACATACAATTCCATCCTAAAATAAAATAATTATAGTAATAGCATTATTAGGAGGCATTTTTTCATCCAATACTGTTTTTGTTGTCAAAATGAAATGGAAACTTATTTTTAACCTAGCAGCATTACATTTGGGGAACTGAAATTGTCCTTGGGAGGCATGGGACATGATTTTGTTTGTGGCCTATCCATTTCTTTACCTAAAGGGACCACTTTGCAGACATCATTTTTCACAGATACTGAGAGAACTTCTACATATAATTCACTGCTCTGTATACACGTGCAGACAGTTAAACCAGGTCTCCATTTCACATCGTGAGAGGGTCAACGACATCTTCACAGCATAGTACTGGCGCTTTTTCACACTCGGAATTTCTCAGCTTGGTTAGAGGGCTATCTTTAATACCAACCAGGCCTGAGTCTAGGCGCTGTCACTTACTGACCAAAGGAAGTCTGTGGCATTCTTTTCATAAAACACCATTTTCCTAAGGTTTTCCTATAAAACTTGTAATGAACGGCTTCAACAACAACAGCAGCAAATACTTGTAGAAGCGCTGCTAATGGTGACGGTGATGGCGGTGTAAAGCTCCCTTCGGACATGCAGGACGATCAGTGCTCTTTCTGCATAATAGTAGTAAAAGTGGTGGATGTGAGACGCTTTTTCCCACTTCAAATTAAGAATTATTTACCTTCATGTTTTATTTCACTCAGTTATGTTTCTTTTATAGAGACATCTATAAGCCTGGCATGCCGTAGTTCATGGGGTCACAGAGAGTCAGACATGACTTGATGACTGCACTACAACAGCTATATATAAAACACAGAAATATATTAGTGACTTTGAAATACTCAGCTCTCTTAATCTTTCCTTGGATAGAGTTTGTATAGGGGAGTATTTATTTTCTCATTGACACTGATATAGACTTTAAAACATTAGGCAAATTTTCTCACTTCTCATGTTAGAACTCTTTGGACAAATAGTCACGACACTCCTGTTACACGCTGGTCATATTCCAGGCCATAGTGAATAATGTGGGCAAGATGCCTTTCCATTGTATAAGAAAGAAAATACATAAATATATACAGCACTGGCTGAATTGATGGTTTCTGGGAAGGGACTACACAGGGAACTGATAAGGAGCAGTAGATGAAATGCATTCCGTTAGACACAGTGATGCAGTGATGGCCATCATTCTGAGGAGCTGACTCTTGCCTTGAGATCAGGAAAGAGGGTTTTGGGAAGAAGGAACAGTAAGTGCAAAGGCTCTTGTGTCGACACTGGCTGAGCATCAGAGGAAAAGCAAGGCACTTGGGCATGAAGCCAAGTGAAAGAGGAGGCACTTTGCAGGAGACGAAGGGAGACACGGGACGGTGATCTGGCCATTCCTGGAGGGTTGGGAGTGGGAGACACAGCAATATGGGGCTTGGAAACAGCCCTCTGGATGCTGAGTGGGAATGCCATGTCAAACTCAAGGCTGAAACTAGTCCAGCTGAGAAACTGTTGGAAGAAGATGCACTCAGTTCAGCGAAGACTATCCTGACTGCCAAATAAACGAAAGCTATACACTATTCATTAATTTCAGTGATGTGGTAACGCACCTTTTCTGTTTTTGAGGCTAGTACTAACTGTAGTAATAACTCAGTATTAGTCACTAGTTACTAGTAACTCTGTCTTAATGATTTCAGTTATTTTTCATTCATCACAAGAGGGGCATGGATGAATCAGCCTAAGTCTTCTCCATCAAAGAACAAATGTCAAATATATCCCTTACTATGGGATAGAAATCTTTTTATGAGAAAGAAAATGAAAATTTGAAAAGGGTTAAATAATAACACATGATATCTTTTAGTGCAGGAGAAGACTCTTGAGAGTCCCTTGGACTGCAAGGAGATCCAACAAGTCCATTCTAAAGGAGATCAGTCCTGGGTGTTCTTTGGAAGGAATGATGCTAAAGCTGAAATTCCAGTACTTTGGCCACCTCATGCGAAGAGTTGACTCATTGGAAAAGACTCATGCTGGGAGGGATTGGGGGCAGGAGGAGAAGGGGAAGACAGAGGATGAGATGGTTGGATGGCATCACCAACTCGATGGAAGTGAGTTTGAATGAACTCCGGGAGTTGGTGATGGACAGGAAGGCCTGGCGTGCTGCAATTCATGGGGTCGCAAAGAGTCAGACACTACTGAGTGACTGAACTGAACTGAACTGTTAAAACACTTCAACATGAATTGATTCATATGATCATCATAGTAATCCTAGGAGATAAATCCTATAGCAAAGATTACTGGATATTGTCCTCCTGTTTTATAGAGGAGAAAATCAGTACTCTGAGATCATGAGTGTGTGCGTGCATGCTCAGTCATGGCAGACTCTTCTGGGATCGCCATGGACCATAGCCCACCAGGCTCCTCCATCCTTGGGGTTTCCCAGGCAAGAATACTGGAGTGGGTTCCCATTTCTTTCTCCAGGGGATCTTCCCGACCCAGGGATGGAATCATGCCTCCTGCATCTCTGTCATGGGCAGACAGATTCTTCACCACTGAGCCCCCAGGACAATAAGTCCTCTGTCAAGTTTCCAAGCTAGAAACACATCAAGGGAGATATAAGCATTATTTCCTGATATTAAGAGCTTTTCGTCTAAAGGATGTATAAATTGCCTCTTGTAGGGCTGTAAAGGGATTTTCAAAGAGTAGGCGGCCCTGAGTGGCCTGCTCTGGGGCTCTCACTTTTCTGTCCTGGGCTACTTCTGTGCTGCTGGTCGTGGTTTAGTTGGCAAGTTGTGTCTGACTCTTGCAACCTCAAGGGCTGTAACCCGCCCAGTTCCTCTGCCCATGGGACTTTTCCAGGCCAGAACACTGGAGTGGGTTGCCATTTTCTTGCCCAAGTTCTGTATTCCCCATGGCCAAATCCAATTTTTTTCAGCCTATTGTCACTACCTTTGTTATAAAGAAAAAAAAAAAAGGAAATATAAATATTCAGTCATTATAAAATGAGTTCTGATGACCTTTTAGTATTTGTTGTGTATGAATCGTAGCGGCAGTTAAAGATGAAAAGAAATTGGCATTGAGCCTTCCTAATTATTGTTCCTGTTCAGACCTTTAATGCGGTGCTGGCTCTCGCTGACACATCTAAATGAGGTTTACGGAACCTGGAGCTGAGAATCCAGTGCTCATTAAAAGAGGAATGACAGGACTGTGGAGTTTGCCATTTTGCCTTTTAAAAAAGAAATCATCTCAGATCTCAAATTTAGAAGTTTTAGTTTACATGTAAGTTACCTGCTGATTTGGAATTATTGTGAATGTGGTCTTCTAAAGAAAAGCCTAAAATGAGATCATGGAAGCATGGCAAGAGGGAAAATGAAGGCTGTGCTTGGCTAGGCTTTTTGAACATCACCAGTGTGACTAGTATGGGAACTCAACATGCCACTGTAAACTGTGCTCTCCAAGGAGTGTTAAAAGACAGAGGTTCAGAAGCCAGGCAAATTCCATCAACACAGATACCATGGCATGACCATCCTTTCTGGCTACAGATCTTTAAAAACTGATCTTCTAACCTTTAGGGTTTTCTCAGTTTTGCGCTTGTCTGTACATCCCTGCTAGATGTGATTTCTAAGACAGGTAGCTCTTGTCCTGTAATGTCCCCCATATTCTGTTGCTGGCATCCTGTTTTATAGTGAATTATATATACATTCTTTTTTACTGGTTAAAACTTTCAAATTATGGTGTCAGACCAGTGAAGTCAACCAGTTAATCTCAAAAGGCAAACATCAAATTAGTAGACCTGCTTGGTCTGATGTAGTTGGCATATCTAATAGGCATGATATTTTCATTTACTCGACTTTTTACAAGAACCATTGTGGCATCCACGTTTCTGATAAAATCTGAAATTTAATTTTTCTGACAAAGAGAAAGTGATTTCTTGTTTCTATTGCATAAGAATGAAAAAGTTTGTGACAAGAAACACATAGATGAGAAGCTGAGTTCCAGGGCAAAGCACATGGGAAAAAGACATCGTCACTGAGCTAAAAGTACACGATGGCGGGTACTTAGCCAGGGTTGTAGACGAACTCTTTAAAATAAAATTAATGAAAAACATGCACTAAAAAAATCTTAACTTCGGGCAGTTGCAAAGAGAACAAGGATTTTCTGTAATACGGAGCTTGACATAAGGAAGCAATTATCCCTGTACAGAACCATGTGAAATAAGAAAGGATATGAAGGACCAACAAGATTAAAATAAGAGCAGTTCAGAACATAGCAAACAGATGTGCTAATTTCTTGACTGTGCCTCCTCCTGGCATTAACCTGCTCTTCCGCTAGAATTGCAGATGGATACTGAGGCTGTCTGGGCTTCCCCGGTGGCTCAGCTGGTAAAGAATCTGCCTGCAGTGCAGGAGACCCCGGTTCGATTTCTGGGTTGGGATGACCCCTGGAGAAAGGATAGGCTACCTACTCCCATATTCTTGGCACAGATGATAAAGAGTCCACCTGCAATGTGGGAGACCTGGGTTCAATTCCTGGATTGGGAAGATACCCTGGAGGAAGGCTTAGCAACCCACTCCAGTATTCTTGCCTGGAGAATTCCATGGACAGAGGAGCTTAGTGGGCTACAGTCTGTGGGGTCACAAAGAGTTGAACATGCCTGAGTGACAATGCACAGCACTGGAACTATATAGTTGCAGCTGCTCTTGCATATAACTGATGCTTAGATTCACTCTATAATTCTCATTTCATGAATTCTCAACTCATCCTCTGGTTCACATAAAATTCTGAAGATGAATACAGATGTGGTTAAAAATAGATATTGTATTCCAGATGTACACACAATGAACAAAGAAATAAAGCATACTTCATGCCTGTTACCTTATTAGAGTTTATTTCTGTGTGAGTGAGTTAGATGTTAAAAATGCATCTTCAATTTAATATTCTCTTTCTTTCCTGTGTGATTGATTTTATTAAAGGCTCCTCATGTCTCAATAGTTTGCCATGGTCTCCTGACACAAAAGTGCTCTCACCTTCATACTTGATTCTAACACGATGACCAAGAGAATTAGAAAATGGGAAAATGCTAAAAGAGAACATTCAGTTAGGAGAAACAGTACTGAGTGTAAGTTTCCTTTTCCAGAATCTTTCAAAGACCTTAAGAAGAAAAAGGTCATTTGCTAATTTGTTCATTGAATGAACAGTTTTTAATGTATGTGTCATTTACTCTGCTTGGTCTTATAGACATTTAGATGAACAGAGTTACTGTCTCCAAACAGTGAAGCGTCTAGCTGGAATCTAGTATGTAAATAAATAATATAGCTCAAGAGCTAGGTGCCATAATGAAAAATGTACAGCATATTCTGAGGGTAGATTCATCTAGGGGAGATTGGGAAGGGATGAGTAACCTCTTCAGGAAGAAAATAACCTTTGAGTCTTAAAGGCTAGAGTCAGCAAAGGCATTTAAGAATTCAGGGAAACATGATACAGAGTATGGGTGTGCAACACACACCACACGCAGGACACAAAAACCGAGCGACAGAGTTCTGTAGGAATCCTGGAACATGTAATACCCGCATGACTTGTGACTTACGATACGTCACCATGTTTTGTCTAAATGGATTGGAGGGTGATAAAGGATAGTGTATAACACTTGACAGAACAAGTGTTGGTGGAAAGAAGGAAATCTTGTGGAATGTACACTCTTCATTTCTAAGGAAAGGGGCTTCCCTGGTGGCTCAGATAGCGAAGAATCTGCCTGCATTACAGAAGACTCAGGTTCGATCCTTGGGTCGAGAAGATCCCTGGACAAGGAATTGGCTACCCGTTCCATTCTTCTTGCCTGGAGAACTCAATGGACAGGAGCCTGACAGGCTACAGTCCATGGGGTCACAAAGAATCAGACACGACTGAAAGACTGAAAATAAAGAAAGAGACATGTTCTCTATGTGACTTTTTGTATACTTGTTTGTTTCTATTTCTGCAGGCAACTCTCGAATATTGCATAATAATATTTAAAAATATAGTTTAAGACCTTAGTTCTTACTATATTTTTATTCTCAAAGAGCAAAACCTCAACCAAGGAATGAGGACTCTTCCTCTCTCCTTATTTCTTTCTTTGCTATTGGTACCCTCTGAAAGAGGTCAAACAGACCACAGAGTGTTTAATTTTAAGAGACATTTATTTATCATTTATAATTGGCACTTCGTGAGCCTAGGTATTTAAGTTTAGAGTGAGGTATAGATTCCAAGATGATTATTCTGAGGGAATACTGGACAGATATAATATTTGTTCTGCTCTAATATGAGCCTGAAATGCCTTCCTAGGTGTAGCTCTATGAGTGGATATTTGCTTCATATTTTAAACTTTTTGTTTTAAAATTTTAATTAAGGAAGAATTTTAGTGGTTGTTAATGAAGAATTGTAGTGATCACGATGATACTGACAATTATGATTCATTGAGCACTTAACATTTTCATAGAACTGTCCAAATAAATTCACATGGGTAGGCTTATTTAACCATTAAAAGCCTATTAATAGCCCCATTTTATAGGTGACAAAACTAATATATAGAAGGGTGACTTTTTGTCCTCAGCACACTGTGATGGGATAAGGGCAGGATGCTAACTGAGATTTGGGTTCCCTGAGCCTATCCTCTGAGCTTCTCTGTTATTCTGCCTGTTTTGAACATACCAATCCTATTTCCATTTTTAATTTTAAGGTATTTACTATAAATATTTAGAAATTCCTTCAACTTACATTGTTCTTATCTTGAGATCTGTGAAACAAAAATGACAGTCATTTTTCTTGTGCTGTATCTTTGAAAAGCAACAAAAGATAATATTATAATTTCCCCTTTTACACCCAGGGGGACTCTGTCAATTAGCAGGTGACCTTCCTTCCTACTCTCGAAGGAAGTTATTCCATTGGCCACTTGGCCAAGAAGCTTCTTGCTTTGAATGATTTTTAATAGTGACATGGAGCACTGGGCTTTGGGTACACAGGGCTAAATATTGCTAGTCTCTACTACCACGCTCTTCTAACAGGTAAAAGGATTCTAAGCCTAAGAAAGACCATATAGTTTCATAACCTGTACCATTAAAAAGAGAAACAATTTTTGAGTGCTTTGTGAGATGATTCCTTCTTTTTCCTTTTTTTTTCTTTGAACAAAAAGCTATACTTACATAATGATATGCTTATTAACACCATTGTAACTAACTTGCTGTATCTATCATTTCATAGTATAGTATATAAATGTTTTCCCTGATATAGTGAGTGGTTTAATACCAGTTTACATTGCACAGTAATATCCTTTGGTAGATTACAAAGCAATAATAAAATATAACTGTGCAGATATATTTATGTTATCAGCTGGAATAATTCAACTGGTAGCAAAAGCTACATGTCAATGCATAGCTTTTACCTTCTCATCCTCTTTCATGGTTTTGTGCTTCTTCATGATAATAATAAAGGCTAGAAAGAAAATTATCTTTCAGTATTTAATACATCATAAATTTTCTATGAAATTGATGCTGTCATTCATAGATGACTTGCTTCTTGGTGAGGATTTGTTAGCAAGGCAAGCCTTTGTTTAAATTGTCTTAAACTAAGTTTGTGATGACGAAACCTGCTATTAGCATGAAGACCAATTTTTCAGTAAATATTTTCCAACTTGGGTGTTATTTTCTTCTTCTTTCTTGGACAACTTGTTTCTCACTTCATTCTTCTCCCTGCCCCTGACTCTCTCCAAAAATAATCATTTACTAGATGGGAAGAGACCTAAAGTTAATTTTTTAAAGGCCACGTTATTTTAAACCAAAGTAAAATAAAACATTGTAAGTTGAAATATGAGAAATCCAAAAATAAAACAGCAAAACTCCAATCATTTGAAAGTTAAAAAGCGAAACAAAGCATGCAGGTCGTTCTCATATAACTATTTTCTCAAGGAGGAAAACAAAATTGCAATTATGGACTATAGAGACAATGCATTCGAGGGATGCCAGTGTAAGGATCTCCGTGGACACGTTCAAACATGAAAACAATTAAACAACAGCAACAAAAGCCACAAGCACAAAAACCATTGAAAGTTTCTGGAAAATGTCACAGGGTATACAGCGAATGGAGGTATATGTATTCAAGAAAACGAGTGAACCCCCGTTAGAACAGTGAGTCTGCTGCGTTTGAGAGGCCCTTTCCTCCCTGCCGCGCGCCGCTCCAGCTTCCGCGCTCAGCTCCGACCCTGGAGACGGTCTCGCCCCACAGCTCCCATCTGGGTCCCTGTTTAACCCCAGGAAGGGCAGACCACGGGTATCCATCATCCCTACCACCGCCTCGCCTCTGGGTTGTAGCAGTCTACTAACCAGGCATGACCAAGAGCTGCACCGGGCTTCCTTCCGCCAGCCAGCGAGCTCTCGCTGCTAGAGGGAAGCCCTCTGCGGCCAGCATGTCAGCGGAGGAAGCGAGGACCACGGCTGATTTGTATGGGGCTTCTTCTGAGATGCCGAGAATGCTCTAGCATTTTATTACAGGGAAAGTTATAAAACTATGTAACTATACCTAAAACTATTGAATTGCGCATAAATTCCATGGTGGTCCAGTGGTTAAGACTTTGCGCTTTCAAATGCAAATGCACGGGTTCTGTCCCCAGTTGGGGAGCTAAGATTCTGCTTGCCGTGCAGCATGGCCAAGAAAAATATTAATATAATAATACCAATAAATACGATAAAGTGGGTGAATTGTATGGTATGTAAATTATATTTTAATAAACTATTAAAATGTTCTTATTTTGTCATTGAATATATTAGTTACGGGCTTCCCAGGTGGCGCTAGTGGTAAACAAACCACCTGCCAATGCAGGAGATGTAAGAGACGCGGGCTGGATCCCTGGGTCAGGAAGATTCCCTGGATGAGGGCATGGCAACCCATTCCAGTATTCTTGCCTGGATAATCCCATGGACAGGGGAGCCTGGTGGGCTACAGTCCATAAAGTCGTAAAGAATCAGATACTCCTAAAGTGACTTAGCATGCACACACACATATTAATTAGAAACCTATCTATTCACATATAATATAGTCATCATTGGATGTTCCTGACATAGACTGACTTCCTTTTTTTTTTTTTTTTTTTTCACTGAGATCTGATCTACCTTCTTTTGATGTCTCTTGACCATGAAAATCCAACCAATTCTTTTCTTCATTGGACTGGACATCAGCTGGGAGTGTGTTTTGGGGGAACATTCAAGGGGTAGAGTTGTTCATACCTGGTATATATCTGGTAATGCCTGGTATTACCAGGTTACACCTGCTTATACCTGATAGCATGATATGCCAACTAGTCCTGCAGGTAGGAACTTAGCGGTTTTGATTTTGGCGAAAAAAAAAGTAATAAAATTTTTTCCTAGTGTTCTAGAGAGTGCAAATAGGCTCTGAAAATATGATCCATATATAATTTGAGTGTTACATTGTTCATTTTGCCATTGAAAATTTACAGTGTGAGTTTACTACATGTTCAGTTAGAAAGAGGCAAAATGAAGCAGGAAAATCGGTGGTGTGAGGATTTTGCTTTGTAATTAAATAATTTATATGCACCTGTTGGGAGCCGCATTAGGCATTACTGATGCACGGCCCCAGGCCCCCTCTCCTCATTCCGCAGGCACGGATTCCAGGATGAAGGAGTTAGGCCTTGTAATTCTGAATTTTCTTTTCCTCCCCTCGACTGAGCTGACTGAAAAGGAATATTAAGGTGCTTACTAAATGTAGTGTGGTAAGATGGATCAGTTCCTGAAACAGAAGAACAGCTTGAGTGGAAGAACTGGTCTCAGTGTTGACAAACGTATGATGCTGAGATGCTCATGACAGAGGAAACCGGTGAAGGCTGTATGGGAGCTCTCTGTACTATCTTTGCAACTTTTCTGTAAATTTAAATACAAAGTTAATTCAAAAGTAATTATGACTGGTCTTATCCTTGGCATGCTGTTCCTTTCTGAAACTTCCAGATGAGAATTTTAGTGAAGTTTATTTTAGTGAAACTTTTAGTGAAGAGCCAATTTGTGTGAAATTCTAACCACACTACAGAATCAAACCGTTGGCATATGGTTTATACAGGTGTTAATCTAGTTGCTGCTTATTCTAAGGAGCATTCAGGATGATTTCATATTTCTTGTAATTGATTAAGTATGGACTATAAAAAGGCAGGATTAAACCTACGGAGGAAAGGAAATCCATCAGTTAACACTGTTAAATTTGACAGGCACTATCAATGACAAGGACTTCCCTGGTAGCTCAGCTGGTGAAGAATCTGCATGCAGTGCAGGAGACCCCAGTTCTATTCCTGGGTTGGGAAGATCCCCTGGAGAAAGGATAGGCTACCCTCTTCAGTATTCCTGGGCTTCCCTGGTGGCTCAGATGGTAAAGAATCTGCCTGCAGTGCAGGAGAACTAGGTTGGGCGGATCCCTTGGAGGAGGACATGTCAACCCACTCCAGTATTGTTGCCTAGAAAATTCCATGGACAGAGGAGCCTGGATGGTTATAGTCCATGTGATTGCAAAGAGTCGGACACGACTGGGCAACTCAGCACAGCATAGCGCCTCAATTACAAACGAGTTATATATTCATTCTTTACGATTCACTTGGGGTTCATTTTTCAACTGGAACTTTCTTCCTGTATTTTTTTTATCATGTGTTTTTAAGCAATATTAATTTTCCAGTAATTTTTAATTTAGTGGACAATGATAGCACATGCAGAAAAGTGTGTCTACACAAAGCATTATGTCATGTCCTCTGTGGCACTTTTCCTAAGTTATAACCCAATTCTACCAACAAGATGAAATTTCTAACCTTCATTCTTCCAGTTTATCTACTCTGTAGGTAAACAAATACCTCATAAAACAGCCCAGGGGCATAATTAGCACTCAGTATTAGAGGGACACCAGAAAGTACTAACATTTTACATTAGATGCATTATTTTATTGTAACTGTAAGTTCCCAGTGACCTTTAGGTTTTTGCTAGTGTAAGTAACGATTCATACTTGGCATTTGCCAAGAAATGGAAGGGTATTTTATAGTTACATTTGATAAAGCAAGTATAAGGAGATTAACAGATGAATGAAAGATAATGATACATCAAATGCCACACTTCAATAAAGAACGGGCAATTTAGCATGTTTCATAGCAAAAGATGCTGTTCCAAGTTCAATAGTTGCTGCTGCTAAGTCCCTTCAGTCGTGTCTGACTCTGTGCGACCCCATAGACGGCAGCCCTTTCTCCAGGCAAGAACACTGGAGCGGGTTGCCATTTCCTTCTCCAATGCATGAAAGTAAAAAGTGAAAGTGAAGTCACTAGTCATGTCCGACTCTTAGCGACACCATGGACTGCAGCCCACCAGGCTCCTCCGTCCATGGGATTTTCCAGGCAAGAGTACTGGAGTGGGGTGCCATTGCCTTCTCCGTTCTACCTATTATTTTCAGAATACATAGTAATGCCCTGAGCAGTCTCTTTAACAGATAATCCTATGAAGAAGGCTATCTTCCCATTTTCCTATTTGTATAAATAGTTCCCCAAATAATTCTAGGTTACCTGATTGAACTGAATCTAAAAGCAAATCACTTGTATTTGTTACACCTTTTTCTTTTCTAAATTATGAAATTCTTGTTTTGAATTAATGTATCCTTACTCTGGAATTTATACTCCAACTGTTTTCTTTTACTCTTTGATAATATAGGATTGTTTTGTGGATAAACGAAGTCCTCATTACTCTTACTGCCGTAATCAAATGTACTGTTTATGTAGAATCCTTCTCACAACCTTTCCAGATTAAAAAAATTTAATATCACTATAATCCTTTTATATATCCTGCATTTTTCAATTTATATTAATTATTAAAGTTTTCTGTTTTCACATCGATGTTATAATTATAATTAGAATGGGTGAATAATATTACATCAACAGATCTTCTATGCCAAAATTGATTGAACTGCTCATTTACTGGAGAATGTTTCAATTTCTTTCAAAACTGTAGTTAGCATTGCAATTGGCATTCTTACGTAGCTTTATTTTGTATGATTTGTATAATTACTTTCTTAATATAAATTTTCCAGAAGTGAGATGATTGTCTTCAGACAGTAGCTACATTACAGTTGAGAAATGGAATATTTCCTGCCATGTCAGTAAACAAGGGTGTCCCGGCCTGTGCTGGAGGG
Source organism: Neotragus pygmaeus (assembly GCA_006410875.1). NCBI lineage: Eukaryota > Metazoa > Chordata > Mammalia > Artiodactyla > Bovidae > Neotragus > Neotragus pygmaeus. Next base: position 25,312 of record SJYV01031581.1, read on the forward strand.
TGCTCAGGGAGGAGAACACCTGTGCCCTAGCGGTCCTCAGACTGCAGCCCTCCGCTGTGAGCTGGGGGGCACTCAGAAGGAGGCGAATGCCTACAATCTAGAGGTCCTCAGGTGCAGCCTCTCCCTCTCCTCTCCCCCAGGGGAGCTCAGGATGTGAAGAACACGGGAAACGGGCCTCCATAACCGAGGTGCACATGAAAGGGATGATTCCAGTGAACCCAGACTCCTGCATCTTTCCACGCATGCAAAAGCACTGAATTCCTCAGCTCAGGAGATCTGGTCTCATCGCCCTTTGTTGCAAACCTTCTCCACAGCTGGGCTTCTCCCTTGGTGTCCATCTCAGGAGCAGGGTTACTCGCGATGCTATCCTCTGGGCTTGAAGGCCTAAACTGAAGGAAACATAACTCCAACTTTTAGGTTAATGTTGTAGCCACACGTTCCGGGAAGCAACTCCCGCAGCAGGACAATGCAGATAGTGGAGTGCAGTTTATTACACCGGCGGGCCCAAGGCAGAGTCTCCTCTTAGCCAAGGACCCCGACCAGCATTTGTGAAAATCTTTTATACCCCATGTGTACGTGTCCGAACACACCATCCCAATTTCCTTGAGACTTACATAAACCAAGGAAAATACAATCCCAAACCCCCCTCATTCACGTGCTGTGTGATCGTGTGCTCAAACGGTCAAACAGCCAATAATCAATAAACCCGAGGTTACACTCCGACAGATACAGAACACTTTATGGCCTGTCTGGAGGGAGGGGCGATTAGTGTATGTTTTCTCTTAGGCGATGAGTAGCCTAGATGCGATCTTCAAGGTTCCCCTGTCTTGAGGGGGTCTTATCCTTCTGTTGTTGTTTTCATAGGCACTAAACCCAGAGTTCAGAGTCCATTGGAGAGGTGCTGAGCATGATCAGCATGAACAGGCCAAAGATGGAGTCCAGGCCCTGTGAAGTCCTTCTTCATTATAACTGTTCTCTAAGTCACCACAGTTCTTGCATTTCTGTTATGTTCTGAGGAGCAGTGTGCCGTTCTGCTGTGCCACTTGCTTGCACAGACATCCAGTCTGTGAGAAACCTTCCATATGTTAGCAGCGCTCATGTTTTCATCCTAGTCCCCCAGGACACCATTTGGGCAGGAAATTTGGGTATGTTTATTTATATTTCTGTTATAGACATTGGTGTGCTTATTTTATTTTTCTTTGAAAAGTAAAATATATCTGCCTATATATCTGCCCGATAAACAAAAGGAACAACCTTTTCTTTTTGCCTTTCCAGATTTTAAGAATTGCACTGTTGCTGGGTTGCACATTTAATATCAGTATTTGATAATAGTAAATTTTGCTACTTAACTGTATACAGACTTATACAACGTCTCTTTTTTTCCCTAAGGGAAATCAAGTCTAGTTCCAATGTTTGCAGTACTCTTAAGTCTGCAGCTTGTTCATACTTTGAATGTTTTATTTAAAAAGTGACATCAGAAGGCTTTTCTGCTAACGTAGTAGTTTTTATTTGCTTATGCAAAGCTGTGTAGGGACATACCGAGTAACAATAAACATTGTCACATAATTAGTTTAAGGAATCAATTCAATTAAAGTAGATTATAATCATAAAACATTCACAACCACTCTGCTTAGTATACGTGAAGCAATTACAGAAACTGTGGGTGCTGGATTAGCCTGATCCTTGAAAATTAAAATGCTTAGATTTGCTTCCATTATTATTAGATAATAATACATTGATACTGATTAATGAGCTGTGAACAATGCAATGATTTAGAAAAAGTATGACAAGACCGGATAAACGAAAGGATCTATTTTAATTAGAATAATATACTCATTGATACATTCTCAAGGTGTGCCTGCTTTCTTTTAGCTGACCTTCTGTCTCAGCATTTCTGTGTTAATTGGGATGACCTTATTCTCAGAGAAAATAATACGTGAGGAGAGGGTGGATTTCTGCTCTCAGCTAGGTACTGTAGAGGATGTCACTGAACCATTTCTTTGTGTATAAATTTGCCAGTTCTAAAATTCTATAATCATATGATGAGGAGTAAGGGTTAGTGTGAAATTATGATCATGGAAAAATTTAGAAATGGGTGAAATATAACCATTTTCTTGAGGGACACAAACAAAATATTACAAAACAGCTTTCTTTGTGGAGTAATTTTGAGGATATGCTCAGGTGTAATTTGACCTGTTTTCTCAGAAGACTACTCTCAAATCTTTGGATAGATTTCATAATTACCTATGTAATCACTGGTTGTCTTTATTTTGCTTGTTTGTTGATAGCAAAGATTAACATTCATATGCTAGTCCTAAGTGGTTTGCCCCTCAATTTTTATATACTGTATAGGACTTCCAGGGTAGAGTACAATCAAAACATTTCTCAGGGAAATTAAACCTCTTCTTGCCAGCAAACTAATCTAAGGAGGGCTCTAATAAATCCACCTGGATTGAAACTTCCTTCAAATAATGCAACTGTGTACCGTAAACAACTAAAACTTCGTAAATCCTTTGAGATTGAACTGTCCACGATAGAAATTGCTTGACAAACGCTCCTTCCTGCCAGCCCCCTTCCAGTATTTCTATCAAAGTCTGCCCCTGGAAAGAAAAGTGAGGTGATGCTGGAAAAAAAGTGAGGGATAGGTAAATTTGCTTCTAAAGCACTTGCTTTCTCAGTAATGACCTTAGTATCATCCTTTTCAGTTTTTTTTTGTGAGCTGCAAACCACAGGAAACTGAGTTTGGATTCAGAAAATTTAATCTTACCCTAAATTAACATGCATTTGGTTAACTTATTTGCTCAGTACAATGCAATTGAGTAGTTAATATGTCATGTGGATGGAGTGGAATGGGCTAGGTAGACTTGTATGGACTTGTCCCAGGTGAAGTGAGAGGTTGCAGTAAATTCTGGTCAGGATTTTTGCCCTCAAGCAAGGTGGCACAGCTGGAAGGAAAGACTTCAGTGTCTTGTCTTACAGACCTAAGAGAGACCCCATGAACTTTCTGTGGCATGAAAGCACGTTGAAGATCTTCTGGGCTACTAAGAATGATGAGGTTCCTTATTATAAAATGGAGAATTGATATGGGAATTCAATGAGTAGACAAATATAGAATATTCCAAGCTTAGAATAGTGGTTGGCATATAGCAAGAGATTGATATGTATGTAGTAATAGTTTAGAATAGGGAAACACTGAAATCTACCCCAACTCCACCTTACTATAGGCATTGCAGGATAGGATAGATTATCAGCTAACACCAAACCTGCTTATTGATTATAAATATCTCCATATATTTTTGTGCTGTGGGTATATGTGCAAGTACACTTTCAGTTCACTTCAAGGATCAAAAGTAGCTTTTTGCCAATACTTTTTAGACAAATCTCTTAGTTGTATAATCTACTTAATTATATTTAAATATAAGTACCTGCAATGGGTCTACTTTTCTGATATTACAACCACTAATTTCATATAGGTTCCCAAAGTCTTATTCAATTGATACCCTAGCAGAAAGCCCCCCAAAGGCTTAATTGGACATTGCTTAATTTCTCTTTTGATTGATGGAGAAGAATACAGATTCACTGTCCTTTTTTAGTAGATTCCTTCTTCCAAGTAGAGATGTGAATATTATCCCCTGGCTATGAATTAATTACTTCTAATAGATAACTGTACATTCCTATTAAATATCTCTTGAAACATACCACAAAGTATCTCTTGGTCTACAATTTTTTCTGGAAAAGAAAAATGTGGCATGCATTTAAACTGTAAGGTCAATTTAGGGGGGTTAAATATGCAAAGTTACGCATGTCAGAGAAAGAAGAGTGGTTTATGATCTAGAATGCCCTGATCTCTTTATTCCCGAAGATCTCATTTTAGTGTTCATTTTCATGCTTTTCTCAAAGTGTGAAAATTCAGTGACCAGAATGCCTCTAGTCTAATCTTTGTCTTTGACCTTAGCAATGTGTTCTGTTCGGAGATGCAAAGTGAGATATATTAATGGGGAGTCAGGATCAAGGCTCAACTTCCACTGTACAAAATGGCCAAGAGAGGAGGCCTGTCTGTGAGTAAAGGCAAAGGATGGGTTGGGATGTCATGTTGACAACAGGGTAGATAGTCTGGCTGTTCAAAAACAGAAATTCTTCATTGTGGAGCCATGGGATATTTGGGTAGAAAAAAACTCTGGAGGGAGAAAGCAATTTGAATACCAAGAAGATGAATGTGGAATTTCATTGGTGGTCATGGGATAAAGACTATAGTAGAAATCTCAAGAATTTGAGGAGATAATTAGGAGTTTGATCTGGATTTACCAACTACGCGTTCCCGTGATGGGCAATTGAGAAGCTCTATATATGAGGAAATCAAGTTTGAGTATTTGGTGGATGCTGAAGCTGAAGCTCCAATACTTTGGCCACCTGATGCAAAGAGCTGTCTCACTAGAAAAGACCCTGCTGCTGGGGAAGATTGAAGGCAGGAGGAGAAGGGGACGACAGAGGATGAGATGGTTGGATGGCATCACCGACCCAATGAACATGAGTTTGAGCAAGCTCTCAGAGATGGTGATGCACAGGGAGGCCTGGCGTGCTGCAGTGCACGGGGTCGCAAAGTGCTGGACAAGACTGAGCAACTGAACAACAGCAAATGTGAGGAAAAAGTAATCTATATGAAAAAATTCAGCTGTAGATTCAGCTGAATCTATTTAGTACAACATCGGCACTATTTAGTACAACATCGAAAATGAAATAAAAATGAAACAAAGACCCTTAATGCACGAGACAGCACACTGGCTATATTCAGATCTCTCAATATTTGCCGAAGAGATAGAGGAACTTCAGGGACCAATACCTAATATGTGCCCTCGAAGGATGATAACATATACTGGCCTGTGCTCTGCTCAGAAATGAGAAAGAGAACAGCCATTTGCCAAAATAAGATGTTAGATGCCTCTGGTTGAAGAGGAGGAGAATCATGCGGACCGCCATTGCTCTAGGCCTGTGGCTAACCATACCGTTCTCCGAATCACTGGGTGACATCCCTTGTACACCAATGACATTTATCTAATGGGCTCAGGCAAGGGTAAACTGCTGTTTCAGGTAACGCTGCTTGACTGCAATGAAGAGGAGGAACTGAGCTGCCCCTTACTTAGCTGCTACTTCTAACTTCTTTGCCATAATGCTAGAAATTTCTCTGTTTTTTCTTTTGTGTTCAGGAGACAAGAATGTATTAGGTGGCTCTATAAATGTTTAAATGCTTACAATATTAGTTGTTCATAAAATGAAAGAAGCAGTGGGGAGCAAATATCAGGGAAAAGAGGGAAAGAGTGCCATATAATGCATAGTTCACAGCTCTAAGGAGTCAGTGACGATGAGGGCATTTATTTTAGAGTTTCAGGGGTAATGCATGTTTATTTGATAAATTTCCTATATTAAAATTAATGAAAGTGTTCTAGAAAATTAGGAAAAGAAGAAAATAATATTTATTCCTAATCCTATCACTTCTATATTTTGATGTCTATAACTCAGTTTTCTTTATCACGTGTATATGTGTTTATTTACAGTGGGATCAGATGCATCTTGTTTTATAATGTGACTTTTTGTATCACCTTAATGTTTTTTAAAAAATAGACTTTGCTTTTTAGAAGAGTTGTGAGTTCACAGAAAAACTGAGCATTACCCTCACCGCACTTCTTTCTTCCAGCCTCTATCTTTCAAATGATGCATATTCGAATAACGAGGGCCTCATATTTTATAGCAGTTTATCCTTCCCTCAAACAATGTCTTCAAAAATACCCTTCTCAACTCCATGCCCCCGTTCCCTGTTAAATGAGCACAACATAGTGATCACAGGCCTCTGCTGTGTGGAGTTCCGCCTGCAGGTGTCGTTACCCCCTTGTCAACGGAAAATATTGGAGAGCCTTCTCCTGTGCGCCTCCCCTCCCACCAACAATTTCATACCTGATGCATGGTAGTCCCACCACACTTCTTTATGCCTGAATGTGTCTCTGATCAGGAAGTAGCAATCACAGAATAATAAGTGTACTCGCATCAGGGAGCACTGTGTGGTTTCGTCTGTGGGGCACGCCTATCGAAGCCTGCACCTGCTCAAAACCAGGACGAGCTTTCAGGCTGTCGAATATCAGTCGCCGATGGCCTCCAATGGAGCTGTACTTAAAACAGAGTTACCGTGTTTCCTTGAAAAGTTACCTGAATTGACTTGTCCATAGTTATCCTAAATTGTTTTATAGGGAGGAAATATACACCATATCACAAAATTTTTTTTTAAATGAAGATTTCTATGTATCTTTTGCTCCTTTCTCAATCTAAAGATGCAATTATTTGAATATGCATCGTTTGAAAGATCTAATCTTTCCAAGTTATTTAGTCTCAGTATGCTGGGAAATGTGGAATCCTTGTAGATCCTGAAATACTAAAGTCAGAGTGGGTGAATATCAATTTAATAACTTTCATTTGGCAATATTAGAGAAATCCCAACCCAGGGATCGAACCCATGAATCATTATGTTTCCTGCATTAGCAGGTGGGTTCTTTACCACTAGTTCCACTTGGGAAGCACAAAGAACTCTTAAGTCATATAATTCAAGGTTATCCCCAAAGAATAAGCTATGCTTTTGTTCTATAGTGGAATTATTACCTTTCGATGTCAAAATATAAGGCATATTTCCTAGGAAAACTGGACAAAATAATGTCTATGTTAGTCTATGCACAGAAGACTACGAAATTGTTTTTCAGAGTGTCTCTAAACTCCTATTTAATCAATAATTTTTGGTACATTTCCTTTTAATCCCAAAACATATAACTATTTTATGTCTTACTCACCTGAAATGTAACATTTGGTATCAGTTAAGGTAAGAAGTGAGATTAAAACTTTTGTAAATTGTTGACGGTTACGTAAACGAGTTGGTGACTAAGGCAACATTATAAGAATTTCAGAGAAAAGGCCTGCTCTCTGTCCAGTTTTTCTTGTCAGATTCTAACCAATCTTCCCCCTCATTTGCCTGCTCACGTCTTCCTTTACAAAAGCTGCTCTTCAGACTGATGGGGACTCTCCATCGAGGAGATGCACATGAGGTGAAGAGCGGAATGAGGACAGAGCTGATGATAAGCAATCAGAAACCCTGCATAATTAAATGATGCTTTGCTGGCTTCAGTTGAGAGCATTTTAAATGATTCTAATGGGCATTAGAGTTCCTTGATGAAATCTTAGTTGACTGTGATTTTATTCTTAAAGAAAGTCTTCTGTGATGTCTGGAGAAATGCTATTTCAGAGATCAGATTGAGTGGCAGCCATGATCAACTTTGTTAGCTGTCAGTTTAAATGTCCTCTTTAAATTGGGATTCTCAGACACAAGACTGCCTCTTTCTCATATGTCCTCAGGCATTTTTCACTTTTCTAGGCTGATTTCTTGAGTTAAAGTATCAGAAGTCAGCTTTTATGAGACTCTTATGATTCACCAATCATGTACTGTATGCTGGCAATGAATCAATCATTGCCCTCAGGTCCATAGGGTCTAAAACAAATAGAAATATATCACTTGCAAATATTTCATACTATATTGGAATAAATACTAATAAGATAAATAATAACAAATTGTATAAAATGTTGAAATGTGTTCTTCACCCATGTAAACTTGAATTGGTTACTCTTTGTCCACTGGCTGTCATTAATTTTTAATGGAGGAAAAATGTGCTGACCAAAAATATTAAGCATGTAACTTTTTGTCTCATCCCTTATGTTTTGAAAAATATATTTTTCTATTATTTTAATGTAAAAAATCCATATTTCCTTAAAATATCTCCTATATATCTAGCATGCATTTGATATCTTCACTGATAAATATTATGTTTTAGTGAATCATCATTAAAATGAAATCTAGCACAAATAGGAGTGTTTAAATTACAAAGCACTTAAGTATACATACCATAGACCATTGTCCCATGGCATCAGGGCTGAAGGGTTGGCTAGGGACACAGATGATGCATGCAGTTGAAAATCCACATGTAACTTAGCCCTCCCTATCCTCAGTTCCTCCGAGAGTAACTGGGTTCCTCAGTATTCCCAGTTCTGCCTCTGTAGAGTCAACCAACCATAGATCATGTAGTACCCTAGTATTTACTACTGAAAGAAATTCGTGGACCTGCATAGTTCAAACCCATGTTGTTCAAGGGTCAACCATTTACTTATTGATATATGTTTAAGAAAATAGAGATTTAATTATATCTACAACCCCAAACTTTGCTGTTTTAAAAACATCCTTATAAGGTAATATATGCAGATTCAGCTTATTCTTTTATAATAGTTGCATTAATTTCATTTTATTATGTTGTCTAATTTGACATCCTTTTGATAGACATTTAGGCTTATTCAAATTTTCAATAATATTAACATCATTATACATATGCAAGAATTTCTATGAAGTCTTGCTGGATGCAAAAGTATTTCAGATTTAGAGATATTACCGAACTATTCCAAAAATATTTTATACTTCTCCCAATTACATTTGAAAATATCTGTTTCCCTTGTAGAATGTTGGTTTTTTGAAGGCAGAGCCTTAGCTGCATTTTTCACCATTATTTCCGGTCATATCACTTGTCTACTTAAATCCCCACGGTGGCTTCTCACTGAGGCAGAGGTAGGTGGCTCCAGGTTAGATGTTTATAAGTAGCCTCCAAGTGTATTTATACCTTATACTTCAGAGATGGAAATAACAACATGGCCAGGGTAAATAGCTAGGCTTTGTCTCCTGTGAACACTTTAAGATTACTGTTTAAGTCATTTACAAGGGGGCAGTCTTCCGGGACTTTCTCATGGGCACCAGGACCCAGGAGAAAGGAGCAGTGGTCCCACAAAAGACTGACTCAGACTACTTGCCTATGAGTGTACAGGTCTCTGGTGGAGGCGTGGGTCGGCAGTGACCTGCTGCGGGGTTGGGGGCATGAGGGTAGCAGTGCCTGCATAGGACCTTTGGAAGGAGGTCCCCATTATCTTCTTTACCTCCACGTTAGTTTGGCCTCAGGTCAAAGAACAGGGAGGGAACACAGCCCCATCCACAAACAGAAAATAGGAATAAAGATTTACAAAGCATGGCCCTGCCCCTCAGAACAAGACCCAGATTCCCCCTCAGTCAGTCTCTCCCATCAGGAAGCTTCCATAAGCCTCTCATCCTTCTTCATCAGAGGGCAGACAGACTGAAAACCACAATCGCATAGAACTAATCAATCTGATCACAGGCACCACAGCCTTGTCTAACTCAGTGAAACTATGAGCCGTGTTGTGTGAGGCCACCCAAGATGCATGGATCATGGTGGAGAGTTCTGATGAAACGTGGTCCACTGGAGAAGGGAATGGCAAACCACTGCCGTATTCTTGTCTTGAGAACCTATGAACAGTATGAAAAAGCAAAAAGATATGACGCTGAAAGATGAACTCCCCAGGTCAGTAGGTGCCCAATATGCTACTGGAGATCAGTGGAGAAGTAACTTCAGAAAGACTGAAGAGATGGAGCCAAACCAAAAACAGCACCCAGTTGTGGATGTGACTGGTGATGGAAGTAAAGTCCAATGCTGTAAAGAGCAATATTGCAGAGGAACCTGGAAGTTAGGTCCATGAATCAAGGCAAATTGGAAGTGGTAAGCAGGAGATGGCAAGAGTGAACACTGGCATTTTAAGAATCAGTGAACTAAAATGGACTGGAATGGATGAATCTAACTCAGATGGCCATTATATCTACTACCGTGAGCAAGAATTCCTTAGAAGATGTGGAGTAGCCCTCATAATCAACAAAAGAGTCCGAAATGCAGTAATTGGGTACAGTCTCAAAAATTACAGAATGATCTCTGTTTCCAAGGCAAACCATTCAATATCACAGTAATCCAAGTCTATGCCCCAACCAGTAACACTGAAGAAGCTGAAGTTGAATGTTTCTATGAAGACCTACAAGACCTTCTAGAACTAACCTCCTTCAAAGATGTCCTTTTCATTATAGGGGACTGGAATGCAAAAGTTGGAAGTCAAGAGATACCTGGAGTAGCAGGTAAATTTGGCCTTGGAATGAAGCAGGGCAAAGGCTAGCAGAGTTTTACCAAGAGAATGCACTGGTCATAGTAAACACACTCTTCCGACAATATAAGAGAAGGCTCTACATGTGGACATCATCAGATGGTTCATACCAAAATCAGATTGATTATATTCCTTGCAGCCAAAGATAGAAAAGCTCTATGCAGTCAGCAAAAACAAGACCGGGAGCTGACTGTGGCTCAGATCATGAACTCCTTATTGCCAAATTCAGACTTAAAGTGAAGAAAGTAGGGAAAACGACTAGACCATTCAGGTATGACCTAAATCAAATCCTTTATGAGTATACAGTGGAAGTGACAAATAGATTCAACGGATTAGATCTGATAGACAGAGTGTCTGAAGAACTATGGACAGAGGTTTGTGACACCATACAGGAGGCAGGGCTCAAGACCATCCCCAAGAAAAAGAAATGCAAAAAAGCCAAATGGCTGTCTGAGGAGACCTTACAAATAGCTATGAAAAGAAGAGAAGTGAAAGGCAAAGGAGAAAAGGAAAGATATACCCATTTAAATGCAGAGTTCCAAAGAACAGCAAGGAGAGATAAGANCTCTTTCTTGCCTTCTGTTTCCCTGCCAACATCGTTACTTTTTCTATTTCTATTAACATTCTGTTCCTTTGTCAAGGAAGACGGGGCTCTTTCTTAATGCAAGACTTGTGTTGGTTTGTAGAGTAAACGAATCATCCAGCTTACATACATGGCCTTTTCTGAAATATATTTGTGCATAAATTCAACCATATTTGCTGTAGGTCTATGATGGGCTTCCCTGATAGCTCAGTTGGTAAAGAATCCACCTGCAATGCAGGAGATCCCAGTTCGATTCCTGGGTCAGGAAGATCCACTGGAGAAGGGATAGGCTACCCACTCCCAATATTCTTGGGCTTCCCTTGTGACTCAGCTGATAAAGAATCTGCCTGCAATGTGGACGGCCTGGGTTCGACCCCTGGGTGGGGAAGATCCCCCAGAGAAGGGAAAGGCTACTCACTCCAGGATCCTGGCCTGGATAATCCCCATAGTCCATGGGGTCGCAAAGAGTCAGACAAAACTGAGCAACTTTCACATGATGCCCTTGGCACTGAGGATTCAGCCAGATCATAAAATGAAGTCCCTTACTCCCAAGCAGGTTTGGTTGCAATGGAGGGAGACAGGCAAGGAGCCAAAAAAGAGATAACATAGCATGCAATGATAGATGCGGGAACCAAGATGGCAGTCGAAGGGAGACGCTTTTCACAGAGGAGATGGAGGAGAAGCCTCAGCAACACAATAGGGTAAAGGAGGAGAAGCCTCAGCAACACAATAGGGTAAAGCAGTTGTCTTCCAATTAAAAATAAAGTAATTTTTAAAAAGATGGAAAAAACAGACCTGAACCAATAAGGGAGCGTATCAGGGAGAGGCCCTGAAGAAACCTAGTGTGGGTAAAGTGAGTGACCTGGAAAGACAGGAGTGGGAGAGGAAATGAGAACGTGGGGGAACACGGAGCATGTGGGACTCTACAGATCTTAGTAAGGACGGGGATGTTTTTTCAAGTGAGTTAAAGCAGAAGAACAAAGGAATCAATAGACAAAAATATTTTAAGACTTCCTTGTATCATGTCAAGTGGTCAGCCTTTTCTTAGGGAATATACCAACATAAAAACAGAGTATANAGGGATTTTTTTTTTTCAAGTGAGTTAAAGCAGAAGAACAAAGGAATCAATAGATAAAAATATTTTAAGACTTCCTTGTATCATGTCAAGTGGTCAGCCTTTTCTTAGGGAATATACCAACATAAAAACAGAGTATACTCCAAGGGCCAATTATAAAAGGGCAAGTATAGTGTTTTCTTAAACTACTCGAAGCAGTTTCTAAATTTAAGACTAACTGGTCTGAAAACTGTTGACAAAGTCAACCTAAAGGTTAATACTGCATGCGCAAAGAATATGAACTTTTACATTCATCTTTATATCTACTACTACTATATATACACTACATCCTCTGAAATTTAGATTTATGAACTATATATTATAG
>SJYV01031582.1:0-10772 GCA_006410875.1 Neotragus pygmaeus
CCTGATGCTGGGAAAGATTGAGGGCAGGAGGAGAAGGGGATAACAGAGGATGAGATGGTTGGATGGCATTCCCGACTCAATGGACATGGGTTTGGGTGAACTCTGTTGGTGATGGACAGGGAAGCCTGGCGTGCTGTAGTCCATGGGGTTGTAAGTCGCACATGACTGAGCGACTGAACTGAACTGATGTATACTGGGTTGGCCAAAAAGTTCATATGGAAATTCTGCATGAACTTTTTGGCCAACTGAGTTTTATCATTGGAGAACCACTGTCCTCAACAGCACTATGATTTATACCATTAAAAGGAATGGTTTAAGTGACTTATGACTGCAAACTGTGAGAGACAATCAAACTCCCCTTTGCTTTTTCTTCCAATTCCATCTTCCATCTTTGTGATATACTCCTAGCTTGTGCAGACACAAGGTGTGAAATAAAATTCCTATTTTATAGCAAAACAAGAAAAAAACTAGTCATAAAAAGCTTTCTCTGCCCTTTCATCTCCTCTCTAACCCTTCCTGTGCACTGTGAATCTGCATTATGCATCAACCGAACCTCCCTCCGAACCTCATTCACCTGCAGGAATACCTGCTTGACCATAAAGAGGAACATTCTTCTAGCATCAACCAGATATCAACTCCTTAAAGACAACATTCCTTCCTGATCTTGTAAGAGGCTATAACTACTCTTAGATCTAGATTGTGTGAATGGTCAATACATCATTTGATGTACAGCCCTGTGTCTCAAAAAACTTACAGAACTGTGCCTTGACTTCTAATAGGAGGAACTGTTCCCAGAGCTTTGTAAGATGCTCTTCTCAGGTTATAATCCTCGACATTGATTCAAATAAATGTTTCCATTTCTTTCTTAGATAACTGATTAATTTTTCTTTGACAAAGGGAAAGTTTGTATCTTCTCAACCATATACATCCCATAAACTGTCCCTTCTACCCCCTTGGTATCCTTTATGGATGCAAATTCCCTAATTTTGATTTAATTAGGATTTTCTCTTCTGGGATCACAATTTCAAAGAATTTGACTGCCAGCTGATTATAGGTACATTTATCTACATCATCTCCCCTCCCTCAAAGGCATAGTGGACTAGGGAAGTAGTCAGCAAGCCAAGTTACTGTGTTCTGTATGAGGAGCACTACACTCAGGGTAATGCAGGGACAGGGTTAGGATGTGCTAAAAAGCAGGGGATAGAGTATTTGCTGGGATCTGGCTGGCTGCTCCTCCATTTCCAAATCTTCCTATATACTTTACCCTGGGCCTAGACTCTAAGGTTGTCAGGGCTGGAGAAAGTTGATGAAGTCCCTAACACATCACCATCAAAGCAACAGAAAACCAAACACCTCAGAAGCTTGTTCAGGCTCTCTATAGCTCCTTTGATAATTTTTCTCCATTTCTTATTTGCTCACTCCCAGTCCTTCTCTCCCTTTCCCTCTTTTCTGGATTTTCATGCTTTGAGCTTGATGATAATGGAATTTTCCAGGCATGGGGGGTGGCACAGGACTATAGAGATCTCTATATCAAGAAGCACAAAAGTCCTTCACTGAAAACCCATCTTTCTTTATAATTCAAGTACTGTTCTCTCCTGTACACCTGCCATTTCATGATCTATAATTCTACTACAGTCAAAAACTAGGCATTTCAAAAAGCTGTAAGGAAGTCAATCTAGTTAACCTAAATTGTGGGCTTAAAAAAAAACTAGAAAAGGATGTTTATTCTGTTATTCAATATTAACTTCAACTTGAAAATGTAAGCACAATATATTGAGAAGCTGTTATGGAATTTACCACAAAGGAAAAGACATCAGAAATGTACATAAAGTGCTAATTTTTAGTATACAATACAATAGTCAAAAAGTGCTTCCGAATGCCTACTTCTCCTAGAATCCAAGTGTTCTCCTATATAGGTAAATAATTCTTATTTTAAACTTGTTTACAATGTTCCACTGCTAAAGTGACCCACTCATCACAGACCCAATAGAAACTGCAGGTCAAGTCACATTATAGGAGAGGGTGGGATGATCTGGGAGAATGGCATTGAAGCATATATACTATTATGTAAGAAATGAATCACCAGTCTATGTTTGATACAGGATGCAGGAGGCTTGGGGCTGATGTACGGGGATGATCCAGAGAGACGTTGTGGGGTGGGAGGTGGGAGGGGGATTCGGGATTGGGAGCTTGTGTACACCTGTGGTGGATTCATGTCGAAGTATGGCAAACCCAATAGAGTATTGTAAAGTCAAATTAAAAAATAAATTAATTTAAAAAAGAAAAAAAGAAAAAAAAAACACCAAGTCCAATTCAAAGAATTTTGAAACAATAAATTGTTCCTGCAGTAGTTTCAAGCACCAGTAGCATCAGAACAACCTGAGGCTCTAATTAAATGCACAGATTCCCTGACTGCACCCTAGATGGAACAAACCAAAATTTCCACCTTGAAGGCGGCCATCAGTTTATATAAACAGCTCTCCAGGTGCTTTCTTAAGCCCCAGTCCTACTGGACTGCCTGATTCTTCACCAGAAACTTGTTAAGCTGGCAGCCACCACAAGTGCTCTTGAGGAGGTGTCCCCTGGCCCACAGCAAGGGCATTTCTCATCTTATTTACAAAGTGGCACTCGGCATCTGTGGTGACACTGAAGTTGAATGCCTTTAACAGGGTTTTCCTCTGAGATTTTTTACCTTCTCTGATTACCACAGCCTGCAGCCACTGAGACTGGTCCTCTCCCAGGCACGAGGCCTGGCAACACACTTAGACCTTCAGGTTAAACAGCTACATGCCCTGACTGAAGTTCTCCACGTGCAAAAGGCCAAACTACCAAGGAGACTAGGAGACAACTCAAGATGGTTCACACCTCCAAGGTAGCCTTGGTTTCAAGGATGGAGAGAACAAACATCACAGCTGCCACTGCACAAGTGATATTCCAAAACTGCCTCCTCCTAAAATCCTATCCAAGTGGCTCAGTGGTAAAGAATCCACCTACCAATGCAGGATACTTGGGTTCGATTGCCAGGTCAGGAAGATCCCCTAGAGGAAGAAATGGCAAACCCACTTCAGTATTCTTGCCTCGGAAATTCCATGGACAGAGGAGCCTGGTGGGCTACAGTCCATAGCGTCATAAAAAAGTCAGACACGACTTAGTGATTAAACAACAACAAAAATCCTTCAAGGCAGAAGTGGAGATTCTATAGAAGATATGAAAGAAGTTGTAAAGCAGATGAGGCCTGTTTCTGGTGGTTCTCCATATGCACGTTCTGCTCCAGCATGGGCCACCTGGCAGGTCTTAATGCCCTTGGACCTTTCAGAGCAGCACATGACCCATGTGTTGCCCTTGCCCAGATTTGCTTCTGACCTTCCCTTCCTTCTGCCTTTTCCCTTTACCTTCCAGCTTGGCTCTTTTCCCTTAAGGCTATGCTTTGAGTAGAAAGTGTTAGATTAAATAAGTAAATGTCCTTTTGGGTTTAAGGACAAGTTCAAACTGGGGGTTAATCTGAACTAACCATTCCACCAAAGGTAAATGATTCAGGTTATTTTCACTATGTCCCCTGGTACCTAGGTAAATCTGGCCCTACATTGAGTGTTAACCCAGGCCATTTGACAGGTATGTATGGTTGGATACTAAGAGGACCAAAAAAAACAGTATGATTGATTCGGAGAAACCTCATGCCCCACCAGTAGAGACACAATTCAAAGGATACATCCTGTCTAATTGACTATAAATCAGCAGTGTTACTTTCTGTAGGAAGCCTATCAAGTTATCAACTGTAATTTATAATCCACCAGTAAAAGTCAAGGGATGGGGGGTAGAGAGAGTTAGCAATAGAGTCTATTATGTAGGTGAACAAAGTGAATTAAGCCAAGCCTACTCCACTGAGACCCCAGAGCCTCCGGGTCAGCAACATCAAGATGTGTTTTTTAGTGTGTTTACTGACATAACCCTGACTCTGCTCATATTGGAAAAAATAGGAACTGAGCCATGATGCCAGAATATGCATGGAAGTAAATATTTATAAGCAGAACAGACAATAAATGTCTGAGAGCAACAACCTTAGAGGCACCCAAACGTGAAACATCCAACATCGTTGCCATTTGTTGTAGCTTTGAGCTGTAAATAACAGCCCTTAAAATAAATTTCAGTCTCCTAATGGCATCATATTTGAAATATAGGAAAAAATATCTGAATGACCTCAAGGTGTTTCACTCTGAAACAACTGTTAGTTAAGTTCTGCCTGCTATTAACTGTTAGAAATTCATTCAGGCGTCTTTTCCTAACTACCTCGAAATCCAGTCATTTCTCAGTTATTCCACAGGTGCTAATCGCTTCTCCGAGTTCAGTTCTCCTATTATGCAACCTGTTTGTGAGAAGCCTCCCTAGGGAGCAGGTACATCCCTGTTTCCACCAGCCTCATATGCTTGATGACAGATGAACTCGGAAGTAGAAACCATCAATGGTGAAGGAAACTACACCATGCTCCAGGACAAGAGTGGCAATTGCAGCCCTGAGTGAAACTGGAAGGAAGGTGAAAGCTATCTTTGCTGGCATCACCAGCCTCATCTCCACTCTCTTCTGTGTCCCCATTTCCTTGGCCAACAAAGCAAAGTCTTCCCACCCTCCCCACCACCACCTCCACCTGTTCCTGTATCAGAGCAGGGTCCAAGTATAACCACAAATAGGAACAAGGAAATAGATTTGTGTTCTAATTGGGACTCTAGCTCTGTGACCTTGGGGAAGTCACTTCGTGGTCTTCATATGCTCGTTAATAAAATGAAAGGAAGGAGATTCAGGGCAGTAAAATTTATAGAGCTCTTACCATGCGCTAGACACTGTTCAAGGCAGTTCATATCAATCATTCCCTTAATCTTCCCAAGCAGCTATTATCATGCTTACTTTACAGATAAGGAAGGTTAGGTTCTGAAGAGTTCTGTGACTTTTAATCTGCAAAGCTCAGCAGTGGTAGAAGAGGGAATTGCATCCAGATTTGTATGTCTGACTGCACTGCTCCCAGGGGGCTTGGCACAGGTGTCTGTGAAATACTACCAGCTATTCAGCTGTCCCCTCCAGCTTTTTAAGGTTCCAGTTGCAAAAACAGAAAACACAAAAAATAAACAGAGATACTGAGCAAAGGGCATTTGGTGTCCAAGTGGAACAGTGAGTAAACCTGAGAGAGGAGACCTGAATAGCTCTAAAATATAATGTGTACGCTAACTTTAAAAATAGTTGAGACATGCCCACCTCTGGCCTGTATGAGAAAGGGAAATAAGTTATAAGAGGCTAGCATTCTATAAATCATAACCCCTACAACCATTAGAAGAAGAAAGGAACCAGTTTGTCTGCAAGCAGCTTAATGAACCAAAAGGGGATACTATGCTCTCCCACCATCTGAAACAAGATTGAAAACCAGGGGCCTAGAAGTAGGTTTCTGACACGTGGTAACAGAAGGACAGGAGAACCATTCCCCAAAATTGGGAACACTGGACTGACTGTCAGAGTTGGAGGGAAAATCATAAGCTGTCACAGGAGGGGAGTCTTTCTAAAACACTCCTCCCATCCTGAGAGCCTCCACTGAAATGACTGCAAAGTCGTCAGTCATGTGGGGTTTAAATCTGTAACTCCACACCCTCTCTCCCTAGAACTATAACAACAACTTTCTAACTGGTCTTCCCGCCCCCAGCCCTGCCCTCTCCCAATCTACCCTCCACACTGCTGCCAGAGAATTCTAACTCAAAGGCAAATCTCTTCATACCACTCCCTTGATTAAACACCCTCAGTGGCTCCCGCTATCCTTGACATGAAGATTCAGCACCTGAAAGTGATGTACCAAGCACTTCATGAACCATTTCCACATACTTCTCCAAATTCACCTCTCCAAATATACTAAACAACTTGGAATTCCCAAAGCACATGAAAACATTTTCTGGTTTTGTGCCTCTGTTTATGCTGCTATCTCTACTAAAAATGTTCTCTCCTACACCCTCATTTGCCTGCTAAATACCTATCCAAAATTTACAAATCATAGCATGTTTACCTTCTCTTTCAAGCCCTTCCTGACGTCTTCACTGTGACCTAAGTGTGCCTCAGAACCAGTACATGATTCTATCATAATGAAGTGAAACTCGCTCAGCTGTGTCTGACTCCTTGCGACCCTATGGACTGTAGCCCACCAGGCTCCTTTGTCCATGGGGTTATCCAGGCAAGAATACTGGAGCGGGTTGCCATTCCCTTCTCCAGGGGATCTTCCCGACCCAGAGATTGAACTCGGATCTCCTGCATTGACAGGCAGATTCTTGACCATCTGAGCCACCAGGGAAGTCCACTGATTCTATCATAACACCAATACAATTAAGTGCTATAAAATGTGATATAAGTACTATGAGAGAATCATGTATTGGTTGTGTGGCACAAATGAGGTCACCATATCCATGGAGCATTGGTTCCAAGACCCGCTCTGGATACCCACATCCCCACATATTCGTGTCCCGTAGTTAGCCCTCTGTATCCATGGTTCCAAATCCTCAGATCTAACCAAGCACAGATCATATATTATTGTACCTATTGAAAAAAATTCACACATATGTGGACCTGTGCAGTTCAAACCCATGTGGTTCAGACTCAACTGTATAGTCTTCCTCCCTCATCATGCTGGCCCTTACAGACAAGCACTACACACAGAGCTTGGCATAGTTCATTCTCAGTAACAGTCTATTGGATTAATGGATGGTTGGATGATAAAACAGGTAAGCAAATGAATGGATAGAGAATATTAAAAAAGAATGAATATATATGTATGAAGCAGGAGGTGGCACAGACATTTAACAATCTGCCTGCAATATGGGAGACCTGGGTTTGGCCCCTGGGTTGGGAAGATCCCCTGGAAAAGGAAATGGCTACCCACTCCAGTATTCTTGCCTGGGAAATTTCACAGACAGGGAAGCCTGGTGGGCTACAGTACACGGGGTCACAAAGAGTCAGACACGACTGAGCGACTAACACAGATGACAGATATGTGTGTATAACTGAGTTACTTTGCCATACAGCAGAGATTGGCACAACATTGTAAATCAACTATACTTTAAAAAGCAGCAAATGAATGGATTGATGAACAAATGGAGGCAATACTAGCAAAAATATGATATAACACATTACACGTTCACAGAGAATCACAGTTTAGAAAGCACTTTAAAACTTTCTATCTTAGTTGTTACTGATAATACTTTGAGGCAAAAAAAGGCAAACAGATGACATCACCTCATCATTCTACAGATGAGAGATCTGGGTGACTTTTGAAGGTCACAGATCTAGTATGTGTCAGACTAGAACTCGAGTCATCTCAGTTATTCCAGAATTCTCTCTCCAGTGGCTACACACCATGTTATGAGAAAGAAAATTATTAGGTAATAGGAATTTGTCTTTTAGGGCCCTTTTCCTCCCCACATAAACTGTTGTAGCCATGCGTTCCAGGAAACAAACTCACTCAGAAGGACAATGCAAATAGTGGCGTACAGTTTATTACACCAGCAGGCCCAGGGCAGTCTCCTCTTAGCCAAGGACCCCAACCAGTTTTTGTGAAAACCTTATATACCCTAAGTGTATGTGCACAAACCCACCTCCCCAAAGTCCTTGACAATCAAAGTTAACCCATGATTCATATGCCTTAAGCCTAGGTAGTTAACAGTGGACAATTATCAATAGGCCTGTGGTCATACTTCAAAAGCATAACAGAATGTATGATTCTATTTGGTTACACAAATAATTAGGGTATTCTTTTAGCTCTTCCTTCTGGGGGCCTAGTTTTCCAGTAGGTATTTCATTTCCATAGATACCAGGCATATAGCTCAAAGTCCACAGTCCAGCCCAAGATGGAGTCCTGCTTTCAAGACAGAGCCTGTTCTGTTTCCTCCTTCATTCCCACCTCTTGTTGCTCTTAAGTCATAGTATGAGCATCATTCATAGGGATATATTGCACCCTGCCTCTCCAACTGCCCATTTGGGAGAACAACACTAACCTTTGGGTTACAAAGTTCATAATACATTGTAAAATGCAGGGTCTACAAAGCAGAACTATCAGGGCAATTATATATTCCACCAATCATCCTTCACCCAAGATAGTATCGAAGTCCAGAAAGGAATGTTTTCATTTGACATTGCTTTTATCTGGTTTCTCATGTCATCTAAAGCAGCTGATACACTGCCAGACAAATCAGGAATATATACACAATATTCAACCTTAATTATAGCCCAGGTCCCTCCTTAAGTAGCTGTGAGCATGTCCAAAACCATTCTAATTTGAATTACTGCATCTGTTACTTTTATGAAATTGGTGTTTACATAATATGTAACCCCATGACCTGAATCTATTGACTGTAGGTCTGGCTTACACCAAGACAGCAGGGAGAGATTATGACTGACAAGAGAAAGGAAAGTCTCTTTTTGTTGTCCCAGGAAAGAAAAGAATGGTTTAAAAATCTCCTTGGTGGAGTGGTGACACCCACCAGGGAAGTCTATCCATCATATGAGGGTGAAGAGAGCATATCATGCAGAGCCAGAAAACACTGAGTGGACTGCACAGAGGGACCNCCAGGAAAGAAAAGAATGGTTTAAAAATCTCCTTGGTGGAGTGGTGACACCCACCAGGGAAGTCTATCCATCACACACAGACGCATAGCCCCACGTAACCAGCAGTTGGAGGTATTGTGGAAGTCCACACAGGAATGTGCACATTGATGAGACCAAGCAGCAGGAGCTGATTATGCGGCTTCATCCTGAAGGGGCTCATCCAGGATCATCTTCTTCCTCTTCTTAAGGATGATCTTAGTCTCTCAAGGGTCAGTGAGGTCCCTCTGTGCAGTCCACTCAGTGTTTTCTGGGTCTGCATGATATGCTCTCTTCACCCTCATATGATGGATCCAAGGGGCAATACCTGCAACTTTAACTGAAGTAGGGGAGTTAGAATAACAGTATAAGGGCCCTTCCACCAAGGGGCTAGTAAATCATGTTTCCAATCTTTGACCCATACTTGGTCACCAAGCATAAACTCATGAATCTGTTCCCCAAGGGGGGACAGCACTCCTTCTTGTACAAACTTAGTTACTGGATTTATCACCTTACCCAGTTCCATCTGCTGTGAAATTCTATCCCCCCTTACTGGAGGCAAATTTGTTGACACCTGTTTTATAATGGGAGGAGGCCCCCCATACACAATTTTGTACAGAGAATAGCCATGGGACCATGGGGTCATCCTGAGTCTGAGCAGAGCCATCGGAAGCAAGTCCACCCAGGAGCAGTCAGTCTCTATGATCCATTTGGAGAGTGTCTCTTTAAGTGTCTGGTTGGTTCCTTCCACCATCCCGGAACTCTAGAGCCTATATGTTGTATGTAATTTCCACTTGACGTTTAAAGTTTTGCTTATTTGTTATACTAAATCAGGTACGAAAGCTGGGCCATTGTCTGATCCAATGCTGGTAGGAAATCCAAATCTGATAACTATTTCCCTAAGTAGGCACCAGGCTACTTCTGATGCTCTTTCAGTCCGGGTAGGAAAAGCTTCTATCCATCCCGAGAACGTACATACCATGACCAGCAGGTATACCATGACCAGCAGGTAATGGTAGTGTCGGTGAGATTTCATTTCAGTGAAGTCCACTTCCAGGGGTTCAAAGGGCAGCGTGCCTTTCAGCTGAATCCCTGGAGGTTTCTGTCTGTGCCGAGAGGCAGCACTGACCTGTGAGCAGGCAGTGCAGTTCTGAGACTCTGTCCTGCACAGGGAAGAGAGGCGGGGAACCAAGAAATATTTTCAAATTAGCTCTTCCAGTTTATCATGGCCTAGTTGGGATGCTTGGTATGTTTGGCTTACCAGAGTGGGTACCAGCTCCTCTGGTACCAACAATTTGCCACTTGACAATTCCCACCATCCCTTTTCAGTCTTGAATGGCCCCTTCCACTTTAGCTAGTTGGTTTCGGGCTTCAGTGTATTTTGGAGAGTCCAGCATTAGCTCAGGCAGCTCCGCCAATATGAGAGCTTTAATAGAGACTTCACTTGTTACCCCCCAAGCCCTCAACTGCTTGTTTAGTGGTCTTATCTACCAGTCTGTTTCCCCGAGCCTGGGGGGGTATCCTTTTTTTGATGTCCTCGGCAGTGTATGACCACAACCCTTTCTGGTTCCCAGACAGCATCTAATAGGGTCAGAATTTCTTTATTTTTAATATCTTTTCCACTAGCTGTCAAAAGGCCCCTTTCCTTATACAGAGCCCCATGTACATGTAGTATGGCAAAAGCATACCTAGAGTTGGTGTAGATGTTTACTCTCTTGCCTTTTGACAGCTGGAGTGCTCAAATAACTCAGCTCATTGAGCAGACCAGTGTTGTGGCAAGGAGCCAGCTTCAATGAGAATCTTTCGTGTGACTATGGCATAACCTGACAGCCATTGTCCTTGTTTTACCAGGCTAGTGCCATCAGTATATAGTACCCAATCAGGGTCCGGAATCGGTTGGTCTTGGCAACTGCAGCAATTGCTCACAAGCATCCGGGCCATCTGGTGGTGACATTGTCAAACCCCCTTGAGAGATAGGCCACAGGTCTGTCCCACGTTCCCACAGTACACCAGTCCAGGCCTCTATCAGTAGTGGGTACTGGCTCTTTCTAACTGGAATGGCGCCTGGCTTGAGTTCTGTTATCACTGGGGCTTGATGTTTAGCCAGCCTGCCCACAACCAAAAGAAAAATGAGCTGAGAATGTTAACAATAAGTTCAAAGGAAAAAAAAA
>SJYV01031583.1:0-13128 GCA_006410875.1 Neotragus pygmaeus
CCCAATCACTTAAAAATCTCTGGAAACAGTCCTCAGGGGATACAGCAAGTGAAGAAACATGTATTCAAGAAAATCTACTAAAGCTCAGTACAAACTGTGAGTCTGTGGTCTCATGTGGACCTCATATGGTCTCATATGGTCTCACGTGGTCTCATGTGGCCTCATATGGTCTCGCGTGGTCTTGTGTGGTCTCACGTGGACCTCATATGGTCTCATGTGGTCTCACGTGGTCTCATGTGGCCTCATATGGTCTCGAGTGGTCTTGTGTGGTCTCACGTGGTCTCATGTGGACTCATGTGGTCTTGCGTGGTTTCATGTGGTCTCATGTGGTCTCGTGTGGTCTCACGTAGTTTCATGTGGTCTCATGAAGGGTCATGTATGGATGTGATAATTTGACTATAAGGAAAGCTGAGCACCGAAGAATTGGTGCTTTTGAACTGTGGTGTTGGATAAGACTCTTGAGAGTCCCTTGGACTGCAAGGAGATCCAACCAGTCCATCCTAAAGGAAATCAGTCCTTAACATTCATTAGAAGCACTGGCGCTGAAGCTGAAACTCCAATACTCTGGCCATCTGACGCGAAGAGCTGACTCATTTGAAAAGAACCTGATGCTTGGAAAGATTGAGGACAGGAGAAGGGGATGACAGAGGATGAGACGGTTGGATGGCATCACCGACTCGATGGTCATGGGTTTGGGTGGACTCCAGGAGTTGGTGATGGATAGGGACGCCTGGCGTGCTGTGGTTCCTGGGGTCGCAAAGAGTCGGACATGACTGAGTGACTGAACTGAACTGAAATGAACTCTGCATATAAGTTAAATAAGCATGGTGACAGTATACCGCCTTAATGTACTCCTTTCCCAGTTTGAAACCAGTCTGTTGTTTCATGTCCGGTTCTAACTGTTGCTTCTTGACCTGCATACATATTTCTCAGAAGGCAGTAAGATGGTTTGGTATTCCCATCTCTCGAGGAATTTACCAAAGTTTGTTGAGATCCACATGGCCAACGATTTGGCTTAATCAATAAAACGTAAGTAGATGCTTTTGTGGTATTTCTTGCTTTCCTGATGACCCAACAGATGTTGGATCCAACTAATCAAACTGATCACATGGCGAAAGCCTTTTCTAACTCAATGAATCTATGAGCCATGCTCTGTAGGGCCACTCAAGACATAAGGGTCATGGTAGAGAGTACTGACAAAACGTGGTGCACTGGAGAAGGGAATGGCAACCCACCTCAGTATTCTTGCCTTGAGAACCCCATGAATAGTATGCAAAAGCAAAAAGATAAGAAACTGAAAGATGAACTCCTCAGGTCGGTAGGTGCCCAATATGCTGCTACTGGAGAAGAGTGGAGAAATAACTCCAAAAAGAATGAAGAGATGGAGCCAAAGTGAAAACAATGCCCAGTTGTGGATGTGACTGGGTGATGGAAGTAAAACCTGATGCTCTAAAGACCAGTATTGCATAGGAACCTGTAATGTTAAGTCCATGAATCAACGTAAATTAGAAGTGGTCAAAAAGGAGATAGAAAGAGTGAACATCAACATTTAGGAATCAGTGAACTAAAATGGACTGGAATGGGTGAATTTGATCCCTTGGGCTACCTGGACCAAAGGGAACCTCAGAATCCTTTCCTAGAGATCATGTGGATATGAAAGGTTGAGTGTGGGTCATCTGGAAATCTGACAGAGAGAGACAGAAAAAGACGGGAGATAGAGAGGTAATAGAAAGACACATGCGGCATGAGTCTCTCAAATCTGGATTCGGACTGAGCCCTGTGAAGGACTGAATGTAAGGAAATCCTGAGTCCTTTCCCTGTTTTTGGCAAAAGCTACTGTGTCACTCACAGGCCATTGTTTCGGGGAGTCCCCCAGTTTGCATTGGGCCAAGTTTTATTCAGGGTCAAAATTTTCCAGTTTCTGAGAGTGTAGGCAGGAGTGAGTTTGAGAGAGGCTCCCGGGATGCACCAGAAGCCACTCTTAGCCTACCTGCCATGGAATGGGGTACTGAGAGTCACCGGTTGACACTGTCCCTTTGGTCCCAGTGATCTCTCCGTGCGACTAATGGCACAAAATGGCCAACCGTCTCAACAGTTACATCCAAAGTGAGAGGTGGTCCCTGAGAAACATGCAGCTAAAGCACCATGTGACAGCTAAGGCCCCATGTGACAGAACCATGGGGCTAAGACAACATGTGACCCAGGCAGACAGACATTCCTAGGAGCCAGGTGACTCCTGTTTGGTGATTCCCTGAAATGTGGAAGGCGCTCTTGGGATGGCTCTCAGGCAACACCTAGGCTCTTGTAAATCAATCCAGACCAAAAGAGGAAGAAGTGAAAATGACAGGAAAGAAGGCTGAGGAATCCCCCTTACAATCCTATTGGGGAGGCAGTGGCCAGGGGACAATGGTCTCTGTTTTACTTCAACCACTATGTGCCTGACAGAGTGCATGGAAGTTGTCTTGCTGGGGGTGGATGCCCTTGTGGCCTGATCCGTTCCATGCCCCTCTTATCTTCACACGGGAGTCTTTGTGTGGCAGGTGCCTTAATGGCTTTTAAGTGCCTGACCCATGTCCACAATATTGGTTGCACTAGTCCTCAGTTAGAAAGAAGTTTAAAGGAGAGACCCTCACCTATTTGGGTGGCAGCTACTGGAGTGCAGTGAGCAGTGGGGCCTTTGGAACACACCAGAGGGTAACCCTGGCCAGAGTTCCTCAGTTGCTTCCCCAGCACTTGCCTGTTCACAGAGGGTCCCTATGAGAAAGGAGAAGTGAGGAGGTGGGGGAGGAGACCCCAAGTCCCCATATGGGCCACCAAAAATGTCATGGTCCAAATGCAGTTTGGAAAAGAATTTCCAGACATGAGACAGAATGAGAGGGAAATGAAGTTTATTAGAGTGAGAGATGCTGTTAGAACAGCAGGCCAGCTCAAGGGAGAACTGACATTGAACAGGGGTCTTTAGTCCACTTTTATACTCGGGGTACAAGGAGTGGGATAGGT
Source organism: Neotragus pygmaeus (assembly GCA_006410875.1). NCBI lineage: Eukaryota > Metazoa > Chordata > Mammalia > Artiodactyla > Bovidae > Neotragus > Neotragus pygmaeus. Next base: position 3,001 of record SJYV01031583.1, read on the forward strand.
GTCTTGCAAGTCATTTGCTGATTGGATGAGGCACATATACTGGGTGGAGGAAGACTAAGGCAGATACCTTGTCCCTTTGTGGGGTAGGAGGAGAGACAGGTTATACTGCTCAGGAGGACCTGAAATCCATTAATAGTTATGATATGGGGGAGGGAAGGATGGTAAGGTCTGATTTTTCCATTCTTGCATTCCAAAACCTTCTTGGTTTTATCTGCTCTTTCATCCTTGGGTCACCACATTCCTCCCTCTATTTTTAGGACCAATTCTTTGGACCCCTTTGGCAAGCCTCAGGCAGGGGATGTGTTATTTTCTTCCTTTCTGCCATTGGCAGGAAGACAGGATTCTGAACAAAGGCACTTTAGATTAAAAGTCAAGCAGAGGGGCAGGATTCTCTGAGGCAAATCATTCTCTATGATTATAATAACAAAAGCAACGAAAGCGAGTCAAAGAAACAGTTCCATCATGAAGTCAGAGTTGGCTTCTATGGTTACTTATTATGAGGGGGTAGAGGAGTTGGTTTAATTATTTTGAGGACTATCAAATTTGAAATCCATAGGGCAGGGCAAGCTGGCGGATTCTATTTCTTTTGATGGCTTCACTTTTAGGGTTGAAATAATTTAGAGTAGCACTTTCTAGGAAAAAAAAAAAACCAACCTATACAATTTTATAATTTTTACAATAGAAAAGTTTTGAGCACTTTATTTAATCAAAAGACTGTCACACAACTAATGTTCCTTGGAACCATACTTTGAGAATTAATAGCTTGTGGTCATTTAAACTAAGAGCTTTAATACCTACTGTTTAACTATAAAGTGAGCTTATCAGGTGGTGCTAGTGGTAAAAACCCACTTGCCAATGCAGCAGATGTAAGAGACATGAGTTTGATGCCTGGGTTGAGAAGATTCCCTGGGGGAGGGCATGGCAATCCACTCTAGTATTGTTGTCTGGAGAATTCCATGAACAGAGGAGCCTGGTGGGCTTCAGTCCACGGGGGCACAAAGAGCTGGGCACAACTGAAGCAACTTAGCATGGCATACATACATTTCTATAACTCTTTGTTCACACTGCTGTTGATTTTACTTCTTTAATCATAAACCTGTAACTGGTCCTTAGCATGAAGTATATGTATCATGATGCTTTGGTCTGTATAAATAAGAAAAGAGTGAGTTTGTTTAGCAAAAGTTGCCTTGTATTTGTGGAGTTAAAAGACTAGGATTCTAGTTCCAGTTCTGGCATCTAGTAAATGCGTGACTTTGGAAAATATTAAAAGTCTGATAACAATATAAATAATCAAAGCCTTACTTTACTCATCTATAAAATAGGAATTAAGGATATTGATAGCTTTAACGTGAAACAATGGGTATTAAGGCATGTGGAATTATGATCACTGAAATACAGACATAATTATCCTAGAATTAAGTACTTTATATAAATTCAGTACAGTCATAGAATTTAAAACTTTTTTCCTATGTTGGTTTTCAACTGTTTCATGAAATTTATATAAATGCAGAAATTCTCTGGAGTTTCTGTAACAGGTTTTGAGTTATTTTTTTTAAGGAATAAATGATCAGATTGTGTTTAACAAACCAAAATAAAAAAGAGTACATTGGCTTGCTATAACTATTAATAGGTTATAATAAAGTATCACACATTGATTAACCTTAAACAATTGAAGTTTATTATATCACAGTTCTGGGAGCAAGAATTGTGATACTAAGGTGTGGCAGGGCTATGCTCTTTCTGAAGGTGCTGAGGAGGAATCTGTTCCAGTTTCTCTCCTAGCAGCTGGTATTTTGTTAGCAATCTTGGACATTCCTTGGCTGTGGAAGCAGACTTCAAACTTCACATAGCATTCTCCTGTGCCTATGTGGATGTCTAAATTTCCCCTCTTTTTTAAGGTCGACAGTCTTACGGTATTAGGGATACACTCTACTCCATCATGACACCTGCAATGACCCTATTTTCAAACAAAGTCACATTCAGAGGTACTGGAGGTAAAGGATTTCAATACGTGAATTTAGGAGAGGTGGTGAGGGAGATGCATTTTAACCCATAACCTACAGTATATTCAGAAGGAAATGGGAGTCAGAGAAATACAAACACAGTTTTTATATAATTATTTTGAGAAATTTATGAAAGCAGAGTATAAACAAGGATCTAGAGTTGGTAGAAAATTGTATTGTTGTGATTTTTAAGGTGGACAAGATTTTGAAAAACATAATGTTCATGGGAAAAAGCTCGTGGAAAGTCTGAGAAGAACAACTGAAGGATCGAAGTTCAGAGAGCACAGTACAGAATGAATGGAGATAAAGATGGGTTGGTGTTCCCTGTGAAGAAAGGGAAATACTTCTGTTAATAACACAGTGAGAGAGGAGTAATGGAGAGGTGGAGATTTAGGTTTGTTATATTTATTATTACAAAGATGAGATAATTGTCCTCTAATTGATTATTATTATTATTAATATTATTTTTCAAAGTGGGAGCACGGTCATATATTGAGTATAAGGTGGGAGTAGATTTGGAAGTTGAATAAATGTAGATTTTTTAATGAATGAGAGGATTACTTGATAGTGCTGGTGTCCAAATTGTGATAGGTAATCACACACATAAAGCAGAACCATCTGCTCACATGTGTGGATTTCTATAGCATGTTTAACAGCCAGTATGAGAGATAGATAATTCGATTTATCCATATTTGGACGTTTTTTTTCAAGTACATGTGATATAAGGGCAATGAGGCCAGAGATTTTTACTTACTAGTAAGATAATACTTAAAATTATTAACCATGGTAACCACAAAGGAGAAGGTAGGAAGTAAAGTCAAGAGGGACTGAGGATTCAGGAGAAATTGGAAGACCCTAAAGAGACTGACACACTGGAATAACTGGGCAAGCAAGTACAGGACTTTACATTTCCAGTTTCATCTGAATATTCAACTGTGGATGTCACCTGCTTCCATCCTTAAAGGGAGGATGCTGAGTTAGTATTGGAGTCAGTCACAACAGACAAAAATAAAACATATAAATGGTTTAAAGATACAAAATTTGTTTCTTACTGGAAGTAATTCAGAAAGTGAGCATATAGTAGTTTCATAAAGCTGTCAAAACTCCAGAATCATTGTATTAATATCTTCTTTTCTGTCCATATCATATTACATGATCAGAGATATTCTTAGAGATCCGCCCATCATGCCACAATCCAACCATCCAAATAGTTAGAGAAAAGAAGAAAATCACATAATTTTTCTTTAAGAACATATTCCAGAGGTGATACTGAATGTAGTTATTTAGTTGACAAGTCATGTCCAACTTTTTGCAACCGCACAGACTGCAGCACTCCACGCTTCCTTGTCCCTCCCCACCTCTCAGAGTTTACCCTAGGTGATACCATCCAACCTCTGTCATCCTCTTCTTCTGCCCTCAATCTTTCCCAGGATCAGGGTTTTTTCCAAAGAGCCATACAGAATAATTCATCTTAAAATACACTGGTTATAATTTAGTCACATTCAGCAGGGGATGCTAGGAAATCTCATCTTTCTACTAGACTCTCATAGACATAGTAATAATTGAGAGACCTATAACTTAGGAAGAAGGGAGAATTAATATGAGAGGCAACCATCAGTATGTGTATCAGAGCTTCATCTTAGAATAGACCAGTAAAGGAGGAAGAAAAAATAAATTTGTGTCTAGTGGGGAGAACTGCAATCATTGTGGAAGGTTGGGCATCTGATTACAGCATCATTGTGTTCTACTCCATCTGGACAATGGTCAGAGTGCCTGAGTCAGAGGACCAAAGTCTAAACAGTGGTCTTAGGCTACCATAAAATGTTTGTTTGGAAAATGTGTAGATGCGGGATCCATCTGTCATGTTATAGAAAGATACATCTCTAGCCTCATAATCCAGAAATACCCCCACATGAAGGGGTTTTTCTTTCAGAGTAAGATAAGTTTCTGGGGATGTGAGGCCCCAGTACTCCCCGTTGTAGAACCTAATGGCCCAGAAACCATTCTGCGGTGACATTGTCACTCTCCCCTGCCTTGTTACATTATCCCTACAAACTCCCAGGTCCCAGGAATGTGCATTTTGAACCTCCACCTCCCAGAAGTATCTCCCTGAGCTAACATGCAGCTGACCAAGCACACAGGGAAGGGAGACAAATCTCTCTGGGCAGCTGGGAAGATCTTGACATGGTTCTTGCCAGGTTACTCTTCTCCCCTCTTCAGACAGGAAGAGGGCAGGATGGGCAGTGGCTGCATCCAGAGTCAAGTTTACTGCAAAGACAAGAGATCATCAGGTTTCTGGGAAGAGTCTCAGTAGGCTTGGGCCAGAGTTCTGTGAGAGTTCCTCTGGCTCTGGGGAGATTCCGTTTCCCTCCCTGGATCTTCCCTGGGACTACCCACAGGAACAAGGTCTGTCTTGGACCGTGATAGACTCACCAGTCTGGAACTCTTCTTTTCTCCAATCTGCAAGGAACAAATGATCATAGGAATCCACAATCTGACAGAGCTGCCTGTCTGTCCTGAATATTATGGTAATAAACTCCTTAACTCAAGAACAAGAACAAACAAAAAAGGAAGAAAAAAAAAACTCTTTTCATATACTTGAACCTCTTTTTACAAGATTTTAAATAATGTATGACTTGAAGACCTTGTCAACCCTATGCTCTCCTCATTCAAAATTCATACAGGGTAAACATTTATAATTTATTTAGGATGTTTGAAAGGAAATATAGGATATGATGTGTCTGACAATTTATTATTCACTCTCAATTCCTCAGATTTTAGCAGATGATAACCATTTTTCCTACTCTCAAAACATAATGTTATATGCAATTAAAAATAATAAAACTGCTAAAATGTAACGTTCCAGACATATTATTATCTGTTAGAATAATGAGTAATCCACTAGATTCATGAAATAAGTCCCTGGAGTTTCCTTGATTTTCAGCAAATCATTTTGCACACAGTAGATGTTCATTTAAAATATCTTTATAATAGGATTTTCTTCATCAGAACCCATGTTGCTCACCAGCATATAATGGTATATCCCTCCATGCTGCAAAAGAACAAAATAGAAAAAACTTTACTTTTATCCTTGCATGTCTTCTTTTACTGTCTTTTTTATTTTATTACAAACAAATGTAAGAAATATTTGTCTTTGTTCTATTTCTTCTACTGAATCCTTTGAACTTCCCCTTTCTGTCCTATATCCTCATATTCCAATTTTCAAATATGGTGATAAAAATGATCAGGTGGAAGTTAGATAGAAATATAGAAAAAACTAAGTGGCAAGGATAGGAGCATGAAGGAAGGGGCATGGAAGGAAGGAACGAACAAATGAATGAAAGGGGAGAGGAAGAATTACAGGCTGAGTCATTCGTGGCTTGCACTTCAGAGAGAATTTATTGAAAGCATTGATATTTATAAAGATAATGCTTCCAATGCTGCATTACTTACACTAAACATTTTTGTTGTATTTCTGCATTCTATCCCACTGGCATAGGGTCAGACTCTAAGAAAAGCAGAACAGTGAAGGTTTCTGAGAGATAATCATTACTCACAGGACTTGAATTGATCCTTCTTCCTCTCTGGAAAAAAAATACACAATCATGTATGTATATATAAACAGATTTTGTTAACATCATAAAGAAGATGTGAGTAATGCTTTATGATCTGTCAATATCTGTGTCTGAAATTTGCTAAGTAATATACATTTCAAAAACAATGAAAGACATGTCTGAAGTTCATTCCATCTGGAAATTTTACTAAAATTTGAAGAATATAATCTGATATGAAAGGACACGTTGTCGCTGTTCAGTCACTCAGTCGTTTCTGACTTTTTGAGACCCCATGGACAGGCGTGTCCCTGTCCTTCACCGTCTCCCAGAGTTTGCTTGAACTCATGTCCATTGAGTCAGTGATGCCATCCGACCATCTCACCCTCTGTTGTCCCCTTCTCCTCCTGCCTTCAGTCTTTCCCAGCATCAGGGTCTTTTCCCATGAATTGGATCTTTATGTCAGGTGGCCAAAGTATTGAAGCTTCAACTTCAGCACCAGTCCTTCCACTGAATGTTCAGGACTGATTTCTTTTAGGATGGACTGTTTTGATCTTCTTGCTCTCCAGGGTACTCTGAAGAATCTTCTCCAGCAATACAGTTCCAAGGCATCAATTCTTTGGTGCTCAGATTTTTTTACTGTCCAACTGTCACATCCATACATGATTACTGGGAAAATCATAGCTTTGACTATACGGACCTTTGCAGGCAAAGTAATGTTTCTAAACACCATATTTTAATATGCTATTTAGGTTTGTCATAGCTTTTCTTCCAAGGAGCAGGTGTCTTTGAATTTCATGGCTATAGTCACTGTCCTTTTGGAGCCCCAGAAAATAATAATTCTTGAAGTAGGATACTAAAAATAATGTAGAATTATATTAGAAAATAGCCATAGAATTTAGAGATATAATATCAATGAAGTTTATTTGACTGACTGAAAAATGTATGTTCATGACCCTGAAGGAAGAGAAATTTGTTGAATTAACTATTAAATGGTTAAAATAAAAATGAATGTATATTAATAATTTTGTTTGGAAAGAAAAGATGATGCAAATTCACGTGAAAATACTTTTATACCTTAGATCACTGGAGATTATGGTCAAGCAAAATGTATCAAGATTACATTTGACATTAGTATATGCAAAGTGTTTAGAAGGTCAACAAAAGAGGAACTTATTCAGCTGCTTTGGAGTCGGAATACTATTCTTAAATTGAAAGAAGATAATATATATAAAAAATGGGGACTCCATCTCAGAGCACATGAGGAAAAATCAAAGTTAAAGGAAACTTTCTATTGAATGGAAATAATCACATTCTTCTTAGACTAATCCCTTTCATTGCACCAATTTTTTTCACCAACTTTATAATGAAGCTATGATAGTCAACAGGAAGATAAAATAAAAGAGAAAGAATGAAATATAGAGGAGAGAATTAAGAGACTTAATATTGTAGGAGTTCAGAAAGTCAAAAAAATGGAAAAGATAATTTGAAATTCACAAGAATGCAAAAGAAAGACAGCAGTATGTAAGAAGTGAATGTGAAGAAATGAGGAAAACATTTATCTGGAAATATATCTTTTTAAAAAAGTCATAAAACTTACCAATTTCTTTCTTAAGTTGTTCTGAAATATATAATGGAAAAACTCATATAAATTTCAAGGAAAACCAATACAGAAAACAAAAGTGAAAATAAATTTCCATATTGTACAGTAGAGAGAGAAAATGAATATAATTTTAAAAAAAGAAAAAGAAACAAAAGTCCTGAAAAATACCAAGGAAGCAAATGTTTTTATATTGTAAAAATCGTGAAAATTTGTTCTTGCAAACGAAAAATGTTGCCTGATACTTTGGTAAACAGTGAATGTTGCCACCCATGAAGCCATCAGAACCTGATGGTGTACCCTGAGGGGATTCAGGATGGAGAAAACAAGATACATGGCCCCAGTATCAATGATGCATATCAAAGGAATAATTTCAGTGAGCTGAGACTCTTGTATCTTGTCAAATGTAGAAAGGCATTAACATCATTAACTTGAGATGCCTGTTTTGTTTTTTTTTTAAATTATTGTTAGAAGTAATCTTGATATGTTCCACTACAGTTCCCCCCTCCCCCCAGTTAAAATTCCTAGATATCTTGAATCCTTCCTTATCTCTCTCTAAGATTTCCTGAGAACTCTCTGAGAGGCTGTATCCTAGGTTTTAGTCCTGAGTAAGGTCCCCAATAAAATATAACTTGAAACTTTTAGCTTGTGCATTTGTTTTTCCGTCAGCAATTTTGCTTTGGTGACCAACAAAAAAAAGACCAAAAATAGACTTCTCTCTTTCACCTGCACTCCATGAAGATCTCTAGCTTTGGTACCAGATGAAGTACCCTTGTGACCGTCTGCCTCCTTAGAATTCCAGACAATTCTGGGTGGATCTTGGGTCTCCTGTTATTAACTGATGAGCCTGAGGGTTTGTTTTTTTTTTTATGAGCAACTGTGATTGGTTTAATTTTATTTTATTTTATTACTTTATTTTACTTTACAATACTCTATTGGCAAAGAGTTGCAAAGAGTTGGACATGACTGAGCAACTAACTACATGACAACTCTCAGAAAATTTGTCATAAGGGGCCCCAACACATAAAGCCTTTGTCATCTTAAACTTCAGTGCATCTGCCTGTACAATGATGGCCCTTTACTTAGACAAGTTTTGCGAGTAAACATTTAAGATCTTGTGAAGATTGCATCCTTTTTGCTCTATTGTGGAGACACCTTTTGTGTCTTTTTGGTTTGAGTTGCTATTAAGATTCTACTATCTTAATAGTAGTTGCTATCAATGGCCAGACAATGGAGTCTTTAAATTGAGGAAACTTTTAAACTGGTGAACTTTTGAAAGTTCTCACTATGAACAGCTATTTTATTGGCATCCATTAAAAAAAATTAGAAAGTGGATTAAAAAATATATATATATATATATATATATATATGTAATGGGTAACCTAAAAACTCCCTTAGTGTAACACACACAAAAAATTTGAGAAGCCTTATATTTGGTCTCAGCTGCCCATCAATCAGTCTTACAAATGCTAATAAAACATTAGATCAACTTTTAATTAGGTTGATTAATAGAGGAATAAGAAGCTGAAGGAAAGTCTAAAAATTTCTTCTCTAATAAGTACATATTTTAAAGGGCCTCATCCTCAAAGAGAAATCTTTCCATGGTTATTAAGAAACAGAAATTTTTAAAAAGAACATTAATGTGATTAAAGCAAAAACCTTTTGAAACACTACTTAAGGTTTGATAGGCCAAAGGAATCCCTTATTGATCCTCAATATTATGTGCATGCATGCTAAGTCGCTTCAGTCCTGTCAGTTTCTTTGTTACCCTATGGACTGTAGCCTGCCAGGCTCCTCTGCTCAGGGGATTCTCCAGGCAAGAATACTTGAGTGGGTGGCCATACTTTCTTCCAGGGGATCTCCCCCACCCTGGGATTGAACCGGCATCTCCTTCAGCTCCTGCATTGCAGGCAGATTCTTTATCGCTAAGTCACCACGGAAGCCTCCTAAGCACTAAAGGGCCCCAAATAAGCTTACTTTATTTACCACGGAAGAATTACAGAACTATCTGATAAGCAGTTGGTCACTTGGGGCAAAAATTAGGCCAATTAATCAAGTTAAAAGATTGACAAAAGAGCCGTCATACCTTGGTTCAATCTCTCACTGAGGATGCTGAAGAATTTATACAAAAACTGATAATATGGTCAGTGGATAAAAAGAAAAGCTTCTGGTACTCTTGGAAGACCAGGGCTTGTTAATGGGGTCCTAAATTTGGCCACCTCATGCGAAGAGTTGACTCACTGGAAAAGACTCTGATGCTGGGCGGGATTGGGGGCAGGAGGAGAAGGGAACGACAGTGGATAAGATGGCTGGATGGCATCACTGACTTGATGGGCATGAATCTGGGTGAACTCCGGGAGTTGGTGATGGACAGGGAGGCCTGGTGTGCTGNATGCTGGGCGGGATTGGGGGCAGGAGGAGAAGGGGACGACAGAGGATAAGATGGCTGGATGGCATCACTGACTCGATGGGCATGAATCTGGGTGAACTCCAGGAGTTGGTGATGGAAGGGAGGCCTGGTGTGCTGCGATTCATGGGGTTGCAAAGAGTCAGACATCACTGAGCAACTGAACTGAACTGAACTGAATGAAAATTAAAGATATAAATTGATACAATTGAGATCAAAGTTTTTTAAAAAATTGCTGTATTTAAATGAGTTTCTGTATTTTAAGAATGTTACATCTATTTTGCCTGATTATATTGTGGGATAGACATTATGCCTCACTGGGGAGTGCTTCCCCAGCCTGGTATATAAGACAAGGCACATCAATCTGTTCCTCAGGCAATATTAATTACATATACTAAAAGGAACCAATAGAGTCACCTGAATTTATACAATGTAAAATAAAAACTGAGAGCTAATTTTTAAGGCTAATAAAAACAGTAATAGGGATTTTTGCTGTACGGTTTGATTTGTGCACTCAGAAAGAAGATCTTCGTTAAATGCCTTGTGCAAATTTTGAGGGATGATACA
>SJYV01031586.1:0-10263 GCA_006410875.1 Neotragus pygmaeus
CAGGGAGGCCTGGCGTGCTGCAATTCATGAGGTCGCAAAGAGTCGGACATGACTGAGCGACTGAACTGACTGAACTGGGGTCACAAAAAGTCAGACACAACTGAAGCAACTGAGCAAAGCCTACTATTATGTAGCAACCAAAACAATCTTTTAAAAAATGTAAATAGGATCATAACAACCCCCTGCTTAAAATCCTTAAATGACTGCCCAGCACTTTTGTAAAATACAAAGTTCTTACCCTGACTTGGGATACTTTTCATGGAAGAATCCCTTCTTTCTATTCTGACCTCATCGATGACTACACTCTGCCTCAACACTATGTTCCAACTACCCTGGCCTTCTCTGATCACCAAAATACTCCAATGATTTTCCTCTCTGAACATTAAATTAGCTGCTCTTATTAACCAAATCTCGGAAAGGTCATGTATGACCTGCCAAGATAATGTGGGCAAGCAGTCATTTTTCCATGACATTATCTCTACTTACTACATAGCTACTACATAGCTTCCTGCCTAACTGCTTCTATCTATCTATTCATCTATCCATCCTCCCATTAGAATCTAAGCTCTACTGGAACAGGAAACTTGTCTTGTTCTGTACTGTATCTCTACCACACCATACAGTATCTGACATATAGTTGGCACTCATATGCTTATTGAATGAATGGATAAGTTCAGCTCAGTCACTCAGTCGTGTCTGACTCTTTGCGACCCCATGAACTGCAGCACACCAGGCCTCCCTGTCCATCACCAACTCCCGGAGTCTACCCAAACCCATGTCCATTGAGTCAGTAATGCCATCCAACCATCTCATCCTCTGTCGTCCCCTTCTCCTCCTGTCCTCAATCTTTCCCAGCATCAGGGTCTTTTCAAATGAGTTATTTCTTCGCATCAAGTGGCCAAAGTATTGGAGTTTCAGCTTCAACATCAATACTTCCAATGAACACCCAGGACTGATCTCCTTTAGGATGGACTAGTTGGATCTCCTTGCAGTCCAAGGGACTGTCAAGAGTCTTCTCTAACACCATAGTTCAAAAACATCAGTTCTTTGGTGCTCAGCCTTCTTCACAGTCCAACTCTCACATCCATATGGAAAAACCATATGGAAACCATGACCACTGGAAAAACCATAGCCTTGACTAAACGGACCTTGGTTGACAAAGTAATGTCTCTGCTTTTTAATATGCTGTCTAGATTGGTCATAACTTTCCTTCCAAGGAGCAAGCATCTTTTAATTTCATGGCTGCAATCACTATCTGCAGTGATTTTGGAGCCCCCCCAAAATAAAGTCAGCCGTTGTTTCCACTGTTTCCCCATCTATTTGCAATGAAGTGATGCCATGAATGAATGGATAAAAGAATGGATAAATGAATGGGCAAATAAGAGGACCAGTCCTAGAAGGAATAGAGAGTAAATCTAGTTTCTAAGAGAAATTCAAGCAGGAAAGATGCAAAGATTGAGTGACTACAGCTGTAATACTCTTTAATAAGTGAAAGTTGCTCAGTCATGTCTGACCCTTTGAGACTCCATGGACTGTAGCCCCCCAGGCTCCTCTGTCCATGGGGATTCTCCAGGTAAGGATACTGGATGGGTTGCCATGCCCTCCTCCAGGGGATCTTCCCAACCCAGGGATAAAACCCAGTTCTCCTGCATTGCAGGAGGATTCTTTACCAACTGAGCCACCAGGGTAATACTCTTTAGGACCGGATAGAAACTGTTTTGTTTTGTTTGATGGAGGGTCTGGGGGTTATGTGGTAATGGTCAGATAAGAACTCTAGTGTCATGCTGGGGTCAGAGTTCTTCATTTTTTGTGTGTGTGTGCCATAGACCCCTTTGAAAGTTTGATGAAGCCAATAAATCCTTTCTCATAAAAATATGTTTAATGCATAAAATAAAATCTCTAGAATTATAAGAAAAACCAATCATATTGAAACACAGTTATAAAATGTTCTAAAATTATGGTTAGTATTACATTTGCTTTATTTAATAGATTAATAATAAAATAAATCTGATACATGTCTGGTAACCACCAGAATTTTGAAACAGTGATAAATATAAACGGTATTTAGAGATAGTGGCATCAACATAATAGTAATATGAACAAAAGTATATATGTATATATGTAATTTCTGTAACTTTCAGACGGCTCATTTTGCTCTGGCTTGTCTGCATTCACAGTTCAAGGAAATATCAAATTTTGTTAGAATGTAGTGAAAATAATTTTTCTCTCACTAAAGTTCACAGACATTCTTTATTCTATCCATGGGCCCTTAGAAGTCCCTTTAGAAACTTAATGGAGCTGGGCCTAGAGATGGAAGCCCAGCAGCTCCTCCAAGAGTAGAGGGGACTGGCAGAGGCATGCACTGCTGCCAAAACACTGCTCTATAAGAACACTGAAATGACCCTAGGATGACCAAGACTTGTGAATCTCAAAAGAGCTGAGAATCTAAGGATGCTCTCTTGTACAGAGCCAAACCACTATCCTTTTGAAAACTGAATTTCTCCACTGGAAATCATGAGAGAGAATACTTTCTGATGTGATGTTTGGGGCTTGATACTTTCCAATAGTCAAAGAAACAGTTTAAGGAGGAGGATTCATGCAGTGTCTCTGTGTTTCTCTTGGTTCCCATACACATAAAATGAAACCCTGCAGTTCTGCAGGACATTCCACACATATTTGCTATAAAAAAGAATCCCCCTCGAAGAGTGTTTTAGGATAAGCCATTCGAGCTCTACCATTGAATCTGGAATGCATAAGCACTTACAGATGGGGTTCCTTTGGTTCATTCATCACATTTATGATCCGTAGACTCTCCCCAAAGTAGTTTCCTCTTTAACCACATTGGTTTGGGGTGTATGAAATACATCTGTAATTGATCAGAGTTGGAGATGCTCCCACCCACCCCATTTAGAAGACGAGTTCACTTGCAGGTACCCCCTGCTCCTGGCTACAAGGAAACAGGCCCAGAGCAAGATAGCCTTTCAAAATACAGACTTGTGGCTTATTATTTGCTTGGATGTCCTGCTCTTCATCAATCAGAGGACTTTAATGGAATGCAAATTATTCATATGAAATCTCTGAAAATAATGGAGGTCCTTTCCTACGTATTTTGTGGGACAGGTCTACAGCTTGGAAAGTTTCTCACAAATTTAGCCTATAAGATTGTTTTGGTCCAATTAGAAGAAGAGAGAAATTTAAATCTAGGCATTGAGTAATTCAAGGGGCTATAGAACCTTGATATGTATTGAACCAGAGTCTGGTGTGCAAAACTTGGAAATCCTTCAAGGTTTTCTTGTTGTGTGCCACCTATCAGTTCGTCTTATATAGGAAAGTTTTCCAGGGGTAACTAATCCTAATGCTTTGTGACAGATCTTGGCTTTGTGGCAAATTTTCAAGTGGATTTGAATGGCTTTGGGTTGCTGAAATAATTCAATACAATGTAGGTTGACATGTGACATCTTATTTTATTAAGCAAATATATTGGAATGGAAATCAAGAGCATGAAACATTCTTTGCTAAAATAAATCAGCAATAATTCCCTATAGGGCTGGAGGAGAGGGAAGTCTGGCCTTATAAGCCTGCCCTTCTGACATTTGACAATCAAATTAAAGCCAGGTGTAAGCTGTATCACCAGAGCATGTCCCTTCTAATCACTTCCTGGTTTTTGTAGCTACTATATGTGATTCTGATAAGTAGCACATGCTCTCTCGGTAGGGACTTATGAAAATACTCCATAGAAATCATGAAACCATGTAAAAAGGGCAACCCCCCCCTTTTTGGTTTGAGTTTATAGTGTGGAGTGCTAAGAGCTTGTTGCTCATGGGATGGATGATTTTTTTATCCTTCCTTCCAGGCCATAGTTCTCCGAGAAGGTCAGATTGAAACACATTAGTACTAACTAGAATTCAGTCCCCTTGACAGAAAGTCACAGTTGAACCTGACTTAGGATTGTGGCCCAGGGTCTTCTCCCATGTCAAAGGCTTATTACCCTTTAAGCCTAAACTTTTACAAGTAATTAACAGTTGAATCTTCTCTGAGCTCAATTCTCTTATCCATTTTCTAACCAAATTCCCATTGAAAACAACAACTAGGCTTATTGATTTAATTTAGACTAATTTAATTTTAATTGATGAATAGCAGTTGCCTTCATTGGAAGTTTAAATTAAGAAAATCCAAGTGAAGTAAATAATGGATTTTGGTATTTCATAAATACTTATCTTGAAAATGCTATGTCTGGTTGTGCCTTTAAAAGAAGCAGAGTTCTTTAACTTTTGAAAAGCATAAGAATCAAATAAAGAAATGATTTGTCAGAAATAATAGAACACTCATCAGGCTGAAAGCTCTGTCTAAAGTCCTGTTCTCCACATTGAGAAGTGATTGGTTTAAGAATAATTTCCCATAAGCCACTGTGTTGAACGCTCATTCACCTTGAAAGCCAAGTCAGAGTGAGGGGAACTTTGTCAAGAGAGCAGAATCCTGACAGCACAAATTTCATTCTTTTCTAATTACTAAAAAAAAAAAAAAGTCACCCTCCCCCCACCCCAGCATGTATGGAGAAATCTAGGCCTTGTTGCTATTTTACGAAAAAAATGATTAGTCTTTTTCTGGCTATGAAAACTTCAGCTCATGCATCTTCCTGTGATTTTTAGGACTTAGGAATAATTTGAAGACTGGACTTTGTATGTCAAAGCCTTAAATGCTTTGGTCAGAAGTACCCAACATTAAGTTATGTTTTAAATTCTGTTTGGTTCCCTCCACTTCCATTCTGAGTTCTAATGTCTTTTCATCTTGGCCGGAAGCTGAAGCTATTTTTCTCTGTGTTTGACCTAGCCATTTATTCCACTTTCTTTTGGCAGAAGAATAGAAAACAACATTTGCAGCATCCCTAAATTAATTATACTTTTCTCAAGCTAAAGAACTGTGACAGAACCACAAAACAGCAACTGAAAACTAATTCCTTAAAAGAATATGAAAAAAGGAAGTTGTATAAGATAGGGTAATTAATCTTGCAATAAAAATAATTGTTTACAGTTAAAATTAATGTAACATGCATTCCTCAGCAGATAATAAATTATGGACTTTCTCATTAGCATTTGAATTGATTTCCTCTAATTTCTGAGGAGCACATGAGCATGTGACTAGATTAAGTTTAATTGGACTACAGCTGGTGCTGATTGTATGCACATGGGGTGGGCACTTTCCTGACTGATTGGCTGTCTCTGCATTTTGTTTCCATTGTCTTTCTCATTCTCCACTGTTTTTTTCCTCCAGGTAGAAAGACTGAAAATACTAGGGTCTTGATATGGAATTAAACTAGAGAAAGGATGGTAGCTTTGGATAATGTTAGGCAATGAGTTCCCACCAAGAATGATTATGATATAATATATTATTATCATATACTTGTTATTAACTATCTTCTCATCGTTACATAATTATTATTTTGTCGACAGCTATTTACTGAGCATTTTCCGTGACACTCAGTACTTCATGTGTCATTTAATCTTTACAACAGTAGATGTTATATTATTCTTCCCATTTTAGGAATGAGTAAATTAAAGTTCAGAGGGGGTAAATAATTTGTCCAAAGTGGCACAGATAAATATCTTAGAATTGAGATTGGAAAAGGTTTTTTTTTTTTTTTTTTGAATTTTAGGGATCATGCTGTTAACCGTTTTACTATTCTGGTTATTTGACATTTCAAGCAGTCTAATTACCCTGACAATGGGGAGTGAAAAATAAGTCATCTGTGTTCCTAACTAAGGATCTAACTAACTAAGCATCAGCAGGGCTGACGGGTGATCAGCAGAGCATCTACAGAAAGAGGAAATAGCTAAGAAGGGGTTAACTTGGAGCTGATGAAGGACTATATGGTCACCATGGAGATAGGCAAGGTTTCTCAGAGGCCCATAATTAGGAAAAAAACATGAGTCCAATTAATATTGGGATTCCTAAGAAGTGGAAAGCAACCAGTATTTCACAAAAATTGAGGGGAAGAATTAGTAAAATTTAGGCCCAGTTCTACTAGGTTGTATCTGATTAGAGCTGAGAAAATTAAGAGCAAAAGAGTAATGGTTCTACAATGGATGTTTTCTCTTAGAATAAATTTCTCACTTACATGAAGTAGAAGAACTATTTAGAGCAATTTGAAAAATAAACTCCTCCAGATTTTGGTGGTGTGATGCTTTGGTGTCTTGCTCTCTTGCGAGAACTTGGGTCCCATCCCAATAGGAGTAGCTCAAGCCTATTGCCTTATTTATTGGAGAAGGAACCCACTCCAGTGTTCTTGCCTGGAGAATCCCATGGACAGGGAGCCTGGTGGGCTGTTGTCTATGGGGTCGCACAGAGTTGGACACGACTGAAGCGACTTAGCAGCAGCAGCAGCAGCATTACCTTATTGATATATGTATGTATACATAAAGGGCAAGTTTGCGAGTAGGGGTTTTTTCAGCAGGAGATAAAATAATTTAGTGCCTTTTTATTCAGATTGCCATTAGCACCTGCACTTACTCAGTGACCTTGTTTTACTCTGCCTTACCTCATAGTCAGCTGTTGACATGATGGTTTCCCAAACACTGGGCACTCTGTGCGGATGGGGCCTCTAGGTGTGACAAATAAATACACCAAGGTGCAGGTATTAGCTACAAATCTACATTAAAATTTCCTAATTCTAAATATAGCTAGATCTTGAAAACTTTTTCTTTCCCTCTTATTTGCCAAATATCTCTTAACACACAATATTGTATTCAGTAGGTTATTAATGAATTCAAGTGTACGTAATTATATGGAGAAACAGGATTTGATCATGGTACCCAGTATCAGTGTGGACAAAAAAAGAAATCTTTAGAAAACATATTTGAGGTTATATTTCTGAATATAAAACTTTGATCAAGGTAGAGACTTGCCAGAGTATTAAACAGGGGACCCATATTTTTAAAATATACACACACAATTTAGGTTTCTCCTCCCTGCTTAAATATTAATCATGGGAAAGAAATAAAAATTAGACACTTGGCTGATGTGTCTATGTTTTAGTTGAGCTGACATGTCCAATATAAATGCCAAGGAACCAGTCCGCTTGGAGCCTCCTTGGATCCTTTGACTTTTGGCATTTTTTCGCTAAGTTCCTAGATGGTTCCTCTCTTTTTCACTCTCCCCTTGTTTGGAGCTGGTAAAAATCTGTAATCCCTAGTCTTTGTTCCAGTTTTATCAGAAGTAGAAATACAGCCCCCACTTAAATTTTCCCAACAAAGTGCCATGTTGTCGCAGCCTAGCCTTTCACCTCGTTACAGTGGTAGCGGAGTGTGATGTCACAGTTGACCCAATACCAGCCTGCCCATAAATGATACAGCCTGTTCCCTCTTTGCTTCCTGGCTCAAGCACCGGGAAGGAGCTTAGTATGAAATTCATGCCGTGTTGACAGATTTAAAAGTTGCTACAAACTCTAACAGACAGCAACTGCAGTTTGTAGACACACACAACATGCACCGTTCTCTTGTATTCCTAAGTGATGACATTCTTTGTTTAAAGAGTTACGTTTATATAGCTCATTACTGTGGCCTGTCTATGAAATGAGGGTGGTGGAGAGAAGGGGAAAGAAGGCTAAATTGGATATGAAGACATTTACCAGAAGAATTTTCCAAATGTTAATGAGCAGCTTAAAGGGCTGCACACGTGTTGCAATGTAATTGGGTTTGCTGCCTTGTGGGGACTCTCAAGCCTTCCACGCTTGCCCATTGTACTTTGAGAGGGGGAATGCGCCCCTTAGATTTCTAACACTTTGGCTCGGAAGATCCACATGGTGCTAAATTGTAAATCTGCAGACAGCCAACAAACAGGGCCAAGCTCCAGTGACTCTTGTTTGGTTTGGGCTTTTCAAGCAATTAAATGAATGGCAATCTCTAAATGTCCCAGGGGAGGTACAACGTGCTATGAGGAGAATTTACTGGAAAGGGGCAAGGAGGGGTTCCTTCCCTGTTATGGGGACTTTTCCTGGAAAAAAAAGAATAAGCAATTATATCCAAACGTGTCCTGAGAATCTTGCCAACCTGCTCCTATTCCTATGCCCATCACCTTCATAGTCTGAGTTCTCCTTTGGGAAGGTCTTGGATTTTTTCCATGTGAAGCAATTGCAGCTCAGATCGAGGTTATATTACAGTTAAACACATGTACATTTTGAAAGGGTTCCTTTGGTTACCAAAGGGGTAAGGAGTGGTGGGGGTTGCAAGTTAGGGGTATAGGTTTAAGAGAGACAGACAACTGTGTGTAGAATAGATAAGCAATAAGGATGTATTATGTAGCACAGGGAATTATAGCCATTATCTTGTAATAACATTTAATGGAGTATAATCTGTAAAAATACTGAATCACAATGCTTCATACCTGAGATTAAGAGAATACTGTAAATAAACTATACTTCAAAAACAACAGCAAAATAGATAAATAAAAGATGCCCTTTGGTCATTTTGCAGCCTCTTATACAGCAGCTATGTCCGTCTATCAGAGAAGGAGCAAGACGCTCTTCGATCTTGATCCAAGAAGACAGGTTGTCCCCACTGTAGCTTGTCTCCAGATTCCTGGCACAAGAGCAGGGTGTGGGGATAACCACACTGGGGAGTGGTGAGCTGCTGGGTGGGATTCACAGCAGGGCTTCTGCCCTCTCTAAAATAATGCATGGAGGCCATGAAGAACTTCCGGTTGCATATTGTCAGTCTGGGTGAACTTAGTTTTTACTTTTGTTATAATTTAGGAGAGAGTTTTATTGAACAGTGGAAAGTCCTTGATTTGGGGGACCGTAAATTACTCTTGCAGAAGTAGGGGGCTATTGACTAGTACAGAGATTCTGTAAAGTGGTCTGACGCTTCTTAAGGCAAGAGTCATAGGTTTTCTGAAGTTGCATTTTCTGAAGTTGCATTTGCTTAGGTGTAAGTTTGGCCATGATGATGGCCTAGCGAAATGAGTCCCTTCTGCCTCAATTATTTCTTTGGAGGCATATGCTTGTGATTATTATTGTGAGGGTGCTAGTCACTGGCTTAGCATGCCAGCTGGACTGGGTTGACTCTTCATTAACCTTTTAATTTTCTGCCTGGGTTCCTATTTTGGTGATCTGTTGTATTA
This sequence comes from Neotragus pygmaeus, assembly GCA_006410875.1. NCBI lineage: Eukaryota > Metazoa > Chordata > Mammalia > Artiodactyla > Bovidae > Neotragus > Neotragus pygmaeus. The sequence continues at coordinate 9,115 of SJYV01031586.1, forward strand.
CAAAATACTCTCTTTTTGGTTTGATCTTAATTGTTTCATGGCAATTAAACATGAAGAGCAATATGAAATTAATTGGATGGTATTTGGATATGAGTATTTTCAGCCTTTGTATTTGGATTTAAACTCAATAACAACAGAAATAAAAGAAGGAGGTTGTTCTGAGGTGACTCCCCATTTGCATGATTAGGTAAAGCTCAGAGGAACAATCTGAATGTTAGGTGAGTCTCCAAATTCAGAAGAATCTTTAAACTACTAATATCAACCACAAGACATCAAAGATCATTAACCACCCTTCTCCTTTTCCCCTCAGTGTGACAAACTATCTATGTCTCAGGTATCAGGAAGCCATAAATAGGTTTGTCACATCCTCTGGTCCTATGTAGGGAGTTAAGGTAGACACACAAAGCAACAAAAGTCTGTAAAGCAATTATCCTTCAGTTAAAAAATAAATTAATTAAAAAATAACTAATAATTGGAGGTGGCTTGAAAGTGCAGTGGGATAACATGCTCTGGGAATTTGGTAGGATAGCTCACTTTTTCCCATAATTGTCCCAGAAAAATCATCATAAAGCCTCTGTTAGATGCTTTCACACAGGAGAGAGATTAAATCATCTCATTTAATCTTTTCAACATCCTGGAAATGTAGGTATTATTATTTTCATTTACCTAATTAGGAACGTGAGGGTCCCAGAAATTAATTAACTTATTCAAGATCCCGTAGACGAAATAATGTAGTTAGAATTTGAAACCAGGTCAGACTGTGTCAGATTGAGGCACTGTATTATAAGTAACGTTGCTCAGCAATACGTGAACTGTGAACTCCCTGATGTTCAAGCTGGTTTTAGAAAAGGCAGAGGAACCAGAGATCAAATTGCCAACATCCGCTGGATCATGGAAAAAGCAAGAGAGTTCCAGAAAAACATCTATTTCTGCTTTATAGACTATGCCAATGCCTTCGACTGTGTGGATCACAATAAACTGTGGAAAATTCTGAAAGAGATGGGAATACCAGACTACATAACCCACCTCTTGAGAAATCTGTATGCAGGTCAGGAAGCAATAGTTAGAACTGGACATGGAACAACAGACTGGTTCCAAATAGGAAAAGGAGTACATCAAGGCTGTATATTGTCACCCTGCTTATTTAAC
>SJYV01031590.1:0-85310 GCA_006410875.1 Neotragus pygmaeus
CTTCTCAAGCTCTTTTTCTACCATCTTTTAATGCCCAAACTGAGTTTACCTATTCAGGTCTCACACTGTTCTGCCCCTCAGTCTTGGCTCATGCTCCTTCTCTACCTACAAAGTCCTTCTGTCACCGTAAGTCAATATCCAACCCATCCTTGTCCAAATCACAGACACTTTATTCCCAAAGTGTAATCTAGTACACCAACTGACCCCTGTGCCCTTCAAGTTTTTCATCTATATCTCTTTCATGGAATTCACTTTCTCCTTGGTATTATAATTATTTGACTAAATAGAAAATTCAGCTTCCCTCCTACACTATAAACTCACTAAAATCAAAGTTCACTTCTGATATATCTGTAACTTAACTCACTGAATGTTTATTAAATACCTACTCTGTGTCAGGTGTTTGGTTGGTGCTTTGCCTCCTTCATAAGATCTGTTAGTTCCTGGAATATAGTTACTAAATAAATGATCAAGTGAGATAAATGACCAATCTTAGACTCTTTCCTTTGACCTTTTTTGCTGTTTACCTTCCAAATAAGTGAAGTGAAGTCGCTCAGTCGTGTCGAACTCTTTGTGACCCCATGGACTGTAGCCTACCAGGCTTCTCCATCCATCAGATTTTCCAGGCAAGGGTACTGGAGTGGGTTGCCATTTCCTTCTCCAANTTTGCTGTTTACCTTCCAAATAAGTGAAGTGAAGTCGCTCAGTCGTGTCGAACTCTTTGTGACCCCATGGACTGTAGCCTACCAGGCTTCTCCATCCATCAGATTTTCCAGGCAAGGGTACTGGAGTGGGTTGCCATTTCCTTCTCCAACCTTCCAAATAGTCCCTATGAAAAATCGGTCCTACAGTAGAATAGACACACACACACACGCGCGCGCGCGCAGACTACTGAACCACACTTACTCTAATTAGAGGAGTGATACCACTGTTTGGAAACTTCCCTAGTGGTCCAGTGGTTAAGACTGTACTTCCAGTGCAGGGAGTGCTAGTTCAATCCCTGGTTTGGGAATTAAGATCCCACATGCTAATGGGCATGGCCAGAAAATTAAGGCTTCCCAAATGGCGCAGTGGTAAAAAATCCTCCTGCCAATGCATGAGACATAAGAAACTCAGGTTCAGTCCCTGGGTTGGGAAGAACCTCTGGAGAAGGAAATGGCAACCCACCCCAGTTTTCTTGCAGGGAAGATTCCGTGGACAGAGGAATCTGGCCGGAAATCGTCCATGGGGTCAAAACGCATCAGATGAGACTGAGCACAAGCGCTGGGAAACACACTATAGTTTAATTGGTTGCAGCCCCAAGATGAACAAGATCTGCTAAAACAGAAACTACGTTCTAGCAACATTAAAATGGTGTTTTTGTGTCCTTTTACAAAAGGGTATTACTTGGTTGTTGCCTCTCCAACTAAACTGTAAGCTCCTTTCAGGTACAAAGTAATGTATACCTTTCTATCTGATGTCTTGTATATAGCAGGAACTCAGTAATCGTGTGTGTGTGTGTGTGTGTGTGTGTGTGTGTATGCATGGCAAATTTGCATTTGTATTATGCAGTAATTTTACACCATAAGAAATTTGCCATGTTCTAAAAAAACTGGAAATAGGACATTTGGGGAGCTTAACTCAGTTCTGTCATAGATCTCTTAAAGTAATTGGTGTTGGTCCAGGTTCATTTTAAGAAAAAAGATAAAATTCAGATGTTTTAGGACTCCCACAGTGATGAAGACATAGAGCTTAAACACTGAAAGTAGTTAGGTAGACCTCTTCAAAAGAAAATTACGCTTGTTCCTATGTTTGACACCTCTCCATAAGGTCTCAATTTTTCATTTTTTAAAAAGATGATGCCATGAAAATCCAAAGCAGTTGAAATGAATTATGAGTCCTTTTGGAGTAGGGGAAGAGAAAATAATTGTTCCCCAGGGATACATTTTTTTTAAGTTCTTCTTTCTATTTGAAATGCTTCCTGACTTGACAATTTGCAAAAATTGCACAATCGCATGGGTTTGTGATTCTGCAGAAGACCAGTTCTGCAGCATAAGGGAAGAATGTTTCTTGCAAATTAGAAAATTATTTGGTTCCATTGCTGACCCTACTCAGGATTTCTCAATGACTTGCAAATGCTAGTTCTTCTTCCTCTCTCTTTCCAATGTTTCCGTGCATAAACATGGATAAAATATATTGCATAAAATTACTGATCTAATTACAAGGTTTGAGAGTCCTTAATATTACTAGAGACGCATCATAATCCAGGTGCTTGTTAATCAATAAATTCAACCTGTGATACCAAGTTAGACTTCTCAGAGTTGTCAAGTTATGATTTTTAAAAAGTTAAAAGCATATCTCTTATACCAATATACAAACTGTGACCATCTTTTTATTCATTAAACTTGTTAATGATAGAAGTAGAGAGATGACAAAGCTGACTCAAAGAGGAATATGAGAGAGAGCCAACATGTGGAAAGGAAAACTCTGAAATAAGATCGCAAATTTAGACATCAAACTGGTTAATGTACAATGAGGCAACAAAGCCATAGCCATGGGAGTTACCTTTTTTTTCTAAAAACCATTTGCAATGTATCAGTTTTCTATAACATCTAATTTTATAGAGTCTGGGCCCTAATTATTATGACAGACAGTGTTACCTTCCCCTAGGGTGTAGGATGACTCTTAACCAAGCATATTAAAAAGACACACAGAAATCTTTTTTATTTATTTTTAACAACTGGATAATTTTTCTTGAATATCCGAGAAAGATGCAAGAATGCACAGACTTTCCTAGCAAGAGTCCTGGTTTTTTAATTTTTATTAAGCTCAGTTAGCTAGCAGTTGTTTTTCACGGTTGAGACTTTTCATAAATACAGTAAAAATAGGAAAACTTTGTTGAGATTTCCCTTACTTCACAGAAGCTGCCTCGATGTAGAGGTGAAGGTGAAGTTGCTCAGTCGTGTCCAACTCTTTGCGACCCCGTGGACTGTAACCTACCAGGCTTCTCCGTCCATGAAAGTCTCCAGGCAAGAATACTGGAGTGAATTGCCATTTCCTTCTCCAGGGGATCGTCCCGATCCAGGGATCGAACCCGGGTCTCATGCATTGGAGGCAGACGCTTTAACCTCTGAGCCACCAGGGAAGCCCGCCTCAATGTAGATATTAACACAAAATCAACCAACCTAAAATTAAACAGGACATTGAACCCAGCCACCCTTACAGCCCCATGATCTTTCAGATGTGCTGCCAGTGACATCACTCAGTATTATCTGAGTGCTGCCTCACGAGCAGATGCCCTCCTCAGTGTTTCTTATCCATTCGTGTCCCTAGCACAACAGGCTCCCGGAACTCCAGCCTCTCCTTTATGGACCCAGTCAGCCTGTTTCTTCTGAATTACCTGACTTACCCTTACTGCATATCTTGACCCTGTTTTGCTGTTCTCTCTCATTCTGTGGCTGCATTAAAATGGCAACCCACTCTAGTATTCTTGCCTGGGAAATCCCATGGACAGAGGAGCCTGGTGGGCTGTCCCATGGACAGGCTATAGGGTGGCAGAAAGTCAGACACAACTGAACAACTAAACAACAATTATACTGTATTATAATTGTATGATAAATCAATACTTATTGACATGGCATATTTCGAACACTTTCTTTGTACAAACCCCAATTCCAGTCTTTCATCTATTTCTCTATTCACAGGAACTGACCTGATTGTCACAAATATATTCCCGGGACCTTAAATTCTTATAACCTGCTAGTCCTTTCATGATCAATGAGGCAGATTACACCGGTCCCTTTAAACTAAAGATCAGATATGAGCCTTTTCTCAAGAGGCTTAAAATAAATAGGACGAAGAAAACAAGAAAAGCCAGAGAGATACACTGACCCACCTTTGTTTTTTTTGAAAGTAACCCAGTCGTATTTGACTCTTCACAACCCCATGGACTATGCAGTCCATGCAATTCTCCAGGCCAGAATACTAGAGTGAGTAGCCATTCCCTTCTCCAGGGGATCTTCCCAACCCAGGGATCAAACCCAGTTCTCCCACATTGCAGGCAGAGCCAGCTGAGCCACCAGGGCTTGTTTTTTTAAGCCTGTGCTTAAGAGCATACATTCAAGAGAGAGAGAAGGTTTAAGCCAGGACATGCTCACAGAGAAGCAAGTAGTCGATGGCCACAGGGGTGGGCATTTTTAGGGTGGGCATCTTTTCACACTCCCTGGGGAGTGTCTTTGCTCTCTTTTACATCCACAAAATCTTGTTTTCAAGACATCGGTCTCAGTTCCTTAAGAAACTCTTCCAGTGGTTTTCCATCTTGCAAACTCCTGTAACACTTCACTGCATGGAGCAGCCAACTGGTCCTTGATGTGCTATCCACATTCTCTGAGTTGTAAGCATGAATCATAGCTCCTTGTACCATCTGGTACTTCTTTTTGTGCGATAAATCTCACAGCTCCATGTTGGAGCTCAACACAAATTATTTATTAGTTTAAGGCAAGGACTGGAGTATGATATTAGGAAAAGAAGGATGAGTTTGGGGAAATGGACTGAATAATAATGAAGCAAAGACAGGTGAAACCAAGAAGGCGGTTAGAAGTGACTGTGTGAAGTGTTGAGGAAGGGGTTCACTGGGATGGAAAGAGAGTCCCACATAATAGAGAAGAGTGGAAAGGTAGTTTTAAAGGGATCACATGAGCTTGGGAGAAATATTAGAACCCACTCCAGCATTCTTGCCTAGAGAATCCCATGGACAGAGGCAACAGTTCATGGGATCACAAAGCTGAGCTACTGAGCATGCTTGCATGCACGTACAGTGTTTGGTACTGTGTTAATGAGCCCTTAGTGGTATTTGATGAAGAAGCAAATGAGTAAATGAATGAATAAACATTTTTTTTAATCTACCTTCCTCAAGCTCACTATGATTTCTATTCTGAGATCTAACGTTGTGTCTTTTCTACCATGCTCTCTCCTCTTCCTCAACCCCCTTTCTGTCGCTTTAACTCATTTCAATTTTGCTTTAGAGCAGGGGTCCCCAACCTCTGGGCCACAGATCAGTACCTTCTGTCAGATCAGCTGTGGCATTAGATTAGTGCACTTGAATCATCCCAAAACAACCACCCCCCACCCCCTACCCCTGCTGGTCTACGGAAAAATTGTCTTCCGTGAATCAGCCCCTGGTGCCAAAAAGGTTGGGGACCACTGCTTTCAGATCAGTTCAGTTCAGTCACTCAGTCGTGTCCAACTCTTTGCAACCCTATGAATTGCAGCACGCCAGGCCTCCCTGTCCATCACCAACTTCTGGAGTTCACTCAGACTCATGTCCATTGAGTCAGTGATGCCATCCAGCCATCTCATCCTCTGTCGTCCCCTTCTCCTCCTGCCCCAATCCCTCCCAGCATCAGGGTCTTTTCCAATGAGTCAACTCTTCGCATGAGGTGGCCAAAGTATTGAAGTTTCAGCCTAGAGGATGTTATAATCTCTCTCTATGTATTTCTCTACCAGAAAGTCTTCATGACTTGCTATTAAATGGCATGATAGACAAATTTCACCATGTAAAATTGCGTAAGCATGTCGTTTTAACTATTAATAACAGATTGATTGCTTTTCTTTGGGCTTCCCTGTGGCTCTGCTGATAAAGAATCTGCCTACAATGCAGGAGACCTGGGTTTGATCCCTGGGTTGGGAAGATCCCCATGAACTGTATAGTCCATGGGGTCGCAAAGAGTCAGATACAACTGCTTTTCTTTTGGTCTAACTTAACGTGTGTACAGAGTTCTTAGAAAATACTCTCTAGATCCCTCAGAGCTGACCTAAACTGGAATCTGATTAATTATATTGCCTTGGCAGAAAGATGCAGCCATACATATGTTGGTTCCCTTTACACCAAAGATTACTTTAAAATTTAAAAAATTTAAAATAAGTCATAAAATGTCCCTATTTTGTATGAGAAATAGATATATATTTTTAAATCTATAGTTTTTTAAAATATAAAAATGTGATAGATTTCCATTCCCCCTCACCCCAAACTCCACTATAGAATTCACACATCTAAACTTCTAGGACAAGATCTACACTTTAGGAAAAGTTCCAAAATATTTTCAAGCAGGAGTTAAACTACATAAAAATGGGCAAGTGTGAAAATGTCTATGTGATTGTTTGAAAATACGATTCAAAACTTGTGATCCACGGTGTGGTGATTTTTTAAAATGGCACAGATGAACCACATTATTCAGTCAATTAAGGATGTAAAGAGGCCTGCTCCAAATCCTTTGAGTGCCTGTCTATAAAGTTTACATTTTAATTGGTCAAAGTCAGCCTAGTGCACACTTCCAGGCAGCCTGACTAGTGAATTGTCTTTGACGAAGCATTTCCCTAGGCACCTGGAATGATGCAGAGTACATAGGAGGACCTCGATAAGAATCATTGGAAAGCTGAATAAATGTTACTCAAACATGGAGAAGTAGTGGAAATAAAATTGCCAGACAATGTATTTAGATTTGGGCAGGCAGTCCCAAACCCTTGCTATGCTGGTGCCTTCTGTGTATGTTCATACTCCAGTGTGAATGGTTAACAATTTTTACAAGTGGGCAAACAATTCCCTACCCCACCCTGCAGGATCCTTGAAGTCAGGTCTCCCTCAGTTTCTGCCCCCAGACAGCAGGCCTGAGAGGAGAGCTGGCACCGCTCTGCAGGCCAGCTTTGGTTCTGCCACCTGCCCAGCTGTTATTCACCCATCTCATGTCTCTCCGGAGAAGGCAATGGTACCCCACTCCAATACTCTTGCCTGGAAAATCCAATGGACAGAGGAGCCTGGTAGGCTGCAGTCCATGGGGTCCCTGAGGGTCGGACACAACTGAGCGACTTCACTTTCAGTTTTCACTTTCATGCATTGGAGAAGAAAATGACAACCCACTCCAGTGTTCTTGCCTGGAGAATCCCAGGGACGAGGGAGCCTGGTGGGCTACCGTCTATGGGGTCGCACAGAGTCGGACACGACTGAAGCAACTTAGCAGCAGCAGCAGCAGCAACTCTCTCCATGGTCCTGTGATGGGGCTAAAAGGAGGAAAGAGTCTAAGAAAAAAAAAGAAAAAGTTGTGGGAGAGAGTGGTATAAAATGAGAGGAAGCAAACAGGTCAGGATAGGTGGGCTGAGGGGAAAACTATTACCTGTGCCATTAACATACAGCAAAATGCAACCCACTCCAGTATTCTCTCCTGGAGAACACCATTGTCAGAGAAGCCTGGCAGGCTAAGTCCATAGGGTCACAAAGAGTAGGACACAGCTGAAGCGACTTAGCACAGCATAAAATGAGTTTTTTATTTTCTTAGTAGTTCAAAAAACATGTTTGGGGAGCAACTGTTCTTCCAGAGGTGAGACAGACAATTCACACTAAAAGATTCTTTCTTAGTGAGATGAGTTTGTGTGTCCTCTTTAGACAAATCTGTTAAACAACAAGGTTAGTAATGCAACCTCGTAGACAGAAAACAACAGCCAGCCACAACAACAAACCCATACAAAACCCACCAGCAATGTATTTCCTTCCACCCATCCTTTTAGCCCCTTTGCGTGACAGAGCAGCCAGCTGCCTGGAGTAAAGGACTCTGGAAAGTGGAGACTTCCTCCCTCGGCCCCAAGGATAGCATCATATAGGAGTGGGCAAGAGATGGGGGTGCTCGCTGTAGTTTCCAGCTAGGAAAATAGGACGGTTGCTCTTTGCAGTGGCCAACACTTTCCAAGTTAAAATGACTTTTTGAAAATAAGGATTGTACAAATACAGTTACACTGTACATGCCCAGATGATCTGAGACCCTGCACTGCTCATCTGGTCCAGCTCTTTGGCAAAGAGAAGGACACCGAAGGGGATCTCGCAGTCCCTCGACTCAGCACAAAGCTTCCTTAGATTAGTGCCCAAACTAATTTTTATGACATGTCGTTCCAGTAAGGGGACTGCTGCATTTCACAGATGGGCTTCTCCAGATAGGGGCTGTTGATTGGCCGAGTTGGGATCTGGCAGGATTAGGGAAATTTAAGCTGACAGCTGGTCTTTTTTGCATGAGCGCATAAAGCCCTTGTTGTTGGAGGAAGCGATGGGGGCTGGTCAGGCCCCCCCTGGCCAAATAGGACGGTTGCTCTTTGCAGTGGCCAACACTTCCCAAACTAAAATGACTTTTTGAAAATTAGGATTGTACAAATATAGTTACACTGTACATGCCCAGATGATCTCAGGCCCTGCCTGAAAGACCAGAGCAGACAAGAAAACAGTCCAGTGGAACGTGGGGTGGCAATACAGAAACAATCTAAAGAAGCTCACATTTAGTGGAAATGCCAGAAATCCTAATCACGAGGAATCTGGCTTCCCTGTAGCAATGAGTCACTCCGTGTCTTTGCTAGAAGATTGGTTCACATGATCAATGGGTATTGAGCAAGAATTTAAAAGGTTTATTTGCCCAAGGAAAGACCAGGCAGTGTTGGGCAATAAAAATATTAATACAAACCTCTGTGTGTGTGTGTGCATGTTTGTGAACACCTGCCAGGTATTGATTGTATTAAGTGCTTAAGATGCATTAACTCATCCTATCCTCACAGCCACCCTGTGAGGTGGGTACCATTATTATCTTCTTTTTATGGAGGAGGAAACAGGTTTAGAGAGATTAGGTAGCCTGTGGGTTACTCTGAGAGCCTAACCTGCATTAGTGTTTTCAGGTCACAATTCGTTAGAGATTATAAAATCCATTTAGTGAGTGGCAATTAGGCTTTGGGCTTTCCTGGAGGCTCAGTGGTAAAGAATCCACCTGTCAGTGTAGGAGACATGGGTTCGATCCCTGGGTTGGGAAGATCCCTTGGAGGAGAAAATAGCAACTTACTCCAGTATACTTGCCTGGGAAATCCCATGGACAAAGAAGCCTGGCGGGCTATGTCTATGGGGTCACAAAAAGAGTCAAACATGACTTAGCGACTAAACAACAAATTAGGCTTTAGAAAAACAGAATAGAAAAAAATAAGTGCTCTCTCTACGTGCAGTAAAAATAAGAATTGTCTCATTATCCTTTTGATTCAATTATACATGTGCTTCATGACGTTGATTGAAAGATAAAATGTAGTAGCTTGATATCTAAACCTCAGGTTAGTTTTGCCTGTTTTTGAGCTTTGTGTAAATGAAATGGTAAAGCATATAATCTTTTGTGTCTTTGTGTCTGGCTTCTTTTACTCAACATTATTTTTGAGAGAACAATCAATGTGGCTGTAGTCTGCTCATTCTTGTATATTGTATGACCACACATAATCTTTTTAACCAGTTTCCTGTGGATGATATTTGGGTTTCCAGTTTTTTAGTATTACAGATAGTACTGTTGTGAACTTTCTAGCATGTGTCTTTTGTTAGATATATGTACATACGTACATATCCCCACTGGGTAAATATCAAAGTAGTTGTATCAAATTAAATGTTTTTCTCACAGTGAATTATGGTCAAAGAAATTTGAATGACATTGACTTGTGATTTCTATGGGAAAACGCTTTCTTTGGGGTACAAATACAGAAATGTTTATATATACATACATCTACCCCAATCCTCTTTTCCTTTCTGCTCTGACCCTCCATCTGTAAACCTGGGCAAGGCTGAGGAGGTGGGCTATCATGGGCAAGACAGCAGTTTCCAAAATGACTTCAGAGCAGAACAGAAGGAGTGTGCCTGGATGTGAAATAGCTGGTTTCCCAATAACAGGTCCTACTCTCTATGATGAGAAGGAACCCTCTCAACAGCCTTGCAACACTCCCCTGCGCTAGACAACCCTTGGCCACCCAGGAGACTAGGGAGACCACCCTGGTTCCCTGGCCACTGTTGAGGCTTCTGAAGCCCACTTGATCACTTGGAGCATCTGCTTCCCTGCAGAGGCAAGACCTCAGGTGGGAGAGAGCGCCGTCTACCACTCACCTGGATTGGGTAGGAGAGACAGATGTCTACAATCCACCTGGAAGGCAGAACAGTGTGACCTTTTCATGATATTTGTTAACAGAGTAAAAGAGATACTGAAACTGTAGCCCTAGAGAGAACTGTCACCAGAAAAAGGGAAAGACAGAGGAAACATAAGTAACTTACACAGCCCTGGGACTTGTAGTCTGGAGACTGCCTCTCTCTCTGTGTGTCTTTCTAATGCCATCAGTAATAAGCCCACAGAACATCCTTATCTCTCCAAAACCGTCTCTTGCTGGTAGAGGGACAGCCCATGACACGCCTTCTGAAGATCCTGCTCTTACTTCCCTCCCAACAGAAACACCCAGGGTGGACCTGCCTAATCTCGCTAAGTGCCCACACCAAGAACTGTCTGTAGGGGCAGCCTCTTCTGTGTCCCTGTCTTATGCAAAGTCTTTTCAGTGAGCTGACAGGGAGCTTGAGAAGGAGATGCAGGGCCACTGCATGTGCTGAGGGCTGTTTCTGTCAGCCTGACTCATCCCAGAGCCATCCGTTATTCTAACATCCACAGGAACTCCAAATGTATGCAAGGGATCTGATTCTTCTGCTTCTCCCAGAAACTGCATACCAATCCCTATCTCCACTATGTTCTGCTTTTAGAAGCTACCTCCAATCACAGAGAGTAGTAATAATACTGCAGGGCAGGGCACATCACCCATAAAAATGAAAATATTTAGAAAGTTGATTTAAGAATAGTAGACCCTAGGACTTCCTTGGCAATCCAGTGGCTAAGACTCTTCATTCCCAATGAAGTGGGGGCCCAATTTAATCCAAATTCAGGGAATTAGATCCCACATGCTGCAACTAAAGATCTCCATGCCACAACTAAGATCGAAGATCCTGTGTATGGCAACTAAGAGGCAGCACAGTTAAATAAATAAATATATTAAAAAATAATAATAATAGTAGACCCTAGCCATGTGTGGCATCAAACACTTGAAACATGGCTACTCCAAACCGAGGTGTACTATAAGTGTAAAATACACAGTGGATGGCGAAGGGTTACATTAAAAATGTCACCTATCTTATTAATAATTCTTATGTTGTTACACACTGAAATAATAAAATCTGGGATGTGTGTTAGTAGCTCAGTCATGTCTGACTCTTTGCATCCCCATGGACTGTAGAAGTCTCTCCATGGAATTCTCCAGGCAAGAGTACTGGGGTAGGTAGACATTCTGTTTTCCAGGGAACTAAAGAAAACATATTATTAAAATTAATTTCATTTATTTTGGTTTACTTTTTAAAATGAGAATGAGGATCATTTTAAATTACCTAGGCCCCATATTATATTCCTTGTAAATAATGCTCCTCTGAAGTCAGACTATTCGGTTTCAAGCTAATTGCTTAAATTCTTTGTGTCTCCGTTCCCTCCTCTGAAGATAGGAATATTCATGTACCTCCCTGATATCGCTGTTAGGAATGTGTTCATATACATAGAGTGAGAGAAACAGAGCCTAGCGAGAAATAAATACTCCCTCATGTTATTAATAGTATTATTCTTCTTTGCTTCATCTCTGGTCCTCTGTGAGACAAAAACTTGGCAGGTTCAGTAGTTCCTTTCCTACTCTCATCTCCAGGTAAACCCAGTGTAGCCAGCTTCAATCAGCACAGGTGGAATCAGTCATCTGCCCTCGGGAGATGCTTATAGGATTAATGACTGTATGCCCAGGGATGCCTGTCGTTTGATACAGATGTCATACACAGACAGGGTTCACGCTGCCCTTTATGACGAGCAGATCCCAAGTAGATGCTATGATGAGTAGACCCTGACCATACACTTTCGATAAAACCAGATTGTGCCCTAGTTCCCCAACTCAGAGGATGCTGGGAAGAATTTTCCCTGTGGTGTTAACTGTGGTGGTAAAAATATGCCCCCATTTCTAGTTAAAATGATTATTACCAGTGTTTTTAATTTATCAGAATACAGAGGTCTTAAAAAAAATCATGATTAAATTTGGAAATAGGTATACACATTAAGAAAGAAATTGGAATCCATCTGGAACCTAAGAATATTTAATCTAAATCTTGAGCTTACATATAATAGTCTGTTAAGGATTTTCAGACCCTGAACTGTATGTAAGACCCTTGCTTTGGGCTACAATGGTGCCTGTTGTTCTCAACTCATTGAAAAACAAGTTCTGATCTTTTCCTTTTAAAGTATTCTGTTTCCAAATGCTTGTCTTGTTTAAAAGAGAGAGAGAGAGAAAGAGGGGAAAAAAGCATATCCTGGTGCCATGAATTGGAGGCTGCATTTTTTTTTTTTCCCAGTAAATGGCACATTATTTACTTTCTAGATGTGTAAATGAAGAATGAGTCCCTGAGAGGAAAGATAGTATTGAAGAACAAACAAATTCCATGGATGAGATCCATAGAATTAAGAATAATGATTATAAACTCATGCTTTCAGCTAATAATAGTAAGGGTTTTGTTGAAGGACAAGAACGCTGAATTGAATTACACAACTGGGAAGAGAGAAATACATTTCCATAATTCATTCTGAGTTACAGAGGCTTTATTTCTATGTTCTGTTGTTCTGGTTTTGAAAAAAAATCAAATTATAAGAAGAATGATTCTGTAAAGGAGGCAAAGTTCCCCTCTATGAGATTTATAAAGCTGAGCTGTTTTTTTTTTTTTTTTTTTTCCTTCCACTCTGGGCATCACAGATTGCTTCTGTGATCCTGGTAAAATATCTCCAGAGGCTTATTATAGAAATAGGCATGGCTAATTAATGTAGTCAGGGGATGTGGTACCTTCCCTGGGCTTCTGAGCCCTTCAGCTCCAGAGCCCTTCCCTGGGCTCCTGAGCAGGACTCACACTCCTGTGCATCCCCTTAGCATTAAGTACTTAGCAGAGACCCAGTTACTTAGATCTGGGCCAAAAGGCAAATCTAGATGAGGAAATTGAATTGGACACTGTTCTTAAAACTTTAAAAATTAAAAAGTCCATGACAACTCAAAAAATGGTGTCATTTATGCACAGAAAAAAAAAGGCCTAAGGGAAATGAAGATAGATTTGAGGCCTGCCTTAAGTGGAGACAGAGGGTTGAAGAAACGACTTGTTCAGGTCCCATCTATGCTTATAACTTTATTATGATCAGTGTAGTATAATCTTTACTGATTATAAGGTGTTACCAAAATTTAACTTCATGGCCCTAGACTCAAATATTTTGCCTCTACAAGAAATGTAACAATGAGTTAGAACATATGAGTCCTCAGTCACGTAATGTTAAAATTATATGTGACATGTAATATTAAATTGTAGATGGAAACTATAGAAGCATCATTTCTGCTTTATGGTTTTGAAAATCAGAATGTCATTATTTTAGTAAAGTATTAAATAAATAATTTGCAGTATCTCCATTGATAAAATAGAGGATTATATCATTGTTGGATTTTTCTGCCAGATGAAACAAATTATTCACAAGGACTAATGTAATTTTGCAGTAGTCCGTAGGTCTACGGGGCTTCCCAGGTGGCACTAGAGGTAAAGAACATACCCACCAATGCAGGAGACATAAGAGACACAGCTTGGATGATTCCCTGGGGGAAGGCATGGCAGCCCACTCTGGTATTCTTGCCTGGAGAATCCCATGGACAGAGAAGCCTGGCAGGCTACAGTCCATAGGGTCGCAAAGAGTCGAACACAACTGAAGTGACTTAGCAAATAGCACAGAAAACCAGATTCTAGTTCATTTTNATTCTTGCCTGGAGAATCCCATGGACAGAGAAGCCTGGCAGGCTACAGTCCATAGGGTCGCAAAGAGTCGAACACAACTGAAGTGACTTAGCAAATAGCACAGAAAACCAGATTCTAGTTCATTTTGCTGCTCTGAGCTTGAAAATCAGAGAGAGAATCAGAGGGGAGGGTGGCAGCTGTTCTTGAACTTCTGGTGGATCCTGCTTGCCAAGCAAAGATACATTCTAATTGGGTTGTTAATTGCAAGTATGATTGTCCCCAGTGCTGTGTCAGAGACATTACATGTTAATAGCAGGAAGTGTACTGTGATCAGAGGAGCAAATGTGCATGTAGCTCACAAGCTGAGTCTTTGCTCTTCTTAAAAAGGAAGATTCTAAATATACTGAAAGGAGGAGCACATTGCTGGGTATTGGAAACGTTGTCTTTTTTGCGGGTCTTCTTGCAGAAAAAAAAAAAAGGTAACTGATTAAGCAGTGGATCAAAATATAAGTGAAAGACTTGCCCACCAAGGGCAAGTTAAAAAGCAAAAAAGGAGTGAACTAAAATAAAAATAGCTCCAACCCAGAGATCAAGAGGACTATTTTGTCCGGGGAAAGAATAGAAGTGGTCCGCTTACACTCTGCCAAGCCACTAGTTTCAAGTGCATCTTTGTTGATAGCTAAGGGCCTGAAAGACTTCATTATTAAGAAGTTAATGCTTGACAGCAGCCGACTCCACCACAGCAGAATTGCCGGCCTTCCAAAGACAGTCTCCTATGAGTCTTGGGATAATTACTCAAATCTCCAAATTATCCTTCAGGGAACAAAATGAAACATGCAGAATCAAAAGCAGATTTGTAGCTGAGATTATGAAAAAGGACTGGACTCGTTTCCATTTTAAAAAATGATTATTTCTATTGTTGCAACCACAGAAAGGAAAGGAAAAAAATCCCAGTCTATAGACCAAGTAGGCAATAAATGGCTAGCAGCTGTATAGCCCCAGGGACAACCTAAATCAGCTCATATACTCGCAGGGCAGTTTTCTTTCAGTTTCCAAATAAATATCCTCAGATCAGCTCGCATGGGGATGCTGAAATGGAGGTACCCTAAGTCTTGTTATAGAAGAATATTTTCACTGGGGTCCATTTCCTGAAATAGCTGAATGTGCCTAATCAAGCCACCTACTATCTACTGAAAATAAAATAACTACTTACAAAGCATTTCTCCCTCCATATAGACACATTTATTTCCTAAGCCTACCTCCCATTTTAGGAAGCAAATACATTTTAAAAAATGTTTTTGCTGACAATTACCACTACCACCACCAAAATCTTTTTTTGTTTTTGAGACAAAATTTTTATTTAACCCAATAGTTTATGACTTGTTCCATTTTGTCTTTTTTTAAAACATTTATTTGTTTTTAATTGGAGGATACTTGCTTTATCATACTGTGTTGGTTTCTGCTATGTATCAATATGAATCAGCCGTAGGTAAATACATATGTCCCTTTCTCTTGAACCTCCCTCCCACCTCCCACTTCATCCCATTCCATCCTACCCCTCTAGGTTGTCACAGAGCCAACAGACATGGAGAATAGATCTATGGACACAGAGGGGTGGGGAGGAGGGGGAGAATGAACTGAGAGAGTAGCATTAAAACATAGACAAATTACCATATATAAAATTAGATAGCCAGTGGAAATTTGCCATATGATGCAAGAAAACCTTTCATTTTTATTTTCCCTGCTTTTTCCCCATCCATCATGTCTGTCAGAAATTCACCAAACTTTCTAATGGAAGTATTTCTCAAACAGAGGTAGGTCCTTGAGTGAGTTCTTGAAGGGTAAGGGAGGCCCACAAATCATAGGAAAATTAAATAATTTTAAATATGATGATTTTCATACAGTGATGATCTTAAATTTTACTGTGATCGATTAGGAGAACAAAACTCCCTTCTGCAGTGGTAATTCGCAACTGCAAGGCAGTTTCCTGGAAGAAGGCTTCTGTTAAGTCAGTGTTTCTCAAACCAGGGACTATGGATTTATCCTCAGGGATAGAAGAAAAGTTTTATTCCTTTAAAAAGACCCTTATGGTTCAAATTTTGAGAAAGTGAGCTACAATGACATTAAAGCTGTTTCACAACTGCATGATCTTCAATCCCATCAGAACACACCTGCTATTCTGAAGGAAATCAGTCGGTTCATTGAAAGGACTTGGGGCATTATGAAAGAATTCTTTTTCAAATCAGAGCTATAGGTGTCTTTTCAGTCCTGGGTTGAACAAACTATGGATAAAGTAGTAGCATAATGCCTGGCACAGAATATCAATGCTAATATCATATTTAGTTTTATTTTTGGATCCCTTTGTCTCCCAATCTTACCTTCTCCCCTCCAAAACAGAAATGGGTCCTGTGTATTTACAGAGAAAGAATCTGAGAGATCCAGTGGTATCTCTGTACAAAGTTTGCCAGATGTTAAAAACAATATTGAACTCCTATCAATTTCTTCAAGCTAACTGGGGCCAACTGCTAATGAACTCACTCCCTCACAGTGGGTTTTTTCCCTTAAAAAAAAAAATGTAGTAAAATATATGCATTATAGAATTTACCATTTAAACTATATTTTAGTGTACAATTCAGTGACATTAAGTACATTTGCATTGTTATGCAACTATCACCAACATTCATCTTCAGAACTTTTTCATCTTCCCAAACTAAAACTCCACCCCCCATTGAACAATGATTCCCATTTCCTTCTCCCCCAACTCCTGGCAACCATCATCTACTTTCTGTCTCTATGAGTCTGACTACTCTGTCACAATCTTTTTTGAACGATGCTCTGATTGTTAAATCAAGATGAACCAGGAAAATCACATGGTTCTTTCCCATGATTTTCTACAAACATGGGAGATGTCTAAACCCCATTCTTGAGCACAGTCCATTAATACCTCTGAAATATTTCCCCACCATTGCCTCCTGAATTCTTATGTTGGTCCAACCAGAAGGAGGAAAGATTGTAGGCAAAAGGAGAAGAGGGCATCAGAGGATGAGATGGTTGGATATCATCACTAACTCAATGGTCGTGAATTTGAGCAAACTCCGGGAGATAGTGAAGGACAGGGGAGCCTGGTGTGCTGCAGTCCATGGGGTCACAAAGAGTTGGACGTGACTTCATGACTGAACAACAACAAATGGACTTTCATTTCTTTTTATATCATCTGTTAAATGAACACCCTTCCAAAGACCCTATACTTAAACTTCCCTATTCTCACATTACTTTTGTTTATTTGTTCTTGATTAATAGAGGAGGTAACTGGATTTAGTCAGTGGAGGGAGGTAAATTGATTTCAGGAGAAACAACAGAAAAGAGAAACTATAAAGGAAGCAGAACCATGCGTATTTCCATTTTCCTTGTACATTTTACAAATAATATGCTCACTCATAGGGGAAAATAGGGAATTTTAGATAAAGTGACTCATTATAGAGAAAATCTTGTAGACTAAGAAATAAGATCCATTTAGTTATACAAACGGAGAAGGCAATGGCATCCCACTCCAGTACTCTTGCCTGGAAACTCCCATGGACAGAAGAGCCTGGTAGGCTGCAGTCCATGGGGTGACTGAGTCAGACACGACTGAGCGACTTCACTTTCACTTTTCACTTTCATGCATTGGAGAAGTGTTCTTGCCTGGAGAATCCCAGGGATGGCGGAGCCCAATGGGCTGCCGTCTGTGGGGTCGCACAGAGTCGGACACGACTGAAGCGACTTAGCAGCAGCAGCAGCAGTTATACAAAGCCTTGGATTAACCACAAGGCATCCATAGGATATGCTGGGTTGGCCAAAAAGTTAGTTCAGATTTTTCTATAAGATGTTATGGAAAAAGATAAGTGAACTTTTTTGACCGAATATTTCACTTAACCCCAACTTTTCTTCAAGAGCAATAGACTAGAATCTGAAGACACAGTTCCTAGCTTAAGTTTGATGACTAACTTGCTTTATTACATTGTTCCAGTCAAAGAGCCCCTCTGAACTTCAGTTTCCCTACATCTGTAACAGGGAAAAACAACAGCTATCATTGAATTAATATTACGTTACTTCACATATAAGAATATACTATGTATTCCTTCACATTCTTTATGTATTGTTACTATATATTGCCCCCATATTTTATAAACCCCATAATACATTTTTATTATTTATGTTTTTGAAACAATTAATTGTATTTCAAATAAGTTGAGGGAAAACATTATTTATATTTACCCACATAATCATCATTTTCTGGCAATTTTCACCCCTTTATATAGATCTGAGTTTTCACTTGTTATCATTTCCCATTAGCCTAAAGACCCCTAATTAGTATTTTTTTAATAGTGCAGGTATGCTGTGACAAATTATCTTAGATTTTATTTATCCAAAAATGTCTTCAATTTCACCCTCACATCTGAATGATCTATTCACTAGATACAAAATTCTGGGTTAATAGGTTTTGTTTTGTTTTCTTTTCTTTTTGGCACTTAAAGGTATTATTTCCTTGTATTGTGAGTTACATTGTTTGTAATGAGACATTCACTGCCATTTGTATTGCTATTATTCTTTATGTAATGTCTTTTTTTCCCTGAACGTTTTCTACATTTTTTTCTTTTCTTTGGTTTTCAGCAATTTGACTATAGTGTGCCTAGGTACAGTTTTCTTTGCATCATCTCATTAGAGGGTTGTTGCATTTCTAGGGTTCCATTCTTGGATCTGTGGGACATTTTTCAAAATTAAAAATTTCTTCCGCATTCTTTTTAAATTTTTTTATTTTTATACAATTTTAAAAGTTACTTTCCATTTACAGTTATTACAAAATATTAACTATATCCCCCATATTGTACAATGCATCCTTTAGCCTACCTTATGCACAATAGTTTGTATCTCCCAGTCCCCCATCTTATACTGCCCCCCATTTCCTCTCCCCACTAGTTTCTTCTCTATCTGTGAATGCTTCCTTTATGTTATATTCACTAGTTTGTTGTATTTTTAAGGTTACACATATAAGCAATTAACATACAGTATTTGTCTTTCTCTTATTTCACTTAGTACAATGACTTCCAAGTCTATCCATGTTGTTGTAATCAACCATTATTTCTTCAAATATTTTTTCTTTTCTTTTTAAAAATTTATTTATTTTGACTCTGCTGGGTCTTTGTTGCTGCAACAGCTTTCTCTAGTTGCAGTGGGCGGGAGCTACTCTTTGGGTGTGTGGGCTTCTCCCTACGGCGGCTGCTCTTGTTGTGGAGCATATGCTCTAGGGCCGTGGACTTCAGTCACTGTGGCACTTTGGCTCAGTATTTGTAGCTCCTGGGATCTAGAGCACAGGCTCAATAATTGTGGTGCCCAGGCTTAGTCGCTCCATTGTATGTGAGAACTTCCCAGACCCGGGCTAGAACCCATGACTCCTGCACTGATAAGCCGATTCTTTACCACTGAGCCACCAAGGAAGCTCAAATATTTCTTCAGTTCAATTATTTGTCTCCACTTTTGTTGGGACTCTAATTACAGTATATTAGATCCCTTGATATTATTCCACAGGTTATTGACATTCTTTTTTCCAACTGTTTCCTTCTTTCATTTTTACTTCAAATTGTTTCTGTTGCCTAGTTTCCAAGTTTATTAATCTTTTCTTGGGCAGTGTCCCATTTAGTGTTAATTTTATCCAGTGATCTTTAACTTTCAGGGACTGTAGTTTTTTGGCTCCAGATTTCCATTTGGTTCTTTTTAAGAGTTTTTATTTCTATTTCTAAAAAGTTTCCACCTCTTTACCCAATATAATCACCTTTTTCAGTAAATGATTGAACAAATCGCTATTTTATACTCATTGTCTACTTACTGTAATAACTATTATCTGCAAATCTGTTTCTAATGACTTTTTTTCTTAAATATGTATTACATACATGTATGTGCTTCTTTCCATGTAATATAATTCTTAAATAGATTTTTGGCTATGGTGTTTAAATGTACTGCTGCTGCTGCTGCTAAGTCACTTCAGTTTAAATGTACAATAGATATCAAAGTATATCTTTGTTTTATTTATTTCCTGAAGAGTACAAGAATTTCTTCTCTCATGATAACCAGAAGATGGAGTTGGTAATTCAGATTTCTCCTTGGGCTGCACTGGGTCATAGCTTTAACAATATTGAGTTTACCTGTGTTTAGCCCAGCTTCCCTTATATCATCTGCTGACTGTTTGACCTGTCAGTAGATGAGTTGGATGAGGACTGGTTGAAGTTTCAGATGTTTTTAGTTTGCTTTGTATTAAGCTCTGGCAGGGCTCCAGAATGTGAAAGATATACAATCTCCCTCTGCTTACCAATCACTCTTTCAGCTGCTCTTTTTCTCAGCAAGCCTCATGATGGGGGGAGTGTCAGGAGAAATGTTGATCCTAGTGCTCTGTCCTTGCATTTGGGGGACCTTCCAGACTTCAGTGCTTCTAGCCAGACCCCACTGTCCCAGAGAGCTTGACCAATGTCCCTGCATCCAAAAAAAAAACTCTCCATCTATACCCAGATTCTGCCTGTACCCACAACATGTACACGCCTAAGGTATAGAAGCTGTCATGACGCTCTGCTCACGTAAAAAAAGGCTTTTGTCTTGGGAATGAGTTATCAAGGCATCATTGCAACCACCTCTCTTCCCCTGCCCTGTAGAAAAATATGAAATTTACTTTGTCTGGGTTATTTTGTTGTTATTGAAGGGGTGGTGGTCTTTACCAACTGTCTCTACCCTCACCAGAAGCAGAAGTCTCAAAAGAAATAGATTGTTACTTAGACAGATTGCTCTGGACTGGCACATCACTCTGTGATCCCAGAGGCACTCATTTCAGAAGTCTGTTTACTCTCAGCAAAGAACTGTCTTATCTGTGTACAGATCAGAGTATTACCTCAAGCTTTCTCCTGTTTGATTTGTATCTCTGGCCAGAGCTACCTTTTGTATATCTTTCCATATTTTTCCTTCATCAAACTAGTCTCTGATTTTTATAGCAAGAAGATTTATAGTAAGTGTATATGCTTCTTTAATTGTAAAAGCCCATGGGGAATCTGCAAAGCTAGGTTTCTGCTCTATCAGAAACAGAGGTTTATTGCTGTGGTGGAAAAACAGGTTGACTGTCTGCTTCCCAGAGATACTATACTCTGGGCATGAAGTCACTCTGAGGGCATACCCTGAACCTCTCTAGGCCTCCATCTCCTGGGTTCTAATGTGGGGATTTGCAGTAAATGATCTCTACCTACTGTGAACTTCCAGATGTTCAAGCCAGTTTTAGAAAAGGCAGAGGAACCAGAGATCAAATTGCCAACATCCGCTGGATCATGGAAAAAGCAAGAGAGTTCCAGAAAAACATCTATTTCTGCTTTATTGACTATGCCAAAGCCTTTGACTGTGTGGATCACAATAAACTGTGGAAAATTCTGAAAGAGATGGGAATACCAGACCACCTGACCTGCCTCTTGAGAAACTTATATGCAGGTCAGGAAGCAACAGTTAGAACTGCACATGGAACCACAGACTGGTTCCAAATAGGAAAAGGAGTACATCAAGGCTGTATATTGTCACCCTGCTTATTTAACTTCTATGCAGAGTACATCATGAGAAANGGGCATGCGTGAGTGTGTAACCCAGGTGTGATTGTGCGTGTCCATGTGTCCACCAGCATGCTACGAACAGGCGGTGAGTGAGCGGGTGCATGGAAGGCCAAGGTCCAGCAGACCAGCCCTGGTGGCGCCCAGGTGTGTCCGAGGGCCCAGATGCTCCCCGGACAGCTGGCCGTGTGCCCGGTCGGGGCAGCAGCTCATGCCCTGCCCCATGCCGACCGGCCACGCAGCTGACCCTGGTGGTTCGGTGGCGGGGCTGTGTTGCTGCAGCATCCGCAGGACAAGGAGGGCCGGGTGTCCTTGGCGTCTGACCCTGGGGTCCCCTGGCCTGTCTGCTGAGCAGAGAGGGCGGGACAGGAACACTGGAGGAGGTAGGTGGGGGGCGGGGTCCTGGAGTGAGGGTCAGGGCTGAGGACGGACCAAAGAGGAAAGGGAAGCAGGGGGCAAATGGGTGGGCGGAGGCGAGAGCCCAGCCCAGGCTCGACGCCCCCTCCGCAAAGGTCCTGCCCAGCCGGCACACCGCCTCTCGGCCAACAGCCCCGGCTTGGCTCTGGAAGGTCATCCCTCTGCACCACTCCACCCCCTGGCCCCCAGGCTGGGGGAGGGAATCTCCTCTGCATGGCTCCCGTGACANAGAGTTGGACCGTGAAGAAAGGCTGAGTGCCGAAGAATTGATGCTTTTGAACTGTGGTGTTGGAGAAGACTCTTGAGAGTCCCTTGGACTGCAAGGAGATCCAACCAGTCCATTCTGATGGAGATTAGCCCTGGGATTTCTTTGGAAGGAATGATGCTAAAGCTGAAACTCCAGTACTCTGGCCACCTCATGTGAAGAGTTGACTCATTGGAAAAGACTCTGATGCTGGGAGAGATTGGGGGCAGGAGGAGAAGGGGACGACAGAGGATGAGATGGCTGGATGGCATCACGGACTCAAAGGACGTGAGTCTGAGTGAACTCCGGGAGATGGTGATGGACAGGGAGGCCTGGCATGCTGCGATTCATGGGGTCACAAAGAGTCGGACACGACTAAGCAACTGAACTGAACTGAATTCATGTTGATGTATGGCAGAAACAAACGCAATACTGTAAAACAATTAGCCTTCAAAAAAGAAACAAAAACAAAAACCATGACGATGAAAGCTTACTAGTTCTTCCAGAGCCTGTACTGTCTTTGATGGAGCTTGTTCCTGCTTTCTGCTCACCTCTGATGTGCTCCAGCAGCACTCTGCCCTCCAAAAAAGTAACCTTGTTATGAATTTGACTAAAGTCCACAGATTCCTTCTGGGATTTATCACTTTCAGAGTGTTTAGGGATGATAAGTATTCTGATAAATTAAGATTCTGCACATGCTTCCCCAGATTCAATTCCACACACATACAAATCAGGAAAGACTTTGGCTAGCAGCAGAAAATGTGAAAAAACCAAAACCAGGATTTTAGCCAACTTTCAGCTCCATGATTCAATAATGAGACAAAGTTCACCAAAACCTAACCACCCACCCAGCTGAGTTTCAGGCTGCATAACAATGACTCAAGTTCCTCCACGCTGACTTGGTCAGATCACAGATGGAGTTTTGTGCTCAGTCCTCTTTGCCACATTCGAGTATGGAGACTGGAAAATATACCATTTAAACTTGGGAAAGAGAACACTTGAGGGCCCAAGAGATGCCTTCAGATATGTGTGTGTGCTCAGTTGCTCAGTCATGTCTGACTCTTTGCAAACCTATGACCTATAGCCCACCCGGCTCCTCAGTTCATAGGACAAGGATACTGGAGTGGGTTGACATTTCTTTCTCTGGGGATCTTCCTGACCTGGAAATCAGACCCACATCTCCTGTAGGTGATGGTGAGTTGGCAGGTGGATTCTCTACTGCTCCTGCAAAGCTCTCAAATATCTGAAGTGCCGTCACATTGGTGAAAGATTGTTTCTTCTGTCTGGGTCTTAGGGAAAGTTGGAAACAGCAAGGAAATCTATTTAGGCTCAATAAAAAGACCTTTTTAACCTGTAGAGGTGGCCTGGGTGGGTCTAGTCCTTGGGGGTTCTGATGCAAGCTGTGTTTGGTGGGGATAGTGTGGAAGCAGTCAGGCAGTGCTGTGACTACCCCTCTGGGCAGAGTGGGGCATTCCTGGTATATACTACTCACCCCTGCTCTGCCCAGCCTCCTGTGTGCTGTTTGTGGCTGTACAGCATGTAGCTCACTGTGTTCTTTGCTTAAAGTATCTATGATTCGCTTTATTATTTAAAGGCAGCATTTATTACTAAGAATTCCAAGGAAACAAGGAAAACAACAGAAAGGGTAAGACGTGAGATCTCTTCAAGAAAATTGGAAATATCAAAGGAACATTTCATCTAAAGACAGGCACAATAAAAAACAGAGATGGTAAAGACCTAATATAAGAGATCAAGAAGAGATGGTAAGAATACACAGAAGAACTAGTACAAAAAAGATCTTAATGATGGATAAGCATGGTGGTATCTCTCACTCAGAGCCAGACATTTGGGAGTGTGAAGTCAAGTGGGCATTAGGAAGCATTCCTGTCAATAAAGCTAGTGGAGGTGATGGAATTCCAGCAGAGCTATTTCAAACCCTAAAAGATGATATTAAAGTGTTGCACTCAATATGTCAGCAAATTTGGAAAACACAGGATTGAAAAGGGCAGTCCTCATCTCAATTCCCAGGAAGGGTAGTACTAAAGAATGCCTGAAACACCAGACAATTGCACTTATCTCCCATGTAAGGTTATACTGCTACTGCTACTGCTGAGTCACTTTAGTCGTGTCTGACTCTGTGCGACCCCATAGACGGCAGCCCACCAGGCTCCCCCGTCCCTGGGATTCTCCAGGCAAGAACACTGGAGTGGGTTGCCATTTCCTTTTCCAATGCATGAAAGTGAAAAGTGAAAGGGAAGTCGCTCAGTCGTGTCCAACTTTTAGTGACCCCATGGACTGTAGCCTACCAGACTCCTCCACCCATGGGATTTTCCAGGCAAGAGTACTGGAGTGGGGTGCCATTGCCTTCTCCGTAAGGTTAGACTAGAGATCTCTTAGAGTAACGTTATATTCAAAATCCTCCAAGCTAGGTTTCAGCATATGTGAATCAAGAACTTCCACGTGTTCAAGCTGGTTTTAGAAAAGGCAGAGGAACCAGAGATCAAATTGCCAACATCCACTGGATCATAAAGCAAAAGAATTCCAGAAGAACATCTACCTCTGTTTCATTGACTATGCTAAAGCCCTTGATTGTGTGGATCAAAACAAACTGTGGAAAACTCTTAAAGAGGTGGGAATACCAGATCATCTTACCTGTCTCCTGAGAAACTTGTATGTGGGTCAAGAAGCAACAATTAGAACCCTGTGTGGAACAACTGACTGGTTCAGGATTGAGAAAGGAGTATGATAAGGCTGTTTGTTTATTGTCAGTCAACCTCTATATTTAACCTATATACAGAGCACATTATGCAAAATGCTGAGCTGGATGAACTACAAGCTGGAATCAAGATTGCCAGGAGAAATATCAACAGCCTCAGATACGTGGATGATGCCACTCTAATGGCAGAAAGCAAAGAGGAACTAGAGAGCCTCTTGATGAGGGTGAAGGAGAGTGAAAAACCAGCTTAAAACTCAATATTAAAAGAATTAAGATCATGGCATCCGGTCCCATCACTTCACGGCAAATAGAAGGGGGAAAAGGTGGAAGCAGTGACAGATTTCCTCTCCTTGGGCTCTAAAGTCAGTGTGGATGTGACCGCAGCCATGAAATTAGAAGATAATTACTTCTTGGCAGGAAAGCTATGACAAACCTAGACAGTGTGTTAAAAAGCAGACATCACTTTCCCAACAAAGGTCTGTCTAGTCAAGGCTCTGGTCTTTCCAGTAGCTGTGTACAGATGTTAGAGCTGGACCATAGAGAAGGCAGAGCACCAAAGAATTGATGCTTTTGAATCGTGGTGCTGGAGAAGACTCTTGAGTGTCCCTTGGACAGCAGAGATCAAACCAGTCAATCCTAAAGGAAATCAATCCTGAATAGTCTTTGGAAGGACTGATGAGGAAGCTCCAATACTTTAGCCACCTGATGCGAAGAACTGATTGATTGGGAAACACCCTGATGCTGGGAAAGACCGAAGGCAGAAGAAGGAGACAGAGGATGAGATGGTTGGACGGCATCACTGATTCAATGGATATGAATTTGAGCAAATTCCGAGAAATGGTGAAGGGACAGGGAAGGCTAGTGTGCTGCAGTCCCTGGGGTTGCCAAGAGCTGGACACAACATGGCAACTACACAATAACAAAATCCCAATTCACTTATTTTTCACCAGCAGTTGCAAGAAACTTGTAAATACTGACTTGGCATAAACAGAGGTGAGTTTGTATTGTCCATCTTCTCCTCGCTTCTTTTCATGATAGACCAGTCAGACCTTTCCATCATCTTGGGCATGTTCTCATGGCAGATGAATGAAAGTGTGGTGAATGCAGAACGCAAAGTGGAGTATAAATGTGGGAAAACAGGCCTTCACCATTCCAGAGGAAGAGACTGGGGTGGTTAAATTTGGTGCTGCTAGGAGCTTTCCCCCAAACCTCATCATTCTCACAGCAAAGGCTGCAGGGGGTGTGTACTGGTAGGGGTTCCCTGAAGGCCCATCTCTCAAATGCATATTCTCTGCATCTTTATTCTCTCCCTTCGCTGCCTCCTGTCCCAAGCTTTTCCCTTCAGCAAACAGAACAGAGTACCTGGACTACTCATCATTGAAACCCTCAATACCATTTCCACTCTTTCATCTAAGGATGCAAACAGCTGTCAAACACAGGGGTTTCTTGGATTCCTTTTTCCCTCTTCCACCATTTAAACATCGTATCCTTTGCTACTGTCTATTTCAGATGTTCATGACCTGTTTGGTTCTCTTTTCTTGATGCATAGTAGGTGCTCAATAAAACTTGTTACTGAATACACCCTAACAGCCTTCTTAGTTCAGTATCCCGGGCACCTGCTGAGCTCATAAGTGGTCCTTCTTGCCTCTAGTCTTGACCCTTCTGGCAGTTCTTCATGATGCCAGTCAGAAAGATCTAATGTGCTAATCCGATCACTTCATTTCCATGCTTAAGACTCCTTTGTGGCCCTAAGGATAAAGTCTAAACTTCCAGGGCAACCCAGGCCCTACAGGATGGATTCCTATCTTCTCTTAGCCTTTCCAGCCTTTTCATAATTCTATCTTCTAGTCTGTGCGGGCGGCCCTCTCCAGTTTACATCCTCCCCTCTGGGGCTTGCCAACAACTTGGGTGGGAGTGAAGCCCTCCTTTAGTGGTGGTCATTAGACTATAAACCTCCTTGAGGTGCAAAACAGATCATATTAACTTCAGTCCAGTGTCTGGCCAACAGCAGAGGCTCTCTGAGTGTCTGTAGAAAGCATGCATGTGCCCAGCATGTTCATGTCCGTTTTATTGAACTCTGCTGGTCCTTCCTTAGGGAGGCAGCACAAACACGTGGGGTGGGCAGCTGGTAAGGAAGACAAGATGGAAATTAAAATTCTAAAAGCCCTCCAAATTAAGACATAGAATAATTTACACTTTGAATTACTATATCTCATTTCTCTTTGCTTTTATAACATACTATTATTCATATGTATAATTTCATGATCAAGATCTAACTTCTACTTATAAAAAATATAAAGATCATTTATATACTTCCATATTACTTCCCAGGTGGCCCTAGTAAGGATCTGCCTGCCAGTGCAGGAGATGCAACAGATGCAGGTTGAATCCCTGGGTTGTGAAGATCTCCTGGAGGAGGAAATGGCAACCCACTCCGGAGAATCCCATGGACAGAGGAGCCCTACAGTCCATGAGGCCACAAAGAGTTGAACATGATTGAGCACACATACACACAGATATTACTTTCACATTAATAAGCAATTAGGGACAAGGCAATGGCACCCCACTCCAGTACTTTTGCCTGGAAAATCCCATGGACAGAGGAGCCTGGAGGGTTGCAGTCCATGGGATCACTGAGGGTCGGACATGACTGAGTGACTTCACTTTCACTTTTCACTTTCATGCATTGGAGAAGGAAATGGCAGCCCACTCCAGTGTTCTTGCCTGGAGAATCCCAGGGACAGGGGAGCCTGGTAGGAGGCCATCTATGGGGTCGCACAGGGTCGGACACGACTGAAGTGCCTTAGCAGCAGCAGGGACTTTCCTGGCAGTCCAGTGGTCAAGGCTCTGTGCTAAACCAGGAGTCGGACAAGATGGAGCACACACGCATGCACAGATCAGACACGACTGAGCAGGACGCATGGGTAACCTAAGATCCCCCACGCCAAGCAGTGCAGTCAAAAAGAAAGGCGGTTAAAATGTAGAAGCTGGTTATTGTATAACTGATTACGCAGCTTTATCATGGGATTCAGGAAAGTACCTTGGTATCTGGAAGGACTAAATTCAACGGCCCTGTGAACTATTTACGAGTTACGTAAAGTTTTGGGATGGTGGAACACACCTCCTATTGTGCCTGGCAGACGAGGTGGGAAGTCCTGAGTTGTTCTTTCTCTTCCTCACTGGTGGTTTTAAAGAGATTTGGGAATACAGAGCTACAGTAATAAATAATTTTTCTTTTACTTTTGAAACAAAAGCGAGGCATATTAGTTTAATTCAGTTTCACTTAGATGAAGCAGCTGTCTTGGCAGCAACAGGTAATGCCTTACCTATAATAATTAACATTACTTTTAGAAAAATGTAACTCTGTGTCACTGCTAGGCAGACCTTTCCTCTTGGGCATTTTTTAAAAGGAAATAAAATTATATTTTAAAATATTAAAGAAACAAGCCAGCAATTGTAATGCCCCAGTGAATCCTGAAAATTTATTATTTGGGAGAATATCAGATATTGATCCTTTGTTTTACAGCTCATGATAATAATCAGAAAATATACATTTTGAAATGACAGTCAAAAGAAATAATTACATATAATACAGATTACAGGTATTTTACTTGTACATAAGCAAAGCAGTACTAAAAGCATACTTATGGGTTCATAGTAGGTGAACATGGCAATTTTCTGTGTAAAGCTGCAGCAACTCAAATCCTCTTCGGGTCAATAAAGAAAGACAGATTGAGAAATACATTTAGGGCTTACCACTGTGTCTGGCTGTAAACCTATTTTTTTAACCTTTCCCCTCCCCCCATATATATATGTATATACTTTATTGCCTTTATATTTCTGCTGGTTTAATTAGTATACTAAATAGTTATCTGCATTTATTTGGTTTCTAAAAATATATAAAATGCACTGGAATAGAGCTCCTGCAGCTTTCAAGCAGTCACTGTCCTGGCATCGAAAGCTTATTCTGGAAATATAAAGCAGCAATACTGAATAAATAGTGATTGTTTTGTCTTCTCCATACAGCTGATGGCCTTCAACCCAAACTGAAAAACACTGTAGCAAATAGCATAAACATGCAACTTAAAAAAAAAAAAACTGACATAATATAAAAGTAAGACTTAACGAGCTAAATTTTAATACAATATGGGCTAATAAAGACAACTTTAGGTAGAAGAGGGATGTGAACACAGCACTGTTATTTACATACAAATTAAGGCCCAATTTTTCAAAGGCAATGTACACAGGGAACCGTCCATCTGCTCACGCCCTTTGCACACCTGAAGTCAAGAGATTTTTTTTTTTCCTTTTCCATGTTATTTCTTCAATCTGTTATTATAGTTCTAACTTGGAAAGGTGTTCACAGAAGTGGATTTAAATGAAGTTTCTTTTATTGAAAGGCCACTTTGCTCTTATTCACAAAGAAAATATTCTTTTAGTGCAGGTACAAAAGTATTTATGTTCTGGAAGTGAGTGCTTTTTTGTTCTTCTTAACGATTGCTAATATTCACATTTCACACCGTAAGTTCTATGTTTTTACTGTCTTAGTCTTGTTTTAGCTCTCATCTACAGTTAATGTGAACTACAGAAATTGATGACTAGCTCAGTGATGGCTGAGGGAATTAATTAATTGGGTAACTCCTATTAACACCAACTGAAATCTCACATATAAATTCCCCATGCATCAGGAAAAAAAAAAAAAGCTAACCAAAATATTTCATCAGAAAAAAAAAGGACTGAGGCAACCCACTACAGATCATTCTCTGAGGATGACAAACACTCCAAAGGATCAAATATACTATTTAAAATTATCCCTTGGTAAGGAAAAAAAAAAAACTTCAATGTATTTAATGCCTGTAGAAAATCACAATAAAACAACTTTCAGTGTAATAATTAAAAAAACGTATAATCTAATTTAGTATTCAGAAACTGAATATTCCCCCAGATGCAAAATTTTCTATTTAGTATTTTTGCATACCAGTGCCCACTTCCCCTCTCTGAAATATACCCAAAGATGTGGTACTTAATCTAACTCATTATATTTACAATAGATAAAAATGATCAAAAATAGACTAAGATATTTTTAAGATGTTCTAGGGAGATGAGTTTTCTTTCCTCTATTTTAAAAAAAGACTTAGAAAAGATTTCTTAGAGATGTACTTCCAGAAGTTATATAACTGATTAAAAAGTACAGTTGCTTGTTGTATTAATCAAATTCACATTTATATAATCTTCTTATCTAAGAAATAGTATTTCTATCTGTAATTAGGTCTGTGAAGATTATTTGGCAGCTTGAAAATTCAGATGAACTGTCAGGATCTGGCCAGCCTTTCTTTAAAGTTATTAGGTTAATGCTGATAATAATTGACAACAGTTGAGTTGGATCCTGACTTTGTGTTTTTCATGGTATGCCCAGGCATCTTTGCAATGAAAAATTGCAAAGTCTAATATGTCTTCAGTTTAACGTTTTGATTTAAATAGAATGTAATCAATTTATAAAAATTGTTTTTCTTTGTGAATAAGATCTCAATTCTCTGAACAACAATAACAAAATGACCCAGTATAGAATGGAACCTTTTAAAAATAAGGCATATATCGGGCATACATAAACCATTATTATCAGAAAATCTACAAATTATTTTGATTTTTTAATTCTAATTTTTAAATATATATAGATATGAAATAACTATTACAAACTGAGAGCAAATGTGTATAGTTTGTGGTTATTAGGTAAGAATCATTGATTTATCAAGTTTTTTTGCAAAACAGTATAATGGCAAGGTCAACTTGGTAATTCTAAGAACCCAAAGAAAATATCTTTAGTTGAGGTCTGCCATTTAGCTGGACTAGAAAAGGCAACTATGCATTATTACTTTCAGTTCAGAAGCTTCTATATATTGTCATAGCCATTCTTAAAAATTTTCACTGGAAACCTAAATATAGCAGCATTCTTAGCATTCATTAAACCAAAAATAAGTCAAATATGTTTAAAACATCCAAAGTTGCCCTCATGCATAGCATATAACTTACATCTTTTTATTGTTACCATGGCATTAATATACTAACCCACTGTTATTCTGTTGCATGTCAATAATACAGACAATATGTTTTCCTCAGAATTAAAAACTATTTTAAATTTTAGAATAAAGTCTAAATTATATTGTACCAAATTCTGATCAGAGGGAATGTAAAAATGGCTAGGTATCTGACCACATCCATCCACATAATCTGGTGCATCTCAGTTAGGTCAGTACTCATGGGAGGGGTGTTGACTCATTTTTGGTTTTATAAATAAGAAAATATATGCACAAAGGGAGCTTCACGTCCTGTAAAAGTCGAAGTGAAAATTAATGAAAACAAACATTGAATTCAACTTTATTTCCTTAGTAAAAAGTACCTAACTCCAATCTACTTTCTGTCTAAATGACTGGAGAAATTGCAACCGTTTATAATGTACACAGTAAATTATGTGCAAGCAATAACTTATCCAGGGTGCTTTCAGCAATAGACCATACATACAAAGTGGGTTATTTTAAAAATTATATCACTTAAAGCAACCTTCCTGAAAATATCCTCAGACATCTCTAATTTGTCTATTATGGCCACTCTGAGGATCCATGAGACTAAAATAAAAGGCAGGGCAGAAACAAAACACATCATGTTATGGGAAACCCCATGCCTGTTTGGATAAATATTCAGCAAGCATATTTTTATTCAACAATGTCTGAAGCACTGCAAACATTTTAAACATATATATAAAATTTACTTCATGAAAATTTTTCCATTTTTGTATGTGGTCATTCCTATGCTGGAAATACTGTAAAGGAAAGATTAAGCTTCAGATTAAAAAGAAAACCTGAATTCTCTCACCTAATTGAGCAGTGGCTAGGATGGGTTCACAATGGCAGAGCGTCCTATGACATTCGTGGAACTATAAATCAGCAATGTGTGGAGTCTGGCGACATGCACACGAAGTCATTATCACACGGTATGTAATGTAATTCAGTCACAGGATAAGTATTAATAAAAAATATTAAAACATCAACATTCACTCATTAACTGATTACATGGAATAAATAAACTAAGTCAGTCACATACTTCTCTTCACTCTTAAGTCACGGTTTTATTTACGTATGCACACTGTATAATACTTTCCTAATGCTCTCAGAATGCTACAAATAAAAATGAAGGCTTGGCATTACAGCTGCTGGACAAAAACGTCAACACTGTGGATGTGTGAAAACACAGTTTCTTTGTTCTTTAGCATCAGTGCACAGGGTATGGCTCCAAGTGTATGCAACTTAGGACAGAAAAAAGATACGGTGGCTTGTGAAATAGATCCTCTGTTCATCATTGGCACAAAATCAAAGAAGGAATCTTCTCCGTCCTTGGTACCTTTACTGGATCTCTACCCTGAAGACAGGTAATGTTATACATATATGCCTTCAGGATTAAAACCAGATGAGATAGGATTCTGTAGAATACGCAGGTTACTGGGGAGCTGCCGAGAGGAGCCAGGCCGCTTCAGAGACCCGGACTGGAATGGTGCCTCTAAACAAGAAACAGAGAAAGTCATTTGATGTTTGCACCAGTGACCTGGATATGAGAAATTAGAACTTTCTCTGTTCTCAAGAACCAAGTGATACAGAGTAATGACTGCACCCCCATAGGTTCTGGGTGAGAGGATAGGCTGAGTCTGCTCGACCCTCTCAGTTGATAAAATAGTTTCCAGTCATCTGAGGAGTTCATGACCTTTTGAAAAAGGTGAGCACTGTGCCTCTCTTTCTGGGTTGTTCATATCATAAGCATAGGCAGATTTAGAACTGTCTTTTAAATACCAGCACAAATTAATAACGAAGACCTTTAGGAGAGGAAGAAAGGGCCTTAGGAACAGAGAGAAGTTACCACTCAATTTAACAGACCATGACTCACACATATTTCAGGAAAAGTTTGCAAGGAAACAGTTTAAAATGAGTGATAGGATATCTACCCTTCTCAGTAAATAAATAACATAAATATTATTGATTCTTCCCAGAAAAAATTTCTTTAAGTGACCCAAGAATCAGCTTTGAGTAGTAGGAGAATGTGGCAACCAAATGTAAGCGGTTTATTCAAAGTTAACAGTGAAAATCAAGTTTTTAAAAAATGGTTTCTCAAATCTTACCCCTTTCTATGTCTGCATGCAAGGCCTCCACTTCGATGGGTTCCGCTGGCAGAACGGTGACTTTCGTCCCTGTCTGCTGGATAAACTGCTGGAGGTTGACTTGCCGCAGCTCTTTGGTCAACTGCTCCAATTCTTGTTCTTTGTCCTAGACGGAAGTTAAATTTTTTCTAAAATTTGAGGATTCACTATTGGCCAGCTACAGACATCCTGGTCACTGTCCACCTGCTACAGGGTTAAATGTGGGATGCTCACTTTCCCAAGAGTGCTTGTAACAAACCCGCTTTATACTGACATACTGGGCTGAGGAAGGTCAAGCTCACTCTGTGGCATGGGCCAAAAAATAGGCAAATAAAAGACAGCTTCTTCAGTTTGTGCTTTTAAATGTCATGCCTTCCTCTGCTAGGAGTACACTATGTACCTGATGAAATAAATCTATGTCTACAGACTTTCATGAATAAAATACTGGATTCCATCTATCCCAGTGTTTACAGCAATCTTGGTAAGCTCTTCATAACTATACTTCCCCATTATCTACTTCATAATAAGTGTTAGTCAGTCAGTTGTGTCTGACTCTTTGTGACCCTGTGGTTTGTAGTCCATTAGGCTCCCCTGTCCATGGAATTTTCCAGGCAAGAATACTACAATGGGCTGCCATTTCCTTCTCCAGGGGATCTTCCTGACCCAGGGACTGAACCCAGGTATTGCCTGCATTGCAGGCAGACTCCTTACTGACTGAGCCACCAAGGAAGCCCGTCTACTTCATAATATACAGCAAAATTAAGTCATTTGGCTCATGAGATTTGGGCTCCTTGTTTTTTTTTTTTTTTAACTGTTTTTAAGTTTTCATGAAATGCTTTACTGAGATTTATGTTAGAGCACAAGGAAAGCAAGATTTCCACTATGGGGTTTTTAAATCCTTGACAAGCAGGTCTGTGAACTGAAGAGCTCTAAAGTAAGGAGACCAAGTTTGGATGGCCAGAAAGCTCCAAAAGCAAGGAGAGGCATTCTGTTATTCAAAGGGACTTTCTCCTCTTTCTCTCTTAGGACATTGTAAGGAAAAGCAGCAGGGCCTCATCTAAGCTAAGTCTGAAGGACTGGTAAGGGTAGGGAAGAGAAAAGAGAAAGGAGTGGTTGTTTTTTGCTACTTTGAGTATATGGGGTACTTGAAGATATCTGAATAATTTGATTCTCAGATACTTTTCACAGGAAGTGGGGTTTACTAATAACAATTTTCATAAATTCGTATGTAATATCAAGGCAATTATCATTTCCAAATGTACCCTTAAGTGTTTAAATAAAGGGTTGACAGAGGATGAGAAGGTTGTATGGCATCACCGACTCAATGGATGTGAGTTTGAGCAAACTCTGAGAGATGGTGAAGGACCGGGAAGCCTGGCATGCTGCAGCCCATGGGGCTGCGAAAGAGTCGAACACGACTGAGCAACTGAACAGAACAGTACAATACTGACCAATCATAGGTTAACAACCTTCTATTACCGAGAAATTCCTGATTTTCCAAATTTTGGTGGTAGTTCTACCTCTCACTGTAATGAGTGGCAGAGACAGGAGATCCTATCAGTTCTTCTGAAACCTCAGCTTTCTCTGCTTGTGGAACTGTTCCTCCTCTAAAGCCTCTCTTCTCAAACTCCAACGTGCACAGGCGCTGTTTGGAGATGCTGTTACTACACAGTCTGAATTTCTAACCATTGTGCCCTGAGCCTCATGGTTCACTCTCTGATCCATGATTACAGAGATTCTAAACCAGCACTGCCCAATACATGAGGCCCTGAACATATGTGCTACTGAGCACTTGAAAAGAGGCCAAATATGACTAAAACAGAAATTTAACTTTAATATTTTAAAACAGCTTTATTGAATATTATTTAACTTCCATTTAAACGTAAGTAGCCAGGGACTTCCCTGGCGCTGCAGTGGTTAAGTGTGATTTCTGTCCTTGGTATGCCTCCTGACCGAAACACTAAAAATAAATAAAGAAAACAGAAGCAATACTGTAACAAACTCAAAAAGGACTTTAAAAATGGTCCACATCTCCCCCAAAAAATCTTTTAAAAAATGTTAAGTAACCATTTTATAATCAATTGTGTCTCCTTCTCATTTCAGCTGTTAGAAAGTGATATCTCTTTGCAATTCCCATAACATTTACTACCACATTGTCTTTCCAAGAATAGGCATCTAAGAAATATAAGCTGAGTGATCATGGTCTGAGTGTGAAATATAAATGTTCCTGTATGTGGCTGAGAGATGGGAAAAAGTCAGGGAGGAACCTGCCCCTCTGGAGAGGAGAGAAGACGTGGTCAGCAACAAAGGAAAGGCGATTAGATATGCAGCCAGCCAGCCACACAGCCTTTGGAACCACTTCTCGGTGACAAGCTTTGGTTACCCTACCGTTAAAAGGAGGAGGTCAGACTCACTACCTCATCATTAGTGTCCACACCTGCTCTGAGGTTCTCATCTCCTGTCTCCAATTACCTAGTGCTGCCACTACCACAGTTAAGACACCTGCTTTCATGGAAAAGGAGCTGTGGCTCCAGCTCTCATCTTTGGTTTAGTCTCCTATCTTAGCATTGTCAGAAGTCACAGAAATGCTAAGAAACTTATAAACCAAGGTAGGTTTCTAACTCTAAATGTAAGGGAAAATGAATAAGCATTAAAGAAGATGCCAAAAGATATTCTTTTAAATAGATTAAAAAAAAAACTTTTTATAAAAAGGTTCTTACCTGTAATCGTTTGGTGGCTTGGCCAAGCGATCTTTCCACAGCTTTAATACCATTTTCCAGCCTTAGACTCTGCTGGCCTTGAATGTCAATTTCCCCTCTGACCTTACCGATCTTGCCTTTAACCTCTTCTTCATTTACTTGTGCCTCTTGGACTTCCCGTTGCAATTTTTCTGCTTCAAGACCACTTTCCATCGTCTGAATTTGAGCCAAATAGTCCTTTAACTTGCTTTCACATTCTGTTATTTTCTGTCTTATTTCTTGAAGTTGATCTTTCAGCTGTTTTTCATTTTCCTGTTCAATCTGTAATTCATTTTCCCAAAACTCTTCCTCTTCAATTTCTACATCATTTCTTTTGATCTTTTGCTCCAGGCGGACAATTTCCTCTTCAAGGTTAGAATTATATTTTTGCTCCCAAAATCGTATTTCTATTTCATTTGATTCTAGCTCTTTCTCAATGGATTGGAGCTTCTCGGTCTGCAAACGGATCAGCTTCTTCAATTCATCTGCTGTTGTTTTGCAGTTATTCAGCACCTTTTGCTTAAATTCAGTTTCTTTACCTTTTCCAAAAATGTCCATTAATCCTTTGGCACCTCCTGTAAATGTTAATGATTTTCTTTTAGGTTCTCTCCTTTTGATTGTTTTGTCAATCTGAGGCCTCAGTTTAGCTAAGGGGGGCAAACTCTGCCTGTACAAAGTTCTTTCAGGAATTCGAGCCACACTATCTGACGTGGGTCGCTCACTGAGAGACGGCCCTGTGCGACGTAAGATCAGCTGTACATCACTAGCATACTGCCCCCATTTGTTTAAGGATATGATAGGATTTTCATGAGGTGCTAAGTGCCTTTCAGTATCTCTCCATTTTTCTATAAGCGTGTACCTTCCAGTTCGACCTAGATAAAAAAGACAAAAATAAATTTTCAAGATGGGATATGTAATAGCTAAAATAATGCCTCCAAACAGAGAACCTATTGGATAATTGTGTCTTCTCAATAACCATCACATTCCAGTATATGATGCCTTTAAAACTTCACTCGAAGATACTGAACTCCTTAAGATATGTAATACATAAAATATGGGATGTGAATTGCATATACCCTTCAGACTTGCTTTAGAAAATCATCTTTATACTTTAAACCTCAATGTTTTAAAGAATCTTAACCTATCTTCCCATCTGACTGCCCAGACCTCGTTTGGGGCAAGACCTCCTGCTGAAACTAAGGAGATCACTAGAGAGTCCTGCTAGAAGCCAGGACCTGGTTCCAGGAACCAGGAAGGACTTCAGAATTTGATCCCGCTGATTTCCCTGCACATTAGGACTTGGGAAGCTTGGGACCCCTATTTCTCCTCCTGAAGGGAGACATGGAGCCAATGGAGGGCCTGCTACTCAGCTAACAGGGGTTGGACAGGCCATTCCTCTGCCCCCACCTTCCTGTACACCTGTGACCCCCCAAAAAAAAAAAAAAATCACCTCAATGAAAACAACCCTTCAAAACAATTTCATATAAAAAGTGGGACCTGAAGAGAAGTCCTGTTCACTTTTGATAAATAATAACTTCAAAGAGTCTTTAAAAAAAATTAACAAGGCAAAAATTATACTATTAAAGAACAAAATTAGAATAAAATTATATTTATATTAAAATATACTGGATATAACGGTAATTATGGAAGATAAAGATTCAGAAGACTTTATGTCACTAGTTTGAATATACTTCCTAAATATTTCCATTTAAGATGTGTGGATCAGATGGATATTAATTTGTGAACAATGTCTATTAGACATCCGAAACTAATGTTATATATCAATGAAAGTGAAAGTTGCACAGTCGTGTCTGACTCTTTATGACCCCATGAACTGTAGCGTGCCGGGCTCCTCTGTCCATGGAATTCTCCAGGCCAGATTACTGGAGTGGGTAGCCATTCCCTTCTCCAGGGGAATCTTCCCAACCCAGGGATTGAACCCAGGTCTCCCTGAGCCACCAGGGAAGCCCCTATATATCAATGATATCTCAATTTTAAAAAGTATCCATTAATAGTTAATATTATTACCAAAAAACCTCACCCTGCCATCTAGCAATTATAATACTGGCATGTACAGTTACCGATTTATTTTCTGTGTCTTCTTTTTTAATTTTATGAACTTCTGGACCAGTAGCAGTATTTCCTCAACTACTGGTCCAATAAATGGAAATCTGGATATGTACATATGAACACCCACATATGCAATTCAAAAGGTGAAAAATGATATTGCTCTAAGTATATGTGTATGATCTTCTTTAAGGAAAGCTGAATTTTGGATGCAGCTGAAAACTTGGAAGATTTGAAAGCAAACAGACTGGAGTTTTAATTCTGGGTAAATTACTGAATGGATGAGCAGCATTCCTTCACTTCTACAACCGGGAGGGCAGTAGCACTTCACAGGTTCTGACAGTCAGTGTGTTAGTCACTCAGTTGTGTCCAACTCTTTGAGACCCCATGGACTGTAGCCCGCCGGTTCCTCTATCCATGGGATATTCCAGGCAAGAATACCAGAGCAGGTTGCATTTCCTACTCCAGGGGACCTTCCGAACCCAGGGATCAAACCCACGTCTCTTGTGCCTCCTGCATTGGCAGGCGGATTCTTTATCACTAGCGCCATTGGTTGTTACTATTATCGAAATACCTGGGCAAATAAGGAGACTGAAATGTCTTTGCAACCTGGATTTGGCTTTCTGGAATAAAAATGTTCTTAATATTTTCAGGTTAAAAATGACTGTAATTACCCACAGAAAAACCACATGACCAATCTTCAAGGTTAAGCCTGTTCCACATGTATACACTGCTTCAAAGATCACAGCGCTTTGTGTTCTTGGCTCTGGTGTCTGCCAGTGACTTTTAGGATCTCTCTCCTGCCACCTGGACCCCATGTCCTCACCAGTTTATATGAAGGGTTAGACAAGACCAGTAGAATGTTCTCTAATCCCACCAGGCCATGAAGTGTCTTTAAAAAGAAAACTGATTAATTACACTGTATGAACAAAATTAAATTTTTTAAGGCCTGTAAATGAGTCATAATTATATATAAAGCTGATTCTTCCAATGGTTAATGGTACTGCTACTCCATGAGAATGCCTTGGTAGATTATTTAATATTGCTTTTACTGCCAGCTTTTCCTTTCTGTTAAATAATGCATATTTAGTGCAATTAGGCCCAAAAAAAATACATCCAGCAACATAAAAAAGCTTTTTAAGAGGTAAATGAATTAATACTTTGATTTTATTATAGAAATTGGGTTTTAGATAGTTTATGTAAGAGTTAAATCCCATAATCATTGTTTTTAATACCTACACTTGGCAAGGTCTTACAGAATCTGAATACTTCATTTAGACAAATTCCAATTCTTCCTGCAGAACTCCTTTTAGTGCAGTTTATTAAATGGATAAATTTAGTTTTACCTCACATACTATCTCAATGTAGCCTAAGACAAATAAAAAGGAATATCTATCTATCTGTGGTATTTGTAGTTTAAAGCTTTTGGCTACCTGGGTCTGAATGCCTGTAATGATAAAATACTGGCTACACTTTAGAAGAGTTGAAGCAATTGAGTATAATCCCAAGAATCATTAACTTCATATAATGAGGAAAATCACAAAGAGATTTTAGTGCATTAGGGGAATCTCACCATATGAGTGACATCATTAAAAGGAGGTAACAGATGACTTTCACCTAATTTAAAGCGGAATACAAGACTATGAAGTAATATTAAGTTTTAGAAATATATACTCAAATATTCAAATATGAGTCATCCAGAAGCACTATGCCCGTATTTCAACAATTTAAAAAGAGTGGCAACTATTGTNCTTTCACCTAATTTAAAGCGGAATACAAGACTATGAAGTAATATTAAGTTTTAGAAATATATACTCAAATATTCAAATATGAGTCATCCAGAAGCACTATGCCCGTATTTCAACAATTTAAAAAGAGTGGCAACTATTGTTTTAGAAACAATTTTAGGAAATTCCTTAGAGACAAAAAGTAAAATCATCATTTAAAAGTGTCACATCTTGTTATTTATTCAACAAATATACACTGAACATACATTTATCAGAAATAGTGTCAGCCCATAAGAATATATTCGATTAAACACCCTGATTATAAATGCTCTGCAGAAATTTTAGTTTTAACTGACATTTGATTTTTTTCTCCAGTATCAAATTCTCCTTACTCCAAAGATGAATAATGTATGTTCTTCAAAAGAACATGACAGAGACCTAGTACTGATTTCTTATGAATTTAATGCTAATATATCCTCCTGTTTCTGGACATATTATAAGTAATTTCAGTTAACATCGGAGCCCGACTCAGTTTTTCTGACAATACTTTACCCCTTGAGTTATAAACATTTTGAAATTAGTTAGTGAGCCTAATTAATTCATTCCGTAATGGCTTAGAATTCTTACAATAAACATTGCTCTGTAACAGAACTTACATTGTATCATATATATAAACACACACACACACACACACACACACACACACACATACACACACATATGGTCTCTTCCCTGGTGGCTCAGGTGGTACAGAATCTGCCTGCAATGCCCTGGGTTCAATCCCTGGGTTGGGAAGATCCTCTGGAGAAGGGAATGGCACCCCCATGGGATTTCCCAGGCAAGAAAACTGGAGTGGGTTGCTTCTCAGAGGGATCTTCCTGACCCAGGAATCAAACCCGAGTCTCCTGCACTGGAAGGCAGATTATATACATATATGTATATACATATATAAAAATAAATTTCCTGGTGATATGCAAGTATTCTGCAAATTTGTCAGTCATTTTCTATAGCAGGTAGCTATTAAGATAACTTACCATAGAGTATTTCTTATGATGACAGTGACACAGTATAACCTGTCAGCTAGCTGTGCATTCAACACATTGTTAAATCATTCACAGTATATCTTCCCAGTGTGTTGATGAGACTATCACACAATCACAGAATTACAGCATATTAACTTAGGATTTACTTACGGTTTTATTACAAATTTACTACCATTAAAAATAATGAACATTTATTGATTTCATAATGATTAACATTGAGTATGTCCCCTATATGCTAGGCTTTGTACTGGTTACTTTACATAAATAGTATTAACCAAAATAACAGCTAACACATCAATATAAACCACTAAGTTTTGGGGGATTGTTTATTAATGCAGCATAATCTTACCCATCCTGACTGATGCATGTTGTGAATTACATGTGTTCACATTTGTTAAAATCTTTTAGGGATGTGGAAAATATAGAAGATAATTAGAATTATGGCTGATACACTATACTATTGCTACAAATATAAAAATTATAAAAGATGATCTTGGTTATAAAAAAGTCATATATTTTACTACTAAGGATTTTTAGTTTTCACTTCAATGTAATTCAGTCGGTAACTATATTTTCTAACTGTTGTCCACTGGGATTATAAAGGATATAAATAACGCAGTATAACAGTAGTTAACAGTGGGGTTCTTGAACCAGACTTCTGGTTTGAATCCCAGGATGCTCCTTATCAGCTACAGGAGCTTGGGCAAGCTCTGTGCCTTGCTCCATCACCTCCAAAACAGGTGTCATAACAGGGCTCTTCTCATAAGATTGTTCTGAGGATTAAATGATATGGAAATTTTAATTCCCAATTCAGTAGTGAAAAGTGAGACTTTAACTATGAAGCTTTATGGAGAGTGAAATCTTTTTTTTTAAAGCTCATCTTAGGAACATAGAAAGCATTGCTTGTAATGTTTACTTCTAGGAAGCAAGGTCATGAGTGATTCTTTTGCCTTCCCTGTGTTTTGCTAAACTTCAAAACAGTCTACAATAGATAGTGCCACTTTGTAAGCAGATACAAAATTGACTAATTCATAATTTTCTAAAATTGATCATTTGTATATGAAATTAAGAGTTAAATGTGATGATACATTATTTTCTTTATCTTCTAAAGGATCTCATATAATCTTACAGATGAATAGGACATTAGGTGGTCACCCAGTTCTGCCTGTACCAATTTCAACCAAGTTCACAGAAACTTTAAAAAATTCATTCATTTATTCACAAGTGTGTGTGAGTGTCTGCTACATGCTAGACATGGTTTTAAGCTATGGCAATAAGGAATAAGCAAACAGTGGCAGGCAATACACAGCACATGGATGAATGAGTGTAGGTCTAACTGTCCGTTATTCAACAGCTTTAAGGTCAGATATGCTAAAAATTAAGAATTTTTTGGATGACAGAAAGGTAGCAGAGTGCTATCCTTCAAGTCCACAGTCAAACATATTGAAAATTCTTTTAAGTAATATATATCAATTTCATGCCAAATTGAATAAATATAGATTAAAAACAGCCTCAGCTTCATCAGATCAGTTTTTACTCCCAAATGAGTTCAAGGTATACAGGTATGGCTAACAAACTATGATTAAACTTTAGGGTTTCAGAATTTTTTAGGTTTTAAAAATGTGGATAATGGATTGTGGCCTATAGGTAATATATCTGGGTACAATAGAGAAAAATAGAGTACGGCAGATGGGGGGCGCATGTGTGTGGATGTGTGTGCGCAGGTATACATGGATGGACAATCAGGGAGGGACTCTGGGATAAGATGGCATTAACGAGACCTACTTAAAAGCTTTTGTACAGCAAATGAAACAGAAACAAAATGAAAAGCAACCCACAGATTGGGAGACTATATTTGCACATGATGTGACCAAGAAGGGATTAATTTCCAAAATTTACAAACAGCTCATGATGCTTAATAGCATCAAAACAAACAACCCAGTCCACAAGCAGGCAGAAGATCTAAACAGACATTTCTCCAACGAACATGTACANTATATTTGCACATGATGTGACCAAGAAGGGATTAATTTCCAAAATTTACAAACAGCTCATGATGCTTAATAGCATCAAAACAAACAACCCAGTCCACAAGCAGGCAGAAGATCTAAACAGACATTTCTCCAACGAACATGTACAACAGGTACAGGAAAGATGTTTCATATGGCTAATGATTAGAGAAATGCAAATCAAAACTACAAGGAGATTATCACTTCACACCAGTCAAAATCCACAAACAATAAATG
Source organism: Neotragus pygmaeus (assembly GCA_006410875.1). Taxonomy (NCBI): domain Eukaryota; kingdom Metazoa; phylum Chordata; class Mammalia; order Artiodactyla; family Bovidae; genus Neotragus; species Neotragus pygmaeus. The sequence continues at coordinate 42,624 of SJYV01031590.1, forward strand.
ATGGAGAGGGTATAGAAAGAAGGGAACCTTCCCACCTTGTTGGTGGGTATGTAAATTGGTCCTGACACTATGGAGGTTCCTTAAAAAACTAAACACAGAGCTACCATATGACCTTGCAATCCCACTCCTGGGCATATATCTGGAGAAAGACATGATCTAAAAGGATACATGCACCCCAGTGTTGTATGCAGCACTGTTTACATTAGCCAAGACAAGGAAGCAACCTAAATGTCCACTGACAGGCGAATGGATAAGGAAGATGTAGTACGTATATATAATGGAATATTACTCAGCCATTAAAATGAAATAATGCCACTTGCAGCAACATGGATATACTAGGGATTGTCATACTGAAAGAAGTAAGTCAGAGAAGGAGAAATATCCTATGACAACCCTTATATGTGGAATTTAAAAAGAAATTGTACATGCTGTTATTTTAAAATGAATAACCAACAAGAACCTACTTACTGTATAGCACAGGGAACTCTGCTCAATGTCATGTGGCAGCCTGGATGGGAGGGGAGCTTGGGGGTGAATGGATACATGTATATGTTTGGCTGAGTCCCTTTGCTGTTCACCTGAAACTATCACAACATTGTTAATCAGCTGTGAAAGTGAAAGTCGCTCAGTTGTGTCCGACTCTTTGCAATCCCATGGACTCTACGGTCCATGGAATTCTCCAGGCCAGAATACTGGAGTGGGTAGCCTTTCCCTCCTCTAGGGGATCTTCCCAACCCAGGGATCGAACCGGGGTCTCCTGCATTACAGGCGGATTCTTTACCAACTGAGCTATATTCCAATACAAAATAAAAAGTTAAAAGAAAAAGACCCAGTGCTAGCCAAAAATAAATAAGTAAATAAAATTATTAAAAAATATTTTAAAAAAGATGACATTTAAGCAGTGAGCCAAGGAAGTGAATTTGGAAGATATCTGGGTGCATAGTATTCTCAGCAGAAAGAAGAACAGATACAAACACTAAGGCAGACATGTCTCTGATATGTTTAAGAGGAAAGCAATCAACAGTGAGTGAGATTGTGTGTAAAGCAGGGATTCATCTAGGGTGCTGAAGACCAGTGCATGGAGTTTAAAATTTTCTGAGTGAGTCTGGTGACAAGAACACTGATGATAATGTGCATTTTCTAAGTACTACTTTAAAATAAATCTGTTGAGAATAGGCTGTTGAGAATAGGAAATGAGCTGGAAGGCCACCGCAAAAATCTCAGTGAGTCATGATGGAGGCTTATATCAAGCATTAGTGGCTATGGGGAGGGGTAACACGATTCTGAATATACACTGAAGGTAGTGTGGGCAGGACTTGTTGATGGATTAGTTGTAAGGTACTAGAGCAGGAAAATAATAAAAGATAATACAAAAATTTTAGATCTAATCAATTAAAAGCAAGTGTTGCTGCTGCTGTTGCTAAGTCGCTTCAGTCGTGCCCGACTCTGTGCGACCCCATAGACGGCAGCCCACCAGGCTCCCCCATCCCTGAGTGGGTTGCCATTTCCTTCTCCAATGCATGAAAGTGAAAAGTGAAAGTGAAGTCGCTCAGTCATGTCTGACTCTTAGCGACTCCATGGACTGCAGCCCACCAGGCTCCTCCATCCATGGGATTTTCCAGGCAAGAGGACTGGAGTGGGGTGCCATTGCCTTCTCCAAAAGCAGGTGTTACTGGTCTGCAATTCTGGGCTCAGCCCCTCGTCTCTGAGGTGTAGGTGGGGTCATTTTGACCTCAGCAATAGGTGAACTACCATTTGTTCAAGCTGGTTTTAGAAAAGGCAGAAGAACCAGAGATCAAATTGCCAACATTTGCTGGATCATCGAAAAAGCAAGAGAGTTTCAGAAAAACATCTATTTCTGTTTTACTGACTATGCCAAAGCCTTTGACTGTGTGGATCACAACAAACTGGAAAGTTCTGAAAGAGATGGGAATACCAGACCACCTGACCTGCCTCTTGAGAAATCTGTATGCAGGTCAGGAAGCAACAGTTAGAACTGGACATGGAACAANGCATGAGATGAGTGCAATTGCGTGGTAGTCTGAACATTCTTCGGCATTGCGTTTCTTTGGGGTTGGAATGAAAACTCACCTTTTCCAGTCCTGTGCCCACTGCTGAGTTTTCCAAATTTGCTGGCATATTGAATGCAACACTTTCACAGCAATCTGTTTTAGGATTTGAAATAGCCCAACTGGAATTCTATCATCTCTGCTAAGTCGCTTCAGTCGTGCCCGACTCTGTGCGACCCCACAGACGGCAGCCCACCAGGCTCCCCCACCCCTGGGATTCTGTAGGCAAGAATACTGGAGTGGGTTGCCATTTCCTTCTCCAATGCATGAAAGTGAAAAGTGAAAGTGAAGTCGCTCAGTCGTGTCCGACTCTTCGCGACCCCATGGACTGCAGCCCACCAGGCTCCTCCATCCATGGGATTTTCCAGGCAAGAGGACTGGAGTGGGGCGCCACTGCCCTCTATCACCTCTAGTAGCTCCATTACCACATGACAGCTGTAAATGAAGACGACAAAACTCGTGGCAGCCAGCTCTGTCTGAGGCAATTGGAAAACATTTCACTAAGGCTCTGAACTAGGTCTTGAAATGTAAACAGGCATTTTCCAAGTGTCAGGGGATGAGGGTGTTTCACGATAAGCAGCATAGGCAGGGGCTTGGGCACTTATGGGGCTTTGTCCATTGAGACATGGTGTGAATTTCAGCATTTCTGTGTAGCAGGGGAGAGAAGAGAGAGAGAAATGAGGTCCTAAGAAGAGCTGGGAGTCTGATGTAAGGGAAGGACCCAGAGTGCTGTGCTCAGAAGTGCGGCTTTTATGCTCCAGATATTCTAGGGGGCAAACCTTGATAAGTATGGGAATTATATGATGACTTTGTTCAGGTCTTCTCTGGTGCCAAAGAAGGTGAAGGGGCTCCACATAAAGGCGCTTCTGTCCACATTTAGAGGGAGTGTGATAGAGAGAGAGCAGCTGACTTCTGGGCAACCACACTGTGGAAGGAGCCATAGTTTAATGTCAGGACCTAAATGGAAAGCTGAGCTCCAGGGGCAGGAGGCACTGCCTTGTTAGCTGCCCGGTCTTCCATGGGGCTCTTCCTTCCAGGCTCCATTCCACCAAATGCCTGGAGAGCTCTAGGCTTTGCACTCAAAGGTGGGGCAGGGGTAGGGTATGTGTGGGGGAAATATTTCATTTCTCTTACTCTATGAATATAATGCGACTTCCCCAATCTTCAGTTCAGTTCATTTCAGTCACTCAGTGATGTCTGACTCTTTGTGACCCCATGAACTGCAGCACGCCAGGCCTCCCTGTCCATCACCAACTCCCGGAGTTCACTCAGACTCACGTCCATCGAGTCCGTAATGCCATCCAGCCATCTCATCCTCTGTCATCCCCTTCTCCTCCTGCCCCCAATCCCTCCCAGCATCAGGGTCTTTTCCAATGAGTCAACTCTTCGCATGAGGTGGCCAAAGTACTGGAGTTTCAGCTTTAGCATCATTCCTTCCAAAGAAATCCCAGGGCTGATCTGCTTCAGAATGGACTGGTTGGATCTCCTTGCAGTCCAAGGGACTCTCAAGAGTCTTCTCCAACACCGCAGTTCAAGANCCAAAGTACTGGAGTTTCAGCTTTAGCATCATTCCTTCCAAAGAATACCCAGGGCTGATCTCCTTTAGACTGGACTGGTTGGGTTAAAAATATTATTTTTGCTTAAATAATCAAAGTAATTTTTGATATCATAGTAGTAACACGATAGTACCCCTAAGATACAGTGGAAAAACTTAGGTGCATTCCTCATGAGAGGCCCTTCAGGGAAGCTGGGGAGTAAGAGTTGCACCCTTAATAGTTCAAGGAATTTATCACTGTTGCCAACAGCTGCACTTTCCCACAGACTTCCTTTTCTCCCATGAATCTTTAATTCTGTTGGGACTTTAATAATCAAGTAACAATAACTCTTTAGAAGTTACTTAATGAGCTTTAGATTTTGAAAAGCACATGTGCACACCTATCTCATAGACTGATGACAGTCTTTTCGTGATAGGATACTGAAACTGGATTTGGTCCAAAGTGACATTACTCATGGAATTCAACCAGGTCAGCAAAATTGAAGTCCTGATTTTGTGCTGGAGTGTCAGTGACTGAAACAGCTTTCAGTTAAAATTTGACTGTGGCTTGATTCCTTGCAGAACCTGAGATTTTTTTTTAGAGATATTCTGAGTAAAGAAAAGACTTCCAAAGTCAAATGTCTGTAGGAAATGGTCCTCCTCCTCTCTTATACAGTCACAATGGATGCTAGCATGTTTATTGATGGCTTTTCAATAAAGAAAATTATCTTTCTTTTTTTCTTCAGCCTCACAGTTCCCCAAATTATTTGGCTATCTAAAAATTTTTTCTACTTTGGAAGCACTGGAATCCTCTGAGATTAAGTTAACCTGACAAACCCTGAACAGAAAATCACGTGTGGAAGTGAGCCCAAGTGTGTTCTTACCAGACTTTCTCCCATGTGTGAAGGTATTCCTTGTTCAAGCACAGGAATAGACTTGGAACAGCAGAGGGGCTGTGTCAGATAGATATATTGCCAAGAGATGCTGCGGTTCTGAAAGCTTGCCCTCATCTCTCTCTGCTCAGTTAACCTTGGTGACATAAGCTTGGGGCTGCATTTTTCTCATCTGTATATGAATTAATAGAGCCAAGATAAACAAAATTCCAAATGTAAAGGAAAAAAATTCATGAGTCCCTTGCGGCTCTTTGTCTAAAGCAGAAGTTCTATACTTCATCACTTCTGTAAGTAGCCATTCCTACCTGGCCTTCCCAGGGGAATAGGAAACCATTTTGCTAATTGTTGTGCTCTGTAATTCAGGAGATGTAATTTATGAGCTGTTCCAGAGGCCAAGGACATTGTCCCAGCAGAAAATGAAGCGCTGTAAGAAAAAACAGTGTTGAAATCCCCTCTCTGAAGCGAAAGGAAAAAGCAGATATTAAGACTCTTAGAGTCTTTTAACAAAATATATTAAATGCACATGTGCTGAGGTGATGGGTAATGTTAAAGTTGGTCTAAGTTGTCTATTGATATTTGAATGTTTGGACTAGTTGGGTTCTTTCCCATGTCACTCTCCCGCAGTTAACCTTGACTCTGTTGTTGACCTAACCTGAGCCTTGCATACTTTCTACAGCAGGAAAAGGTTAGGAATTTATAAAAAAGTAAACAAGACTCTGAGATTGGTTACTGTAATAGTTACTTTCCTGTTGGGAATTTTGAATCTAAAACAAAACAAGGAGATCAGGCTTGTATGTGGTCTCCAGCTTGTGAGTCTACAACACAGTATACACGCAGGCACTGAAAAGGAAAACGGGCGGAAATGGGGCAAGTTCGCAGCACTGAAGAGCCAGACTGCTTCTAACACGTGCATTGCTGGACACATATCTTGAAGTGAATTAAGCATATACTGACAGAGTTAAGTTGCTTAGATAGAAGCAGTTTGGAGAGAAATAGAAAAGGTGAAATAAAGAATGTATCCATAAACACAGTTCTTAAAAATTACAAACTATCTTTTTTTATCTCCATTAGGTAATGATTTAATGAAATTTTTAATGCTACCATGGTCCAAGAATTATTTTTAAAGTATAGAATTTATATAACCTATCACAAAGAATCTATTTAGTCTTAAGAATGCAGAATGGCTATTTTTATTTCGACAAAGATAAAAGCAATTAAACTTTGCCTCTTTGCAAATACAGATGGGTATTTAAATACCTAATTAACCCTGAGTACAGGGCAAGCTACTGAGAGATGTGCAGGATAAAATTCATCAGTCCATTGGGATTGCCTATTTCGATTACAGGAATCCACTTGCTTTGTTTGTACTCACTTCTTATTATGTAGGAAGGCCAAACACTACTGAATGACCGATTGGCCTTAAATAAAAATGGGTGAAGTAAACAGTCAAGTTCTGCTATAAAGTAATTCTTCCCCTACAAAATGAACTCTCTCTGTCCTTTAACTGATGTCTTTAATTCTATGGGTTTGGGTTAAGAAATATATTACTTTGGGTTAAGACATTAATCCCTATTAAAAAGTAAACAGAAGAGCTATTACAGTATATTAAACCTTTTATGTTGATCGAAAAATAGATTAATGTATCACAATAAACTCTTTCCATTCCTGAAACTCAAGGAGAATGAACGTGCCAGTTCCTTTCCCAAAATCAGGGAAGGGAAAAGTAATGTGATCTTTAGAACACTGAATGCCAAGGAACTGCCAGCAATAGGAGATCAGAATATCCAAGACCATCTTTCCTAAGTAATAGCATTTTCCCAACAGTGCTTATTATAAATACTCTCCCCCAACCTGAATTTAAAGGGTTGACTCTAGAAAGTTTCTAGGCTGGGCTGTGTTTGAATTTTTAGAACCATTTTATTCTCAAATCTTCGCAAATAGAAGCAGTATTCTCCTCTAAGAAACACTTTAGATCCTTTCAGCATCACTCTGTGCCTAAGGTTTTCTGTACTTCTGGTTACTGCCATTCATTCAACCAAACGGAAAAGGCAATGGCACCCAACTCCAGTACTCTTGCCTGGAAAATCTCATCGACACAGGAGCCTGGTAGGCTGCAGTCCATGGTTTCACAAAGAGTCGGACACAACTGAGTGACTTCACTTTCACTTTTCACTTTCATGCATTGGAGAAGGAAATGGCAACCCACCCCAATGTTCTTGCCCAGAGAATCCCAGGGACGGGGGAACCTGGTGGGCTGCTGTCTCTGGGATCGCACAGAGTCGGACACGACTGAAGCGACTTAGCAGCAGCAGCAGCAGCAGCATTCAACCAAAGTCTATGCATGGTAAGATATTTTTGTAGCCCTCCTGTCTGGAATGGGAGGACTGTGGGAGAGACAATTTATTAGCAATGCATTGCTGTCTTTATGGCCTTGAGGTCTGTCCTCTCTGAAATGATCATATATGGCTCTTTAAATATTTTATTTTGTTTTGTTTTGAAAGTGCATTTAAAAAAATTTTTTTTAAATTGGAGTATAATTGCTTTATAATGTTAGTTTCTGTTGTACAACAGTGTGAATCAGCTGTATGTTTACATGTATCCCCTCCCTCTTGGGCCTCCCTTCCACGCCCACCCCCATCCAACTCCTCTTGGTCATCTTGGAGCACTGAGCTGAACGCCCTGTGCTCTACAGCAGCTTGCATCTAGCTGTCTACTTTACACATAGTAATGTATATATGTCAGTGCTACGCTCACAATTCATCCCACCTTCTCCTTTCCCCCACCCCTGAAAGTGCATTTTTAATTAAATTATTGTGACTTAATGAAAAAAAAATGCCAAGGATTTCCTAGGATCTGTTAACAATAAGCAAACAAATTTTAAGGAATTTATTTTTAAATTTAATTGTATAAACTTTCATATAAATTTAACCTCATAGTGAGTTATCCCATGTGCATTGTTCATGAAAAAATTGGGGAAAGACCAGAAGAATTTTCTTGCTTACTGACCCAACTCAGGCACCTCTAAGAGGAAGTTACAGTCTCAGATTCTTCATTCCAGGTAGGGACACCCAGGAGTCCTTTTGTAAACTTCTTTGGTCTGGAATTCGTTTGACAAATGTGGCTCTCATCAATGGAAAGAATTCACAACTATGATGGATTTTTTATTTTTTCAAATATCAAAAATCCAGCCTTAATGGTAAACTTATCCTATGCTGTTTTCAAGATGGCTGCCTAGTAGGCAGCTGGAGAGAAACTGAGTGATTCGTACAAGCCAAGCCCATGACCCTTGATTCACCCTGGCCCACCCAAACAAGGTTTCATGGAGGAAGACCCCTTTTATACAGTGCCTTTAACCATGGTTTATCAGTAGAGATTAAATTATAGAACCACTAACTGCATTACCAAATTTAGTCAAAGTTCTTGCAGTGAACTTTCTGATTCAACAGTACTGAATTTCATTTTGTTTTTCCCAGTTAAAAAACAGCCTCAACCAAAACAAGAGAGACAGAGGATGTCAACCACTGAATCCTTCTAATATCTGGACAGACTTCAAATGACTTTTCGGATTAAAAGGTGTATATATACAGCTGGCTTGATTTCTGTGTAAGTAGATGTGTATATGGGGCTTCCCAGGTAGCGCTAGTGGTAAAGAACATGCCCGCCAATACAGGAGATGTAAGAGACATGGGTTCGATCCCTGGGTCAGGAAGATCCCCTGGAGGATGGCATGGCAGTCCACTCCAGTTTTCTTGCCTGAACAGTCCCATGGACAGTGGAGCTTAGCCGGCTACAGTTCACAAGGTCACAAAGAGTTGGACATGACTGTGGGGACTTAGCATGCACTGTGTCTTCAGAACACCACTAAGTCCACTGAACATATTTGCATTTTTCTTATTCAGTGCTTCCTGAAACAGGCTGTCCTGGTTTGAAATGAATCTGTAGTCTCTTAGCCTTCCATGCCTGCAGGGGCACCCGTTTGGATCTTCTCTGCCATTCCCTGGACACGATTCTTTATTTTAGCATCATGGATGCTGCTGACAACTCTTAATGATTATTCTTGAAGACAAAACCTAAATTACCAAAATCAGCCCTCCCTGAGGCTGGCAGGTACGCAGTGCTGTTACAGCATGTTGGGGATATACAATCTGCTGTGAATAGAGCTCTTTTTCAGCTGCTCTGGCAGGGCCACCTGCCGTCTGTGCCCCACTTCCTGCCAGGAAGTTCTGAGACCTTCAGCAGCCAAAGCCAAGTGATTAGAAAACTGGTAGCATTCGTGCCAGGAGCTCAGTCTCTGTGGGTTTTGTTTGCAGCCACAGAAAATCAGGAAGCCCCAGAAAAGAATTGCAGAGGCTGTTCTCCTTATCCAAAGAGAAGTGTTCTCCTTATCCAAAGAGAAGTGTTCTCCTTATCCAAAGACACAGGGAGGAGATTCTGCCCGCATGAAGTTAGTGAAAAAAACCTTGTGGTGAATTTTTCTTTTCCCAGACCTTCACGACTAGCATTTGGCCAATAAGTTTCTCAAAATAAACAAACACTTTTGAGCTGCTTACCCATTTAGCAATGAAAAGGGAGACAGAAGTATCTTAATAAGACAAACCTAGAAGTTAAAAAAAAAGACCAAATTAGCAATGAAAAATTGGAAATTAAAAATTTTAAATACCACTAAAAATATGGAATCATAAGGATAAACCTGATAAAAATGTGTAAGACCTGTGCAATAAAATGTGCAGAACATCAGTGAGAAAAATTAAAGATCAAAATAAATGGAAAAATGTATGATATTTATGCATCAGATGATTCCTTATAACTGAGATGTCCATTCTCCCTAAAATAATCTACAGATTCAATTTGATTCTAATCAAAATTCCAGTAGACCTTTTATAGAAATGGACTGAAATTCTAAAATTTATATGAAAGCACAAAGAACCTAGAATAGCAAAAGCAACTTTGAAATTTCAAACAAAGTTGGAAGACTAATGCTAACTGATTTCAAGATTTACAAAGCTACAGTATGAAGATATTGTAACAATGATGTCAAGATAGATCAATAAGACAGAATAGAGTGTCCAGAAATAGATCCACTCACATATGGACAACAAAGACACAAAGAAAATTCAATGGAGAAAAGTGTTGAAATAGTCACATTAAAAATATGAACTTTGATCCACATTTTGCACAATATACAAAAGTCAACTCAAGTGGATCACAGACTTAAAAGTTCAACTTGCAAGTACAAAACTTCTAGAAGAAAACACAGGAAAGATATTTGTGACCTTGGGTTAGGCAAAGATTTTTTGGATATGCTGCCAAAGATATGATTAAGAAAAGAAAACACTGATAATTTAAACTTCATAAGAGCTAAATCTTATGCTCTTTAAAAACACATTAAGAAAATGGGGGCTTCCCTGGTGGCTCAGTCGTAAACAATCTGCCTGCCAGTGCAGGACACACAGGTTCAGTCTCTGATCCAGAAAGACTCCACATACCTTGGAGCAACTAAGCTTGTGCACCGCAACTACTGAGCCTGTGCTCTAGAGCCCAGGAGCCACAACTAATGAGCCCAAGTACCACAACTACTGAAGCTCGGACACCCTAGGGCCTGTGCTCCACAAGAGAAACCACTGCAATGAGAACCCAAGCAGCACTAGAGATAAGCCCATGCAGCAACGAAGACCCATCGCAGCCATGAGTAAATAAATCAACATTATATTTAAAAATGCAAAAAAAAAGATGTAATAAATGATCAAAATTTTTAAAAAGAAAATGAACAGTCAGGGTATAAACTGGAAGAAAATAGTTAAAATATATATAATAAAGGATTTGTATCAAAAACAACACAATTTCCAAAAATGCACAGGCAACTTGAATAGATTATAAAGCCCAAAATGTTGAAAAAGCAGACCATTGTCATAGTCATTGTGAAGAAAAAATACACCCACATGCATCCCATTAGCACCACTGTCCAGAATAGTTGCTGCTGGAGCAATAGCAACAAGCAGCTCTGACTTGGGAGAGTTTCCACCCCATCCGCTGTTTCACCTAAAGGTCCTCAACTTTTTCAAAGAAGATACAAAGGCAGCAATTAGCACATGGACAATCCTCAATATCACTAGTCGTTAGGAAAGTGAAAATTGAAAGCACAGTGAGATACCACTGCACACCTAGCTAAAATTAATTGGACTGGCTGTACCAAATACTGATAAGAAGAACTAAAAGTTTCATCCATTACTGGTTAGAATGTAATTCAGTATAACCACTTTAGGGAATAGTTTGCAGTTTCTTTAAACGCTTACACACCTGTGTTCATAGCAGCACTATTTCATACTACCCAAAAGGTAGAAGAAAAATGTCCCTGGGTACATGAATGGATAAACACAGTGTGGTATATGCATACAATGGAATATTATTTGGTCTTAAAAGGAAAGAAATTCTGTCATATGCTGCAACCTGAATGAAACTTGAAGACATTATGCTAAGTTAAATAAACCAGTCACAAAAATCATACTGTATAATTTACTAATATGAGGTATCTAAAGTAGTAAAATTTAAGGAAGCAGAAAATAAAAGAGTAGGGGTTGTGAGGAGGGGAAAAGGGAAACTGTTACTCAGTGGATATAGAGTTCAGATTTGCAAGATGAAACAGTGTGAACTGTTTTACAACAACGTGAATGCTTAACACTACTTCACTGTACACTTAAAGTGGTTAGGATGGTAAATTTTATGTTGTATACTTTTTGCTAAAATATGAAAAATGATTTTTTAAAAGAGTTAAGTATATATTTACCATATAACAAAGCCATTCCACTCCTAGGAAAAATGAGTGTGTGTCCATATAAAGACTTGCATACAAATATTCATAGGAGCTTATTTGTAATAACCAGAAACCAGAAAGGATCCAAATACCCATGAATAGATGGATGGATAAACAAGTTGTGGTATAAATATAAGGACTTATTTCTGGACTTGCAATTCTGTTCCATTGATTTATAAGTCTGTCCTTATGCCAGTACCACATTGCCTTGATTACTGTAGTCTTGTAGTAAAATTTGAAACTGGGAGATATGAGTCCCCCAACTTCTTTTTCAAGATCGCTAGCTATTCTGAGGTTGTATTCAATCTATGTATCAATATATCACCAAAGATAGAAATCCAATAGTCTCTCCCCAAAACCGCTGTAAATAAATGTGTCCTTTCACTTTTGATTATTTTACTGATACATTTTTTTTTCACTTTGTCCCTAAAGTCTGGTTAATTCTCTTCATAGGCTTAAAAAACTTTCTTAAATTGATTTTTAGCTTTCTTGTTTAACATGATTTATCTTAGCTACTTTCATATTTCATTAAAAACCTTGCCTTTAACTTTGAGTCATTTTTGGTTTCCCTTGGAATCTGCCACAATAGATCAGAAAAGAAGATGTTAGTTGGTTCTGATTTTTCTGGTGGCTCAGATGGTAAAGAATCTGCCTGCAATGTAGGAGACCTGGGTTCAATCTCTGGGTTAGGAAGATCCCCTGGAAAAGGAAATGGCAACCCATTCCAGTATTTTTGCCTGGGAAATCCCATGAGCAGAAAAGCCTGGTGGGCCACAGTCCACAGGGTCGCAAAAAGTTAGACACAGCTGAATGATGTCTCTATAATTACAACTATCTGAAGCCCACTATCAGCATTTTTTCCTTCTTTGCTGTGTCTTTTTGATTTGAGACTTTTGAAGACAAGGATAAAGTAGAAAGAGATATAGCAAATCCAGCTCAGATTGTGTTGAGTTACCAGAGCATCCTGAGAATGCCAAATGTTTATGTGCTGACCTTGGCCTTGCACAGGCTTGCTTTGTCTTCCTGGAGAAGCCTTTTGACAGCTAGGGAACCTGAAACTCACTGGCCTGCAAAGGGAAATGATGAGATGAAGAGACCTCAACCTGTGGAGACATTCTCTTAATAAAGGAAGCTGTTCTTCCTTCATCCATTCAGCCACACTGTGGGCGGAGATCCCAGTGCAAAGCAGAGTGCCTGTTCAGGGGCTGGAGCAGCAGAGAAGCAAGCCTGGGGCATAGGGGAGAGTGAGGGGTGGAGGGAGGGCTGAAGGGAGCCCCAAGGATGGAAAATTAGCCCTTGTAAAGCATGTCTCCTCCCCTGCCTCTGCTGTGTTGGATTCCAACCAAAGCCACGAGGCAATGGTACAGAGATGGGAGGGCTTGTTGTTGGCTGGAGGTCACCCAAAATAGAAGATTCAAGAATCCTAACTTGCAAGGAGTGATGATGAAGTTCAAAACATTTAAAAAGAGGGCCATTATCATCGTCAGTGTCAGGAAAGAACACACCCACACTCAGCCTATTAGCGCCATCATCTAGAACAGCTGCAGCAGGAGCAGTAACAACAGGCAGCTCTGACTTGGGAAAGTTTCCACCCCATCCATTGTTCCACCCAAAGGTTCTCAAGCTTCCCAAGGGAGGGTTGCTCTTGTCCTCAGTCTCAGCCTCAAGGAGGGAAACAGCAGCCCAGGCTGTGGCTGACAGCGTCCCTCAGGGAAGATCGACTCTGAGCCCTCTGAAACACAGAGTGCTTTCTTTCCCTGGAGCTGTCTGCCTGCCAGGCTTCCGCCACACTCACATCTGCCCACCCTGTGCCCACCTGAGGAAGCATGCTGTCTCCACTCTGGACCAGTTGATAGCAAACCTCAGAAGCTGTTCTAAGTCAGTGCCTGTCCTGATGCCCACCACTTCGCTCTTTTTAGGGCCTCAGTTTCCTCAATGAAGAGGTTGGCCTAAGTCGATTGTAAGATTGTTTGCACATCGGGAGTCCCAAGAGATTCGTAAACACCCAGCTTGGTGTCTAGTACCAGCTCTTGCCTGGCTACTCCAAAAACCTTGATTTATACTCTGAGCTTCTGAGCTGCCCCTGCTTTCCCTTCAAAATATATTCATCCTGTACCTTATACGTTCAGGGTCTTACTCAAACCATTCTAGTTACTTAGTACCTATGCTTTCTCCATCCTATGGAGCCTATCAGTGGGTTATCCCGATAAGAAGCAAATCAAAATATACAAATTAATACTTTTCTGAGAATTATGTTTTTGAGAATCATGCACATTCTGATCACAGTGCTTCATTGAGTGAAAAGCAATAAATTAAAGATACTTCAAAAAATCCAGATGGATTTACTTGGATATTTGTTATGGGCTTCCCTGGTGCCTTAGATGGTAAAGAATCTTCCTGAAACACAGAGACCTGGGTTCGATCCCTGGGTTGGGTAGATCCCCTGGAAAAGGAAACGGCAGCCCACTCCAGTATTCTGGCCTGGGAAATCCCATGGATAGAAACACCTAGCGGGCTACAGTCCTTGGGGTCACAAGAGTTGGACACAACTGAATGACTAAACATTCAAGTCAGAATGCTGAACCTCAAATCTCAGTTGTGGCTTTTCAAACAGACAAGTTCTAACATGAGCTGAGAATGCCAGGCATATCCATACTCAAGATATAGAAAAGAGATTGGAGTGGATTTGCCACTAGTGAAATGCAATGTCCTAAATCCTAGAACGAACACTGCAGACTGAAAATGGGATGTGGTCCCTGGTCAAGCCACTTCCAAGAAACTTCAGGTTTAAGAAACAAGCAGCAAATGTAAGCTGAGAAGGGAATAAGAGTCAGGGATGAAGAGGGGAAATATATGCTTCTCTATACCTCTGAATTTCCATGCAAGAAAGAACCTTCTGTACTTTATTTCATTAATCTAGTTAAATATTTCTGAGAGCCATCCAGACGCCAGAGTGTTCTAAGAAGCAGAGAAGCAAACAAAAATTCCTTCTCTCATTGATCAAGCATTCTAACTGAGGGAGGGAGAAAATAAACCCATCACATAAACAGAATATATAGTATGGTGGAAGTACTGTGGAAGACATGCAAAAGGAACAGGGTGTAGGGAATGTCGAGCACATGGCTATTTTAAGTAGGATTGTCAGCATAGGCTTGAGTGAGAAGTGACAGGTAAGCAAAACCCCCAAGGGAGGTGATAGAATGAGTTGTGTGGACATTTGGAACAAAGTGTCCAGCAGAAGAAACAACAAGTGCAAAGGCCCTGAGGCAGAAACATGACATCTGAGGATCAGCAAAGAGGCCAATGTGGCTAGGTCAGAGCATAGGAAATCAAAGGGGAGCCTGATAGTAAATGAGGACAATGAAATAATGAAGAAACAGTTTATGTGGTGTCTTAAAAGCTTTTGAAGCTACATGGCTTCTGTTGATGAAATAGGGGGCCTCTGAGAGTTTAAGTGGAAGAATGTTATCTGACTTAACACAGGATCCCTCTAGCTGCAAGATCGGGAGTTGACTGAAGGGGTCAGAAGCAGAAATACTAATGGTGGAGACTGTCCTAACATTGCAGGTGAGAGACATTGCAGGTGAGAGACATTATGGATTTAGAGTAGGGTGAAGGTCAAAGAATTGATGCTTTTGAATTGTGGTGCTGGAGAAGACTCTTGAATAGTCCCTTGGACCACAAGGAGATCCAGTAATCCTATAGGAAATCAACCTTGAATATTCATAGGAAGGATTGATGCAGAAGCTCCAATATTTTATCCACCTGATGTGAAGAGCCAACTCATTGGAAAAGGCCCTGATGCTGGAAAGATTGAAGGCAAAAGGAGAAGAGAGGACAGAGGATGAGGTGGTGAGATAGCATTACCAACTCAATGGACATAAATTTGAGCAAACTCTGGGCAATAGTGGAGGACACAGGAGCCTGGCATGCTGCAGTCCATGGGGTTGCAAAGAGTCGGACATGACTTAGTGACTGAATAACAATGAGGCAATGATAGCGACCAGAATTACTAAGATGTGGGGTATGTTGTGAGAGCAGAAATGACCCTCTAGCATTAGCAGCTAGATTAGACAAAAGGAGAGAGAGGGAGGGAGACAGAGAGAGAAGCAGGGAAGAGAGGCAGGAAGAGAGAAAGAAATGGGAAGCGGGGAGGGAGGGAGAGAAAGACAGAGGATGAGAAGAATAAAGGCTGGCTTCAAGGTCTGTGGTGAGAGAAGCTGAGATGGGGAAATGTCTGGTAGGAGCAGCTTTGAGGAGAGCAAGGATCAGAAACTCAGTTTTGAACTTAAAATCTGAAACATCTTTTAAACTTTCAAGTGAAGTTTCCATAGGCAATTAGATGTATGTGCCAATGCCTGCAAGGCATGAAAAAAAAAACAAACCTGCATGTTAAAAACAGTTTTATGAAGAGAGACTACTGGGGAAATTAGAGGTTGAATCAGATGTAAAAAAAAAAAGTATTAATTTGTTAATTACTTCTTCAAACACTTGATTATTCATTCATTTGTTTACTTAATATCCATGTGGCCCAGTCTTTTCATGGGATCACTTTAAAATAAGCACAGGTTAGCAACTGAAGGTAAGCTCGAAAAAGAACTAGCGTGTACTTTTGATTAGAGACGAGCTCCCAGAGGACCCATGCAGTATCACCCACACCAACAACTTTCCTCTCTTGCTCCTCGGGACAGGAACACACACTCAGAAAATGAGTTTTTCTCTCTCCCATGGAGACTTCCTGGTGAACAAAATTTCCCATTTTATTGTATGATACAGTGATAAAGACCTAGGTTACTAATATTTGCAAGTCATTCAGAACTGCTATGGAGATATGCAGAGAGTTATGCTCCAGAACAAGTTTCTCAGGCTGGCTATACATTAACATCACCTGGGGATATTTCTGAAAGTACTAATGTCCAAACTCACCCTAGATAATCAGGTTTAACTGATCCAGAGCAGGCTTGGTTATCAGTAGTTTGTAGAAACTCCGCCTGGTGATTCTGATATATCTAACTGAGGTTAAGAATGTGTAGTGTTTTAGTCGTTCAGTCATGTCCGACTCTATGCGACCCCGTGGACTGTAGCTTCTGTCCATGGAATTCTCCAGGCAAGAATCCTGAAGTGGGTAGCCGTTCCCTTCTCCAGAGGATCTTCCCGACCCAGGAATTGAACCTGGTCTCCCACATTGCAAGCAGATTCTTTAGCCTCCAAGCTACTAGGGCAGCCCTAAGAATGTGTGCTCTAAGCCAAAACTCTAACCTAGTCTATCTGTTCAGCTGCTGAAAGGCAGTGATTTTAAACTGAAATTTTAGAAATAGTGAATAAAATGAAGTGGGTGGTAGAAAGGTGTAGTGAGGCAAGGAGAATGAGGCAATTCTCCAGGCAATAACAGTAGCCAAATATGAGAAGTGAGCAGCCTCTAAAACCATTTTAGTTATTCTGTAGGGTGAAAGAGAGTTATGCTCCAAAGGAGAACATTTACTTCCTAATTTTCCACAAACGCATATGAGAAATGATATAAAGAGAACACACTGTCTTATAGAGCTGGCACTGTTTGGGGAATCATTGTGTACTTAGATAACCAAAAGAATAGGTCTTTTCACTTCCTTGGTAGATACAGATTCAGTTTGCAATTTATTTAGCATGCGTTAACTACTGTGTTTGTGACTACTTTATCTATATCTTGGGATCACTTAGAAAGAGTATCAGTGAATATAATTCTACCTGGAATTTATGGGTTTTCAGAGACAAGGCTAAGATCCTCTGGGGAAAGGCTACTGGAACCATTACATCAAAATGTGTAAATCCTGAACAGTTATCCTATTTGGTGAGAAAAAAAGGTAGAGAATGTAATCTTAACAAAAAATAATGCAAGATTTGACCCTCATGTTACTGAAAACCTGCAGGAAAGAATGGCCTTTATTGAGCTTTTCCCCATCTTCTGAGGAGCAAAGGCTATATCCCAGTAATTATTTTAGCTCTCTTAGCCTTAGAGCTATGTTTTGTCCACAGTATAATCATGTCTGGGGCCCAGCCTGATTAGTGCTTGCATCTTACTTCTCCCAGTCCTAAATATTATTTTTTTTATCCTCTGCTTTTGTCCTTATCTTCCAGTTGCTATTGGTTTGGGAAGATTAACTGGAGAAGGGGATTAACAGATTTTGTTTCAAGCATAAAGTCTTAATGGTATTTCCAAAGGATTTTTTTTACAGTGTATTTCACATTTTTCCTGATGACAAAAATAGTCCTTCACAGGAAATATTTGTCTTATATGCCTATGGTAGTCATGATGGAAGGAGTAATGAGAATGGCCTTAAATTCTTGTACCGTACTGTGTCTTTTCTTCAACTACACATGGTATTGGGGGACAGGGGAGAGGAAGTGGAAAGTCATTAAAGTACTGTGAACTTGGGAAAAAAGTTTCCAATGTAAACATATTTTTGAGTTTTCTTCTGTACTCTGAAATAAATTATTTGAAACCAATCACTCTGTTATAACAAGCTATTGTTTAACAAGAACAAAGAGAAGGGATTTGTGTTCAAATTGAACCTGAAATTTGGGGCCATAAACAAACCTTAGAAATTTGTGGTGATCTTCAGAATACTAATGATGCCAGTTCTTTGAATTTGTGTAGTCAATACAATGTATGTATTGAATTCATACAGTTAATATATTTTAAAGAAGCTCACCTTTGTATATGCCCATATGCAAGCACTAATTTCTAATCAGTCATCTCAAGGTAGGAAGAAAATATTGATGGAGCTGTTTTCACTGGAAAATATTTGCAAAGAAACTTTGATTTGGAAGTAGCGGAAAGTGATTTTTATATTTTGTAACTGTTTGGATACTTATTATAAAAACACAGTGCTAGAGATGAAAAATAATGAATAAGACATGATTCCTTCCCTTGAAGAGCTCTTAATATGAACTGAATCTTAGAGGATGAGAAAAAGCTAGCCAGAAGGAAGGAAGGGTGTTCCAGATGGTGGAAACATCATTTTCAATGGCACAGAAATGTGAAGAACTCTAGAAATTTCCAGGAATGAAGAGCTCTTTAGAGTAAATGGAGCACATGACTGCTGCAGGAAAAGATGGTTTTTGAGTCTTAGATGATAAATGGAGAGATAGAAGAATGTGGTAGTTGACAGTACAGAGTCCAGCCTGGGTTCAAACCTGGATTCCTTCATTGACTAACTACTTATCTCTATGCACTTCATTTCCTCAGCTTTAAAATAGGGTCGATGATACTTCTTGGGTACTGAGAATAGTGCCTGGTATGGTTTACCAAGCTAAGACAACAGTTCATCGTGAGATGATGATGACCAATGCTAAACTGGTGTCAGTGATAAGGAGAGGAGAGCCGGGTGCAGGAGTTGTTTCTTGAGTGTGTTTGAAAGGTTTGTAGAGTGATTGGACTAGGTGAGTAAGACAGAAAACAGGAAAGAGTAAGTCAAGAATGATCATCACGTTTTCAGATTGAGAAATCCTAGATGGTAGAGCTTGTGATCAAGATCAGAATACAGAGGAAGGAAGAGAGACATTTTGGTCATGTTGTGTTAAAGATTCCCATACAACTAGCTGGGTGCATGCTAAGTCACTTCAGTCATGTCTGACTCTTTTCGACCCCATAGACTGTAGTCCACCAGGCTTCTCTGGCCATGGGATTCATTAGGCAAGAATACTGGACTGCGTTGACATACCCTCCTCCAGGGGATCTTCCTGACCCAGGGATTGAACCCGCATCTCGCAAGGCTCCTGCATTGCAGGTGGATTCTTTACTGCTGGGCTAATGAGGAAGACCCAATAACCAGGTTGAAACCTCTGTTAGGTAATTAGTAATAAGAGTATGGGGTTTGGGAAATAATGAAAATAATGGGTTTGACCATTGTGAGTTCAGAAATGATACTCAGAGGAACTTTAAAATGAGAGTATATAGAGCATGTTTTGTCATGCTTAGTGCTACTCACATTTGAGGACAGAGGATTCTTTGTGACAGCAGAGGTGTAGGCATCCTATATGTTCTAGAGGATGTTTAGCAGCATCCCTGGCCTCTACCCTCTTGATGCCAATGGTAATTTCCTCCTTAGCTGAGATAATCAAGAATGTCTCCAGATATTATCAAAGGCCCTCCAGGGGTGGGAGTAGGGGGATTATTCCCTGTTGAGAACCAAGGACATAGAGTAACGATGGTAGAGAATGAAATCTGGGCAAATTATACATATGCTGAGCCTCAGTTTCTAAATACATTAATTGCAAATAACTCTAGCAATAGCACAGATACTGTTGTGAGAAGCATTTTGAAGCAGTCGAGTACTGAGCAAATGGTACTTGTGATTAGCCAAAGTTGAAAAACCTGTATGTGACACAGTTAAAAGGGTGGGAGTTTTAAACTTCCTTCTCATTACAGGAGTGTTTTGGGCCATCACAAAAGATATTCATCCATCTCCACTCATGTCAGCAGTCACTCCTCACATCACAGGCAAACACTTGGTTCACATGGCAAAGCAGAGGGCTGAACATCTTACCCTGTTTTTACACAAGGATACACTGGCTGTTCGTTAGATGGACTATTTCGAGTCCCACTGTATTCTCACTTTCTCTATTCTTTCTGCTCCTCCTCTATCCCCCTAATGGGAGAAAACTGTTGCTAATGTCAAATAACATATTTGTGGCTGTTCGTGAATCTCGGTTGTCACAATTACTGGACATGAGATCTGTGGTATCATATATTTTGGTGTTACTCAGAAACATTTTTTAAAGAGCAAATGAAAACAAAGTCAGACCCCGGGTCCTGGTTTTCAACAGCAGTAAATAATTCCTTGTATTCTCTTTTGCACTAGGCACTTTACCACATGTACTCAAGCTATATCTCAAAGCCTGGGCACCAAATGGCTCCCGTAAATCAAGTGAACTTGCTGTAGAAAATGACATAATCTCTGTCTAGAAACCCTTCCACACAGTCTTTTGCTTTAGGGAGTAATCCATTAGCAAAACCTAAACGTTGCTCCATTTATTTTATGCCTACTTCTCCTCTTGGCTGTATCTGAGATTTGTTTGGTATTTTTTTTATTTTGGTTTGTTTACTCTTCATTTACCTCTCCTCCCTATCCCCCACTGAGCAAGCTCGAGAAGTAAAAATCTACTGCCTGGAACCAAGAGTCAGTGCTCACTCAGCTAACAAAAACTGGTTTCCAGCTAAGCGTGAAAGCAACTGGCTATAAGTGCCTCAACCTGCTGATCCTGCAAAGGCCCTCACCTCCCACACCACCAGCCTTCCAGTGGAAAATTCCTGGGCACAGAAGGGTCAGCCTACGGACAAGGAATAAGCCTGCCATGCTCCCCTGGGCACAAGGACCTTGGCATCTGGCCAACCACTGTCATTAAAAGTAGGGGCTTTTATGTTAGTTTTTCTTAAGTTCATGATACGGGCAACTCTTCATTATGATGTGATTATTTTTTTTTTTCTCCAAGGCCAGGCCTCCACCCTCACATCTTTGGTGGAATGTGTTAATAATTTGCTCTAGGGAGATGAAAGCCTCTTTGATACAAGTAGAATAAACACATGGAACACTGCTCAAAGGTCTAATTTCCACAATAGGAGCCCAGTTTAGGAACTGAGAGTTGAATGAAGAGAACAGTTTTATTTCTGAGTCACTTTTCTCCTGCAGAGTCCCTCCTTAGCCTCTGAAGCTCTTCCCTGACTTGTCCAGCTAAGAACAATGCCAACACCTACTGTAGAACTCTCCAGACACTTGGCAACTGATAAAGGCCATCAGTAACTGTTGTAAATCCCGAAACAAGTCCTGAAACAGACCATAAAGATAATATCTTTCTGGATAGAAAGAAGAGTTCAGAGTCCTTCCAGGTGCTAAATGAAGACTAGTTTCATGAAACCATTACATAGTGGAGTGGGAAAGATATCACCAAGTCTAACCTGTTCATGTAATAGATGAGAACATGGATATTCAGTGAAGGTGTATAACTCATACAGGTCTTTCAAATTCCAGCACAGTTTGTCCTTAAGACCTGTGTTGTTATAGTCTCATGGCACCCAAAGAATGGTGGAAGTAAAAAGCCAAAAACCCACTTTTCAGAGTTTCTGTAATCCCCTTTTCTGACCTCCCTGCATTTTGGGTATCCCTCCCACCAAACTCTGAACACCACTCCAGGAGCCCTTGAACCCTCTAGAATCCCGCTCAGTGGCTTGGTCTCAGTGATCTGACAACTTGGGCATCTTACTCAAAGTTCTACAAAGCCTCTATTCCACGTCTTGAAGACTCTGCTTTCTGAAGCCAAATGAATATGTCAAAGGACATCCCCAGTGGGCTGGGACTTAATGGGCTACCCCTCTCAGACCTCTCTCAATTCGTAGGAATACCTCATAGAAATTCACTTGAACATCCTGAAGCCAGCCTAGAAAAGATTTGAAAAGGATGCATTTCTCAGTTCCTTTTGCACTTCAGGCTTTTTCAAGTTTCACTTTGGTATACAGGTTTGGGTACTTCAGAAGAGTTGGTTTGTGGGCAACTCGTGGTTTGATGGAGAGTCCCACTTAGGCTGTCCACAGGCCAAGGTCTGGGAAACGCTATCAGCTAGGTTTGACCTTACAGAGCCACTTATCTTCCCTTGTATTCTGCCTTACCAGACGATAAGATGGAGATAAAACCTGCTCTAGCCAATTTCTCAAGAGTGATGTGAATATAATTAAACAATAGATATTAAAGTAGTTCTTTAAGTAAATGAATGGAAAAGAGTCCAATATCTTTATAGTATATTTTTCATCTAATAATTTTATGAATTTTACACAGTAGACAAATAATCCTACACACAGCAGCTATTTCATTAATGATAGACTCTTACTTTAAACTTCCTTTCATGCAACATGAATTCATGTGCATATTCTACATTATTATGATGAATTTTCTATGTAAAGGTTTATAACATTCTTGCTTTTTATTGCTTTTTTGAGGCACCCAAGTATCCGCTTTCAGCCTTGTAATTCAAAGGTCATTCTCTCATTTCTTTTCCAAAACTTGAAACATGACAGTGATCTTCTTTTTATCCAAATTTTGTAGCTTTGATCTTTGTTATTTCAACCTTCAAAATAGATCTTTTTTTTTTTTTTCATCATCAAAGTCATAAAACATGTTTTGGCTCAGACACCTCAAGAGAGATTGAGTTCATTTCTTCAGTTCCTCTGTCAGATTCCTCCTTTGTAGCAATTTGTGTATCCTGAGGCCACATTCCTCAGAGATACGTCCTCCTCCTCACCTCACATCCTCCTTATCTGTCTCCCTCCACTCAATACACAATCCTTTCTAGAACACACAGTTCAAGGATTAAAGAAAAATCCCTCTTAATGGCGAATATTTTAATTCTTTAAGGCTTCATTTCCTCTCAAAGACAGCATTTAATTTGTTTCTGAGTTGATGCCCTTTCCAAAGTTGAAATGTCCCTGAGAAAAATTAGCAGTGCTTTTAATCTACTGGGAATTAGTGGCATCTTGCCCCTTAATACTCAGCAGTGATTATCGTTTGAAACCTCTCCTTGAAAATCCTTACCAAAATAAGCTCCTTGGCAATTTATGTTCAACAAAATGTTAATATTCTTGAATTCTTCCCCCCAATCATATCCTCGTTGCATGTCCTTTGAGAATAAACTTCCTTCCTCCATGATCTACAATATGCTGCTCTTCTGGGAAAACACCATCAAAGCCTTGGAAACCTATGGTGCTGGGATGCAAAAAGAGGCAGAAAGAACAGAAAGGATACAACAGAGATGGGTAGCTTTCCTTCAACCAACTGCAGTTTCCTTTCAAGTACTGGGTGAAACAGCATCATTTTTTTTATGTGCCACGTCTACCAATGGCTGTCTCCTCCAGAATGCTAAGTAAAGAGGTGCCTAGTTTCTAAATTCAGCTTGGTGAGCATCAAGCTACAAATTAGCTTGTGATTAATTAGTGATCTGCCCATAAATAGAGCAATCACACTGACCTCCAAGGAGGCTGTGTGAATTCACTTTTGCTTTGTAGCTTGCTTAAAAAGGACAAAGCATTCTGTAAAATGTTAACAAAGTTCAGCATTTGGGGATTTACAACAGTTTACTCAGTGCCGTTTGCTCCCACCACTTTGTCTTGTCAATTGCTCAAGCTGTGCCCTTGTCTCATCCTCCCCTGACCTGAAACAATACAGAAATGTCAATATAATGACCCTAATACTGGTTCCTTTGTGTTTATATCTTTTCTTTTTCACCCAAAGATTCTTGAATGCACAAACTCAAAGCCAGGAGCCCACACATCTCTGGAATATGGAACACAGGCTTATCAATGCATACAAGGAAGAATGTATTTTCCACATGTGGCACTGAAAGAGTTAAGTGATTAGCCTGAGACTGCTGCTAAGTCGCTTCAGTCGTGTCCGACTCCGTGTGACCCCATAGACGGCAGCCCACCAGGCTCCCCAGTCCCTGGAATTCTCCAGGCAAGAACAATGGAATGGATTGCCATTCCCTTCTCCAATGCAGGAAAGTGAAAAGTGAAAGTGAAGTTGCTCAGTTGTGCCCGACTTTTGGCCACCCCATGGACTGCAGCCTACCAGGCTCTTCTGTCCATGGGATTTTCCAGGCAAGAGTACTGGAGTGGGTTGCCACTGCCTTAGAGAGGGAATAAACTGTGCCAGAATTCAACCTGTTCCACCATAGTCTTGTCTGTGATGTTTTCTCCAGAAGTCATCTCCTGTAAAGCACTAGATACTCATATCTTTGATGCTCACTGCTAACTGCTAAGTGGCCGGGGCTTTCCACCGTGAGGAAATGGCAAAACAATAAGCATTCCTTTTTTTTGGCCTTGTCTCACAGGATCTTAGTTCCCTAACCAGGAATCAAACCCGTGCATCCTACTGTGGAAGCATAGACTCCCAACCACTGGACCACCAGAATATTCCCTAATAAGCAAGTATACTTCAGTGCAAATAAATAAAATTTTAAAATCTTAAAAAGATAATGAACTTATTGTTTAGTTATTAAGTCATGTCCAACTCTTTTGCTACCCAATGGACTGTAACCAACCAGGCTCCTCTAACTGTGGGATTTCCCAGGAAAACATACTGGAGTTGGTTGTCATTTCCTTCTCCAGGGAATCTTCCTGACTCCTGTCTCCTGCACTGCAGGTGGATTCTTTACTGCTGAGTCACCAGGACCCCAATAAGAAACTTACTAGTGGAAAAACAAAAGTAACTTCATCTAAGAAATCTATGTCCCTGAAAAGAGGAAAGACCCATACATGAAATAGTAGATCCAATCAGTATTCTGTTTAGTGCCAAAACAAATTGCTTACTTTGTGAGTGTTGTGGAGTTCCCAAGAAAAGGAAATGAATGGGAGCCGAAGAGGTCTGGGAAGATTCACAGAAGAGTGGGCTTGTTTTTTAGTCATTCGGTCATGTCCAACTCTGCGACCCCCTGGACTGCAGCACGCCAAGCTTCCCTGTCCTTCATCATCTTCTGGAGCTTGCTCAAGTTCATGTCCTTTGAGTCAGTGATGCCATCCAACCATCTTATCCTCTGAGATGGTTGTACAGTGAGCTGGCAGGCAGAGAGGTGTTCTAGCCAGGAAGAGCCACTGAACACACCAGTCTTTACAATAGGCTAACAAAATTTACATGACCTAGATGGAGAAAGAAAAAAGAAACACACAAAGCTGAGATGAAAAACAAATTCCTTTTTCTTAAAAAAAAATTTAAATTTTATTTATTTTTATTAAAGCATAGTTGCTTTACAATGTTGTGTTGATTTCTGCTGTAAGAGGAAAAGTTCCTCACTGTCAGTGTTTGACTGGAAGCACTTGGGTTCACAGGAGCCAGCAGGCATTTTCCTGAATGTATTTTTACACATTCCTCCTCTGTGCCATGTGAGAGATTTGGCCAAACCAGATGAAGAGAGTTAGTGACATTTGCTGTCTCTTTGCTGGGTTGAATATATTTGCATTTGAATATCAAATTTGAAATGTGCAAAATATTCCCAGAGAGAAGATTTATTAGATACTGTAAAGCTTTGCTAATGAGGAAGTAGTGCCCAATGGCCCTTTTGTTTAGAAATAAGACAGAACTAACTATGCTGTAATTATTACTTTAACCATCTTTCTTCCTACCACCTCTCTTCCTCACAACACTGTAAACTATACTATCCCATTGCCCTAGGCTGCCTATAAATATCCGTTAAATGAATATCTCTTTACTCAGTGAGCATGAGTTTGAGTAAACTCTGGGAGATAGGGAAGCCTGGCGTGCTGCAGTTCATGGGATCGCAGAGTCAGAAAAGACTTAGCAACTGAACAACATAAGTAGAGATGTGTTTCAGTACATTAGATAAAATTAATTCAATACTTTGCTAACTAAAATCTGGATGAAAATGCCAGAAAATATTAAAATATGCCCCTTCAGATCTTGAAGCAGAGGGAAGAGAGGAGATGCTAAATTGTAAAAGGATTGCCAGGAGAGAGGACCAGACATGTGCTTAGTAGAAGTAGGAGGCCAGAGAGGAACCATCCAGAGAGATGTCTTGGGCAAGGGGAAAGCACATGTTCCCTGGACAGAGTCTCCACAGCCCCGGGCACTGTTCTGGAAGTGTCAAGGTCTATGAAGAGATGCCTGGACTTTTACAGAAACAGGCTAAATCATAAGCCCCTTGGCAGGACTACAGAATCCCCCATGGGCTCTCATGTTCCCAAGATCTCCCAGGTATTCATGGATGCCAAAAACTCCTTTTATAATACGATCATTTAAACAAACAACAACAACAAAAAGACACGAAATACAAGAACATAAATGGGTGTGGTCTTGCCATATGAATCAGTTCCAGGCAAAGTATTAGGTTAGCCAAAAAGTTCATTCAGATTTTTCATACAATCTTAGAGAAAAATCCAAATGAACATTTTTGCCAACCAATATAAGCCATTCCCACAAAATGTCTGGTGCCAGAGCCTGTCCTATGAAAGAAGAAAGGAGTGATGAGGACAAGAAGGTACCTGAGTATCTTAAGTGGAAGAAGGAAGCCCTGGGAAGAAAAAAGAAGGCAGATCCTTGTCAGAAACTTCGCAACTCCTCCTGGGGCTGGGCAGGTGTCACGTTTGTCCTTAAACTCAGGCACAGACAGAAGTGTGCCATCACACAGGCACAGATAAGCAGTTCAGGCCTGTGATAGGTAAGATCTGGCTTTCATCTAGGCATCACCATGTGGGACCCAGCGTGATTTTAACAGTTAAATCTACTGTGTTAACTTGGACAAAGTTATGTAAACTTGTGCCTCAATTTTCTGATTTCTAAAATGGGTATCAGAATAGTTTGTATCTTACAGGATTGTTGGGATTAGTAAAGAAATTAACATATATATTGGCTTAGCATAGGGCCTGGCATGTGGTAAACACTCAATAAATGTTGGCTCTAAAAAGCTACTTCATGTTCTCTCCGACAGGTATTTTGCAAGACTTTGATGACATATAGACTTCCCTGGTGGCTCAGATGGTAAATCATCAGCCTGTAATGAGGGAGACCCGTGTTCGATCCCTGGCTCAGGAAGATCCCCTGGAGAAGGAAATGGCAACCCACTCCAGTACTCTTGCCTGGAAAATTCCATGGACGGAGGAGCTTGGTGGGCTACAGTCCATAGGGTCGCAAAGAGTTGGACACAACTGAGCGACTTCACTTGATGACATATCATGGTAAAGGAAGTGGACAAAGTTTCAACTGTATCTCATCCCACTGGTACATCAACATGGGAACAGCAAGTCATATCAACATGGAAGCAGAAAAAGTAAAGCCCCTGAAATTGAACTTCAGAGATTCTGGAANTTGGTGGGCTACAGTCCATAGGGTCGCAAAGAGTTGGACACAACTGAGCGACTTCACTTGATGACATATCATGGTAAAGGAAGTGGACAAAGTTTCAACTGTATCTCATCCCACTGGTACATCAACATGGGAACAGCAAGTCATATCAACATGGAAGCAGAAAAAGTAAAGCCCCTGAAATTGAACTTCAGAGATTCTGGAAAGTTTTCTAAAAGTGTTGTTTTTCAAAAGCTTGAAAGTACCATGGTGTAGTGGCAAAAACAGTCATTGGCTTTGGAACTAATAACACATAATCTAGAGTTCTAGCTTAAATCATTATTGAGTCCAAGCTCACTCTGCTTGCCATATGACAGGCCAGTTAACCAAGAGAAAAGGTATTGAGGCAAGGAGTACTGACTGAGAAGATGGCAAATTAATGTCTCAAAATAACCATCTTTTCGAGGTCTGGATGCCAGGGTATTTTATAGAACAGAGATGGGGGGAGGTGAGGAAATAAAATAAAAAACCATTAATATTGCAAATATCTCCTGGAGTGGCCAGCCTCCAGGAAGGGATGTGTCAATTTCTTCCTTCCTGTAGCCATCCACAGATGGACAGGGTCCTGAACAAAGGTATTCTGGTTTAACATTCAAGCAGGGGGCAGGGTTCCCTGAAGCTAGCCATTGTATATGGACAGTATCCTTTTAGTAAACAAAAGTAACAGGAAGCAAAAGGTAAAGGAAAAGAAACAGATCCAACATGGTGTCGGTTCTTGCCTGTAACAAAGTATTTAATTCATCTTTGAGCCTCTGTTCTGCCAATGGAGATGATATTAGCACCATCTCGCAGGACTGCTACAGAGATTAATTCATGTAATCATGTACAGCATTTAGCAGAGGATCATAAATACTTGGCACAGAGTAAGAGTTCAGCAAGGGCTGGCTGCGAGTAGAGGTAGAGGAGGTGATAGCGGTGGACAGGCTTGCTTTACAGTACATTTTCAAATCACATTTGGGAGATGGACTGCTACATTCAGAAGAGCACAGGTCATGGAGATCTAGTTCAACTCTTCCATTAGAATCCAATGAGAAGTAGGCTACTCAGTGCTGAAATGTCTGTCATAATTGCATATGTGTATATTAGTTTGTTTTGGACCTTCTGCAGTGTTTTGGGTTTGGATATTTCCTGAAATTCCATTTTAATGGGATGACTGTTTCACTCAGCATGTTCCCATTGAAACTATACTTCAGTTCATTCCTTTCCTGCCATGCCCAAGACACACACACATCACCATCCAAGACACAAGAAGCAAATGAAGTAAAATCCACTCACACTGTAGTCCAGAAGTACAGATAGACTATAAGGTGTCACTCCTTTACTTTTTCTGTAGCTAATCTGACTTGATACCCTTGCTATTGTATAGTTAAGAAAACATTAACATTTAATCCTATCTGATTTAACACTTAGTCTTAGCCTATAGTTTAAACAGTGCCTTTAGTAACATTTGGCCATTCTTGGACACAAAATCTGTCTTTCAAAAGACTTCCTCCTTTCCTTCATATTCTGTCTCCCTCCTCTTCTCCTGTCTTTTCCTCCTTAGGTGGCAAATTAGAAGGAAGACTAGGAGGAGGAGGTTGCCGTGGCTTACCTGACCTTAAGGTAGAAAGGAAGGGACAGAGCTTGGCACTGGGGGCCCCTTGCTGTTCTGGTCTCTGACACAGGGCCCGTGTCCACCTGCAGGCCTGTGGCCAGAGAACTGGTGACTGGGTCTCTCTCAGGTTGGTCAGGACCTAGTGCCTTCACACCCACTGACCCACTTCAGTCAGCACTGCCTGAAGACCCTGAGCCCCCGAGTCTCCATAGCATCTTCCATCCAGGCCTCGCCTCTGCTGCAAAGGCCCTCATGCCTCTACAAAGGGCCCCAGGAGGCTCACAAGCTTTTCCTCACTGCACCTCAGAGCCTCCCCTACCTGAGCACTCTATCCTGCAGACTAGGTTAGTGGAAGCCAGACAGTTAGATATTTTCTGGAGCCCTCAAGTAGAAACATGAGCCTTCTCTGCCCTCAGTGTTCCCTCCACCTACTCAAATACCTCCTAGGCCATAAAGGTCCTTTCAGTTGGTTCTTCTCTGCCATTTCCACACCCCTATCAGGAGCAGGACCCTCTCCTGCATCCTATCACCTTCATCCTATCAACCTTCCATTAAAGCAGCAAATGTATGGCCTTGGTGTCCTGAAAGAATGTTTTCTACCCCATGGGAAGAATCAATATGGTCCCTAGTCTTGGCTTCTTAAAGGAGAGATTTTTTTTTTTTTTAATATTTTTTAAGTCTTCTCTCAAAACAATAGCCTTATAAATGGGTACTATTTGAAGCTCAAGAAGCTGAATATTATGAGAACCTTTATAGTTGGAAAAGTTCAATTTTTAAAATCCAACCCCTCCCATTTCCCCACCCCTCCCATCACCACCCACATACAAAGATACCATCACTATTTGAGCTTGCCTATGGCCAAAAGGAGTAAGGAATGATGTCCAAAGGCAAGAAAATGGTATATTCATATTTTCCAAAGTTTTGAATGACACATGGCAGGAAATCACCAAGCCTTCCTAAATTAACTAACCCAGCCCCAGTGAGATTTCAGAGATTATGTGGAAACTTGGTGTACATAGTCACCAAACACCTAAGTGTTTGTTTTCTGTAACATGAAAGCAACATAGGAAATTATGCAAACCATTTGGAAAGAATGTGTTCCTTCTGCAGAATGGGCCCTTTCCTTTCCAGATCTAACTTTTACTTTTAGGTTCTTGTTTATGTTCAGAAAAGCCTTCAGTGTTAGGAACACAATAGCCACCAAAACTTATTTTTAGAGAGAACACCACCACCCTATATTCCACGGCTTTTCACTCAGCTTTAACAAGATCCTATCTATTACATTAAATCTGTTCATGGGCTACCCAAACACCTGATTCACAGTCTTTTGTCAGTAACTTGTCTAGAGATAACTGTAATCCACAGGGGGGAAAAAAAAAAATTGTATGAATCATGAATGAATTTCTGATATACATGGGCCCCAGGGTAAAAATCAGTCCAGACTAACCCACTGCTAAAATTCATATGTTGAAGCTCTAACACCTGATGTGATTGTAGTTGGAGATTGGGCTTTTAGGAGGTGATTAGGTTAAGTGAGGTCATAATTACAAGGTCCTAATGTGTATATTAAAAAGCAAAGACATTACTTTGCCAACAAAGGTCCATCTAGTCAAGACTATGGTTTTTCCAGTGGTCATGTATGGATGTGAGAGTTGGACTGTGAAGAAAGCTGAGTGCTGAAGAATTGATGTTTTTGAACTGTGGTGTTGGAGAAGACTTGAGAGTCCCTTAGACTGCAAGGAGATCNGTTCACGGTTCACGTATTGCTGAAGCCTGGCTTGGGGAATTTTGAGCATTACTTTACTAGCGTGTGAGATGAGTGCAATTGTGTGGTAGTGTGAGCAATTGTGCAGTAGTGTGAGCATTCTTTGGCATTGCCTTTCTTTGGAATTGGAATGAAAATGGACCTTTTCCAGTCCTGTGGCCACTGCTGAGTTTTCCAATTTTGCTGGCATATTGAGTGTAGCACTTTCACAGCATCATCTTTCAGGATTTGAAAGAGCTCAACTGGAATTCCATCACCTCCACTAGCTTTGATCGTAGTGATGCTCTCTAAGGCCTACTTGACTTCACATTCCAGGATGTCTGGCTCTAGGTGAGCAATCATACCATCATGATTATCTTGGACGTGAAGATTTTTTTTGTATAGCTCTTCTGTGTATTCTTGCTACCTCTTCTTAATATATTCTGCTTCTGTTAGGTCCATACCATTTCGGTCCATCATTTTAGACATCTCCAGACATCGTCAAATGTTGAGGAAGGGGCAAGGTCCTCCCTGACAGGAAACTACTGCAGCAGATGTAGGTACATTTTCAAATCTTTCTGGTGTTAAGTTGAAAGATCGTGAATGTTACTAAGCTTGGAATCAAGTCATATTCAAAGAACTCAGTGCAGAGATTGGAAGAGTGAATGTCACACAGTGAAATCCGCATGGACCCTCAGGATTCGTCACCTCTAGGCCATCTCCTGAGAGGCTGTGTCCTTCTGCAGCTTTGGAGCCCCTTTTCCCCAAACCCTCTGGAAAGCAGCCTTGCATTTTCTGCCTCTGGTTTCAGCATCCACACTGGAGTCTCCTGTCTCTGCTCCCTTAGGGGCCCCGGGCTCACCCACAGGGAGAAGCAGGGTGCCTCCAAACACTATTGAGAAACCAACACAGTCAACAGTCTCAGTCCTCGCACAGGCCGATGAAATCCCATGGGAGTACTTCTTATGCCCATGTTGTGGTCCTGTGGGTGCCAGCTGTGTTGTTGTCTTCTAAAAGGACACAGCAGGCCTGGCCACCAAGAAGGACTGACCGCATGGAAACAGCACCACCCACATAGGATGGTGTGGCCATCACCGAGCGCTGGGACGGAGAGGCCTCACCTGACACGCAGCAGGTGCTCTGCAAGTATGGGGGGAGTGAATGTGTAAATCGCTTGAATGCAGGAGCAGAAGAGCAGCATTACATCACAGTGGAGAGANCCGACTCAATGGACATGAGTCTGAGTGAACTCCGAGAGATGGTGATGGACAGGGAGGCCTGGCGTGCTGAGATTCATGGGGTCTCAAAGAATCGGACATGACTGAGTGACTGAACTGAACTGAACTGAACTGAATCTAGTATAAGAGGAAGAATAGAGAGAGAGCTCTCTTTCTCTACTAGCACCAAGGAAAGGCTGCGTGTGGACTTTATGAGAAGACAGCCATCTGAAAGCTAGGAAAAGAGTCCTCACCAGAAACCAAATCCTGTGGGAAACTTGATCTTAGAGTTTCCAACCTTTAGAACTGTGAGAAAGTAAATTTCTGTTGTTACCAGTCTGCTATTTTATGGCAACAAAACAGATTAATATACCAACCAAGATGCTGAATAAGAAAACTCCTCTCAATATCATCTTCATGGGTAACCCTGAACATCAGATTAGAGGGGTGTGTGTGTGTGTGTGTGTGTGTGTGTGTGCGCACGCATGAGTGCACTCATGTGTGTGGGGAGAGAGAGACAGAAGACATTTTGCTCTGAAGTATGCTCCTGGATTTGTAAACATGTTTACTGAAAGTAAAGTTTCCATGGTTTCTGCTGCATCTTTATTTTGGTTGATTGGAGAACAGACCTATTTCTTGAATACAGTTGGAGAATATGTGTTAGCCTAGGATCAAGTGTTGTTCACAACTCTTTTACAAATAATCATTATGAAATTTAGATAATTTAGTTTAAAAATAAGAAATACAGGGAACCACTCTTACAAAGGATGCTGATAGTAGGGAAACTCATTCATTTATTTAAAAAAGACAGATAAAAATTGGAAAATCTTCCTTGCCTTTAGTTTAAAAAAGTGTGTACACTGTTGTACATATAGTGGAAACGGGTACTTTTAGCTCCTTTATCTTTAGTGAGCCTTAGACAACCTGAGGATGCAGCTATCATGTGGCCTCTGCCATGACCTAATCACCTGACCTTAGACAAGTTCCTCAAACTTTCTGTGACTCAGGTTCCACACCTGTAAAATGATGACAATATTAGTAACTATATCTACAGTTGTTATGAAGATGACATGAGATGATATATGTAAAGTCTATTAAAAAATCTAGTACAGAGTAGAAGCTCATTCAATAGTAGACATGTTCATGTTATCATTACAATCATTATTTTTTAATATAATTGTTATTTTATAGATCTGACAGCTAGGTCTCAGAGCAATCAAGGATTTTGCCTAATATGTGCCAGATCCAGAATTCAAATCCAAAAAACCACCTAATGTCAAAATCCATGCTCTTAAATCACCTACTACCTTTTCCTTATCCTGTCTACAGCCATCTAGACTCAAGCAAGAAACCCAAAGCTGAAGAATACTCAGTTGACCATAACGCCTAGCTTATTCAAGGGATGAGTCCTTGCTTATTGGAAAAGAGCTGGACCATCTCCCTTTCCTTTCAAGGGTGAGCAGCTTGGACCACTGCCTTGGAGCAGTAGCGCCAGTCACCTTAATCTTTCTGTCTTGCTTACAGTCTCCAGTCTCCTCACCCCACCTCTTAGATGTCAAAAAATCAAAGAAATGGCAGCAAAATGAAAAGACTAAACATTTTTGTAAGGATTATATGAAAAGGGATTTTTCTTTTCATTAAATATTTGATACCAATATCTTAGGCTTTTTGATATTACTTTCCATATTTTGCACTGGATGAAAGTGTATGACTCATAGAAATAACCAAGAGAGGAAAAGAAAATGAGTCATCTTGTCCAGCCCATTGGGGTCTTCCTGCCGCTGCGCTCCTAGGCACAGCATCCCTAAGGGCCAGATCAGACAGTCCCACCTGCTGTAGCTGGGGATGCATAAGAGAAGAAGGGGATTTCTTCTGGAGAGATTTGGATTCCCAGAAAAGGAGTTAGTCCAGGAAAGTGGAAAGTATCAGAACCTCAAGGAGTTACCCTGTAAGTTTTCCAAAAAGCATTTTCTGCTATCAGCTTAGAGGTTTCTTGTCCACATTTCATCACTTTCAACTCCGTTATTCCCCCACTGCTGGCTAATCACTCCTTGAGTGCTGTGTACACTTCAAAGAGTTGCCAGGCATGGAACTCTCCTCCCCATTCAAGTAAGCTGAGGTACTGAGATTTGTGTATCTTTCCAACAGATAAATCTCTGTTCCCTTAATTGTTTTTATTGCTCTATTGGAACCTGTCCAACATGTATCCTTCTGTTACCAAAGTGCCAGTTAAGCTCATACTTCTGGATTCAGTCTGTGGAGCTGGGGGAGCCGGAGGGGGGGCTGTGGTGTGTTTTATCCTTCAGCGCACTTTGCCTCAGGTCTTTTCAAACTTCCTTCTTTGAGTCATCTAGTCAGTGAACCACATTTCAAACCTAAGTGCCCCATCCATTGTCTTTCTACCTGAATCTCTCTCATTGTGCTACTTCTCTGCATTCACACCCTGGTCTTCTACACTCAGACTTTGGTGCCTCGGGGCCTTTAACTTGAATTCTTCCAGCCCTGATTATTTCACATATGGACGTTGAGCAGGTTGATCAATCTGAGCTTCAGTTTCCTCATCAGGGACAAAGGGATAATAATGCCCATGTCCTTGTACACACTGCTATGTTTAAATAGATAACCAACAAGGACCTACTGTATAGCAGAGGGGACTCTGCTCAATGTTATGTGCCAGCCTGGATGAGAGGGGAGTTTGGAGGAAAATGGATACATGTGTGTGTATGGCTGAGTCCTTTCACAGTTCGTCTGAAACTATCACAACCTTGTTAAAAGGCTATACTCCAATACAAAATACAGTTTATATATATATATATAAGAAAAAGCAAAAACAACAATAAAAAATAATTCCTATGCCCTAGTGCTGGGTGAGGATTTAGAGCCTGGTAAGTAAGTTGGGGTTATGGGGTCTACTCAGTCTGACTCTCTCACCTTCATCATCCAAAGGTCCCTTTTTCTCCAGGGATAGCTCCCCCTATCCCACACTACACCCTCTCAAGGTAACTTTTTAAAAATGTTCCATTCATATATTCTCTCACAGAGGCTTATTTTTCTTTGTCTTCACCAAGACTTACAATTCTATCTTTATTCCCTGGTACCTAGGACTGACTCAACTGCAATATTGCACTAGCAGTTTATTACTCTCAGCTAAATCAATAATAAAAATTAAAAACAAAGCCATTTCTTCCATTGGTCNGCTTATTTTTCTTTGTCTTCACCAAGACTTACAATTCTATCTTTATTCCCTGGTACCTAGGACTGACTCAACTGCAATATTGCACTAGCAGTTTATTACTCTCAGCTAAATCAATAATAAAAATTAAAAACAAAGCCATTTCTTCCATTGGTCTTTTTTTTTTTAATCCACTGAAAACATCTCTCCATGGAACTTATGTAACCAAATTCATGTGAACTCTAAAGGCATAGAAAGACGGCCATTGTGTGCTTAAGCAATTTTACCAGAAACACTAAAACACCCTCCAGGTGGTTTTTAAAAATAATACTTTAATCTCTGCTCAGTTAAGAAAAAAAGCAAACAAGATAACACTCTCCATATAATATTGTACGTTCATTCTGTGTTAATTGGACTAAGGTATGTTTATTTTCTGTTTCAGCTGTATAGAGTGTTAAGAGGTAATTTCTTTGCAAACAATTTGTTCAGTTTTACTTTTGATAATCTAGCTCCTTCTTTTTAAAATGGTGTACAAACTTCTAACACTCAACTCTGAGATATTTGTAGGCAGAGTTATCCAAAGAAGCAAAGCAGTTATATTAGTCATTTAAAATTCACCCTCACTAAACCCCCTCAATATAACTTGATTTTCCAAATTTTGACTATGGGATTAGTTCAAGTTCAGCTAAAAGACCATAGCGTAGCCATATTGGAATCTACTTTCTATTTAAGGTGTCTTTTTTTTTTTTAATAGCTATATCAAATCTACCCCCCTACCTCCTCTCCCAAATAGCCAATATTCAATAACCTTGAAGTAGATGATATGCTTATAAACTGTTCTGCTGTCAACCTAAGGACCATTTTGTTGCTTGAGACCTGCTTTTCTGTGGAGGGCTCTTAGTCCATAAAAAGAATCCTAAAATTACAAGCCCCCAAAGCATTAATCCTGGGAAGAAATGAAAAGCAAAGTTTTCACATTCTATAGTGTTTCTGATAGATTACTATTCCTATTCAGAATATGAATTATAACTAAACAAATGACTAGACTAAAAAAGAAATCTCCATTCATTCATAATTGGACACTTGCCATTACTTCTGCAGAGAAGGGGAGTTTTAGGTTGAGTTGGTTACTAGCTGTCACCCCCATCTAAAGCACAATTAATAACTACAGGCCCAAATCAATCCACTGCAGTCAATTGTTGTTATTAACATATTAATGACAAGATATAAAGCACAGAAAAGATAAAATTATCATGCAGACCAGAGAGATCAGTGAAACAGATGGGAGTGAAATAGACTGGGAGGTGAACTGGATAAGGGAGAAGCTGCTGCTTTGTTCTGACCATTTAACGTCAAGTAGAAATGCAGGCCAGAAGATCTGTTAGACTTCTGATTGTTTGAGAGAAAGTTAAAACAGTAGATTTTTTTTTTTAGTATGAACTCTTTCCATATTCAGAATTTTAAACTAACTTGAACTTTTAAAGGATTTTCTGCAGCCCAAAGAAATTACAATCAAGGGCAACTTCCAGCTTTCCTGCCACTAATATATGTGATCTTTAATTTAAATCATATAGCAGACACTGTCTAGATGCTCACCAAACCTGTTTCCTCTTCTTTCTGAGCATGCAGCTGAATTATATTTCTTAATCTCCCTTGAAGTTAGCCCCAAAGAATGTGGGTGAAGGCAGTGGCCAGCACTGCCAGGCTCTGTCCGCTACTGTGTCTCCTCTTCTCTGCCAGCCAGATGCAGGGGAGCCAGGAGTGCCCCCGGGGTAACAGAAGATGGCAGAACCTCCATGTCAGAAGCCCAAAGGACTGCATGGAGGAAGGCCTCCCTCCTCAAGCTTTCCCTTAAAGACACTTGCACTGGACTGTGATGAGACTAAGAAATAAACCTTTTGAAAAGCCCTTGGAATTCCTCAGTGGTCCAGTGGTAAAGAATCCACCTTCTCATGCGGGGAACTTGGGTTCGATCCCTGGTTGGTGAACTAAGATCCCACCTGCTGCAGGTACCTAAGCCCGTGCACTATCCCCCTCCTGGCAGCTAGGGAAGGCTCNCAGTGGTCCAGTGGTAAAGAATCCACCTTCTCATGCGGGGAACTTGGGTTCGATCCCTGGTTGGTGAACTAAGATCTCACCTGCTGCAGGTACCTAAGCCCGTGCACTATCCCCCTCCTGGCAGCTAGAGAAGGCTCTGTGCCATGAGGAAGACCCAGCACAGCCAAAAAGAAACAAACAAAAAAAAAAAGCTCTTGAGACATTGGGGCTTAGCTGATCTTGGTTGTTGGTAGAGTTTCTCCTTTTTATGTGTCAATAGTGATCATTGTTAGCCCAATTTGATCTTTAGCAGTGAAACCTCAAAAATAACAAAATTATTTTTCATATCATGCTGAAGTGGTAGAAAAAGAAATAATACTAAGATTTTCATGCCTACTTTGTTTTCTGAGATTGCAAATGGGCATACATTTTGTATCCAAACTCTTTATTAAGAAACTCTACTGCTAGAGAAAATAAGTCTTTCCTCTACAAAAAGTACGCTAATAGCAAAGACAGGAGGAATGAGAGATGGCTGCATTCCACAATCATAGCCTCAGGCCCTTTCTTCCATCAGGTTATCTGTCATATTTATGGTTGACCTAAAATCCCATCTTCCCTCTTTTTCCTATATTTTAGTTTTTCTGTCTTCATTTTCTTAGCTTTTAGAATGTGAAACTCCTGGTTTTCACATTCACCCTAGCTAGAAACACTAATGCATTAGAAAAATTTTAACTATTCCTATTTGAAAATCACTTCCTCTTTTGGAAGCTTGAATAATTTCTAAATCAGCAAGGCATGCATAACAAATAGGGGAAATACTGCAGAATGCAGTTTTATGACCCCTCTGGTTCATTCTCACCATGGAGAATTCCATTCTCAACAGTGGATACGTCCACTGGAACAGAGTAAGATAAAAGAACATAAGAAAGCAGCCTTTGTAATAATGACATATTTCAAATGATTTAACATACTGGCCATGTGCATATGTATCTGAACAAAATACTTGCAGAATTAGAAATAAAGTTTGAAACTCAGTAGTGCTGTATTCGTGTGACTAAATTTGGCACCAGATGGCCAATTATTAAGAAAGTAGCATAAAGCAGTACTAATCTACTAATCATAATCTCCCTAAGTCGACCCTTGGTACTGATAGAATGTCACATCCAGCTGTGTCCAAAGAAAATGCAGTACTTGGAAAGAGTTTAGAGGAGAATTACAAATTTGATTAAAGGGAATGATAACAAGGTCTACTTGTAGAAAGAAAATCTGTAAAGTATCTAAACCACAGTTTCCAAGTATCTAAAAGGCTTTTCTTTGTAGGGGGGGCAAGGAGGAAGAACAAAAGATGGATTCAACTTTCACTCTTGAAACTTGAGTTAGACAATGGGCTAGGAAGGGTGGGAGGCATCCCTGTAGCTTATCTACCCTGCAGTTCTAAAGAGTGTATCTCTAGGAATACTGCTTTCTGTTCATCAGGAAACCTACCTCTTAATTCAAATTACTCTCTACTTCTTCTAAGGATAAGTCCCGCTCCCTAAATAGTTGAGTATTATTAAAAGGGAGTTGCCCCTCCTTGTCTTTTCCTTGTTAAGTCAAAGGTAGGCAGAACTGATAACCTAGAGCTAGGAAGACTTAATGATAATCAAAATAGTGGCAACTATTTCATGATTCCTGACTAGATTTTGTTTATCATCCCAGTGGATACTAAGCATGACCTTACAAGGTAGGGCTTCAAGGCAAACACCATTATTCTCATTTTACTGATGCAGAAATTGAGGCATGAAGAGGTTAAGTAATTTGTTTAAAGTTGTGGAGCTAGGAGCTAAAACCAGGCAGTGTGATTTTAAAATCACTTAATCTTACTACTATACCATATTGGCAATGGTATACATAATCTCTGGGAATGGGAAGTGTCAACCAACTCTGCACTTTAGGTCATTTGTGAACTAGGTTTGTCTCTTCAAAGAGACCTTGAATGGGAGACCTTTATAAGATACAGGAGGCTGAATCATGAAAAGGTTTAGTGTGTAAGGCACTGGTCTTAAAAACTGGGCAAAATATCAAGCAATGTCCAGGAATTTAGATTAGTGGTTAAGCACTGGGAAATTGCCTGGGGATAACATAGATCAGAGACAAAGCATGGATCAAATAAAAACTGTGTGTCTTATAATTTTGTTACCATGAGATCAAAAAGCCACACTTTATAATTCAGACAGTTGTGGGTTTTATATTTCCCTTGATTATTCTGGGTTTTTTTTTTTTTTGGCTTTTCGTGGTGTTGGAGAACACTCTTGAGAGTCCCTTGGACTGCAAGGAGATCCAACCAGTCCATTCTAAAGGCGATCAGTCCTGGGTGTTCATTGGAAGGACTGATGCTAAAGCTGAAACTCTAGTACTTTGGCCACCTCATGCGAACAGTTGACTCATTGGAAAAGACTCTGATGCTGGGAGGGATTGGGGGCAGGAGGAGAAGGGGACGACAGAGGATGAGATGGTTGGATGGCATCACTGACTTGATGGACGTGAGTCTGAGTGAACTCCAGGAGTTGGTGATGGACAGGGAGGGCTATCATGCTGCGATTCACGGGGTCACAAAGAGTCGGACATGACTGAGCGACTGAACTGAACCGAACTGAACTGATTATTCTGGTTTTTTGGCTTTTCATAACTTTTCATAGAGGCCTTATTATCAGGAGAGAATAAGAAAGTTAATCAATTAATTGGCTTTTTCTGAGACCAGAGTAAAAGGAACAAAGCAAAGATGGGGATAATTGGTGACACAAAGCAAAAGCGGTTTAGAGTTTTAGGGTTGGCTGACTGTGAGAAGGTAGATACACGGGGAGAATAATGGACGATATGAGCTAGTTTGTACGATTTGTTTGTGTAGACTCTCTGTGCCATCCTGTCTCACAGGATGAAGTTGTTATCAATTTCCTGGTTTGGAAAAGTAGGAGGAACACCTTCACAAGGGAAATCTATGTTCTGCTTTCAGGCAGATTGGGGAAGGCAGTGAGCTTGTCCCGTATCTGCTTTTTCTTGACTGCCTTCAGCTCAAAATTATCTCATGCCAGAGAGGCAGGTTTTGGGGGTGATATACTCTGAATCCCTTGAACCGCTGTTATAGATCTATTAGAACTGAACAATGTTGAACTTGCCAATCAATAAATATACTACATGTCTCCAGTTAGGTCTTCTTTAACTCAGTGATGTTTTGGTGTTTTCAATGTGCATAATTTAAGGATTTTTCTTTTTTACTGTAAATGGGTTCAAACTGACTTTGACAGGCTTACCTGGTGGCTCAGTGGTAAAGTCAATGTCAGGTAAAGTGCCTCTCAATGCAGGGCACACAAGTTTGATCCCTGATTCAGGAAGATCCCACGTGCCTTGGGGCAACAAAGCCTGTGCACCCCCACTATTGAGCCTGTGCCCTAGAGCCTGTGAGCCACAATTTCTGAAGTCCATGCACCCTAGAGCCCATGCTCCACAGTAAGAGAAGCCACCAGAGTGAAAAACCCTCACACTCCAACTAGAGAGTAGCCCCGGCTCACCAGAACTAGAGAAAAATCCACACCGCAACAAAGACCCAGCATAGCCAAAAATAAATAAACAAAATTATTTTCTTAAAAAGAAAACAAACTGATTTTGTATTGGTGGAGTCTCTTTCTGTAAAATCCATTTCAAGCAGTATGGGAATTCATAATTCACTCCTAATTGTCAAGAAGAATATTATTAAAAATTCGGTTACCACATTATGTTCAAATACAAAATTAGAATACAATGAAAAATCAATCTAAGCCAATCTTCCCTTAAAATTACATAGGCTTCCCCCCACCCGCCCCTGCCACTCTCTTTGATTCTTGCTGGCAAATAAAGACTTTTTAAAAACTGTAGAGAAAACACAGAATTAAAATTATAGAGAATCAGCTCTCCACAAGTCACACTTACGAAAAGCAAGAACTACCACATGTTTTACTTGAAATGGCTTACTCGGAGGGAAAAAAAAGCAGATCACCTTCATAATTATATTTCACTTAGAACAAACTTAACATGAGTTTGTAGGATATGTTTTCAATGTCCTTCTGAGCAGCCATGAACTTAGGTCTAGGATTAAGAAATTCCCACCAAAAATTCCCCAAAATTAAAAGCCACAGTGAAAAGTATTTTGTGCTGTGTCCATACATGTGATACAGTGGTAAAGAACATGAATTTGGAGTCAGAGAGCAGTATTATTACCTTCTCCATAAAGTTCTGGTAAGTGTTGAATGAGAAAATGTGTGGAAAAATCTTCAGACAGTGCTAGGAACATAGTAAATGATTAGTAAGAGATTGAGACTATGATTATGTTCTTATTTATGAAGATAATGAAGTTTGTGATGATGACTGTAATTAGTTCAGTTGCTCACTCGTGTCCGACTCTTTGCAACCCCATGGACTGCAACACTTCAGGCTTCCCTGAACACTACCAACTCCCAGAGCTTACTCAAACTCATGTCCATTGAGTCAGTGATGCCATCCAGCCATCTCATCCTCTGTCGTCCCCTTCTCCTCCTGCCTGCAGTCTTTCCCAGCATCAGGGTCTTTTCCAGTGAGAAAGTTCTTTGCATCAGGTGGCCAAAGTATTGGAGTTTCAGCTTCAGCATCAGTCTTTCCAATGAATATTCAGGACTGATTTCCTTTAGGATGGAATAGTTGGATCTCCTTGCAGTCCAAGGGACTCTCAAGGGTCTTCTCCAACACCACAGTTCAAAACCATCAATTCTTCAGCACTCAGCTTTCTTTATAGTCCAACTCTCACATCCATACATGACTACTGGAAAAACCATAGCTTTGACTAGACAGACCTTTGTCAGCTATGTCTCTGCTTTTTGATTTGCTGTTTAGGTTGATCATAACTTTTCTTCCAAGGGGCAAGTGTATTTTAATTTCATGGCTGCAGTCACCATCGGCTGTGATTTTGGAGCCCGAGAAAATAAAGTCTCTCACTGTTTCCATTATCTCCCCTGGTGACTCAGACAGTAAAGCGTCTGCCTACAGTGTGGGAGATCTGGGTTCAGTCTCTGGGTACAGAAGATCTCTTGGAGGAAAAATGGCAACCCACTCCAGTATTCTTGCCAGGAAAATCCCATGGATGGAGGAGCCTGATAGGCTACAGTCCATGGGGTAGCAAAGAGTCAGACACAACTGAGCGACTTCACTTTCACTTTCACATTACTGTTTCCATTGTTTCCCCATCTATTTGCCATGAAGTGATGGGACAGGATGCCATGATCTTAGTTTTTTGAATGTTGAGTTTTAAGCCAACTTTTTCACCCTTCTCTTTCACTTT
The DNA here is from genome assembly GCA_006410875.1 of Neotragus pygmaeus. NCBI lineage: Eukaryota > Metazoa > Chordata > Mammalia > Artiodactyla > Bovidae > Neotragus > Neotragus pygmaeus. The sequence goes on from SJYV01031590.1 coordinate 84,899, forward strand.
TTCAAGAGGCTCGTTAGTTCTTCGCTTTCTGCCGTAAGGGTGGTGTCATCTGCATATCTGGGATTATTGATATTTCTCCCAGCAATCTTGATTCCAACTTGTGCTTCATCCAGCCTGGGATTTCACGTGATGTCAGTTCAATTTAGTTCAGTCGCTCAGTTGTGTCCAACTCTTGCAACCCCATGAATTGCAGCATGCCAGGCCTCCCTTTCCATCACCAACTCCCGGAGTTCACTCAGACTAATGTCCATCGAGTCAGTGATGCCATCCAGCCATCTCATCCTCGGTCGTCCCCTTCTCCTCCTGCCCCCAATCCCTCCCAGCATCAGAGTCTTTTCCAATGAGTCAACTCTTCACATGAAGTGGCCAAAGTACTGAGGTTTCAGCTTTAGCATCATTCCTTCCAAAGAAA
>SJYV01031590.1:85959-112439 GCA_006410875.1 Neotragus pygmaeus
ACTAGCTTTGTTCATAGTAATGCTTTCTAAGGCCCACTTGACTTCACATTCCAGGATGTCTGGCTCTATGTGAGTGATCACACCATTGTGGTTATCTGGGTCATGAAGATCTTTTTTGTATAGTTCTTCTGTATATTCTTTCCACCTCTTCTTAATATTTTCTGCTTCTGTTAGGTCTGTACCATTTCTTTCCTTTGTAGTGCCCATCTGTGCATGAAATATTCCCTTGGTATCTCTAATTTTATTGAAGAGCTCGCTGGTCTTCCCTATTCTATTGTTTCCTCTATTTCTTTGCATTGATCACTGAGGAAGGCTTTCTTATCTTTTCTTGCTATTCTTTGGAACTCTGCATTCAAATGAGTGTATATCTTTCCTTTTCTCCTTTGCCTTTCTCTTCTTCTCTCAGCTATTTGTAAGGCCTCTTCAGACAACCATTTTGCCTTTTTGCATTTCTTTTTCTTGGGGATGGTCTTGATCATGGCTTCTTGTACAGTGTTACAAACCTCCATCCGTTGTTCTTTAAGCACTCTATTAGATCTAATCCCTTGAATCTATTTATCACTTCCACTGTATGATATAAGGGATTTGTTTTAGGTCATACCTGAATGGTCTAGTGTTTTTCCTTNTTCTTGTACAGTGTTACAAACCTCCATCCGTTGTTCTTTAAGCACTCTATTAGATCTAATCCCTTGAATCTATTTATCACTTCCACTGTATGATATAAGGGATTTGTTTTAGGTCATACGTGAATGGTCTAGTGTTTTTCCTTGCTTTCTTCAATTTAAGTCTGAATTTGACAATCAGGAGTTCATGATCTGAGCCACAGTCAGCTCCCTGTCTTGTTTTTGCTGACTGTATAGAGCTTCTCCATACATGTATAGGACAAGTCTGTTCTGATTTCTCCCACCAAAGACCTTAATTGAGGCAAGAAAAATAACCCAGAAATACCTTTAGATTTCAGTAGTCAGCTAGAGAGGGATGGGGCCTAGAGAGATTGATGATGTAGAAGCAAACAAACAATAAGTCTTTATCTTTGGACTACAACTTGAGAAAGAAAAGCCCAGAAAAGAGCAAATAAAGGCCAGACCTGAGACTCTTTCTAACCCATAACAATAGTAAGAAGCAGAGTCTTTCTTAAGGGTCTTCATTTCTGGTGTGTTGGATCTCAAAGTCACTCTTCTGCTTCATGTCAAGACCCAAAATGAAGACTAAAAGTTTTCCTTAAAAATATAGCTCATCAGGCTTCCCAGGAATTAGGAATCCCCCAGGAGAAATGGTTCACCTTCACTTAAGGCTGACAGTAAGCCAATTGTTTATATCCAGTGTCCAACATACAAAGTGAGGATGAATCTGAAAGAGTTTAGGGAAGGCAATGCATTTGCAGTAGTCTTTATAGGAAAAGCAGTGAACAAGATCATGTTTTATGTAGGCAAATTTAGCTCCTTTTAGTATGAAAAATGGCCTGCCATGCAACATAAACAATCTTCCATACAGCTACTTTTAAAAGTACATCCATTTATCTTTCATCATATTTTATTACTGCTGCATTTTATTGTAAACATTAGGAGCAAAATCATTTACAGGGAACAGAATAAAGAAAGTAACACTCACTCATGAGAGGCAGTGATGAAATGCTGATACAAACTTTGTGTGTGAGTGCAAATATTCACGTCTTTCATTATCTGTCTTTGCATGTTCTGAGTTAATGGATTTCCTTGTGTAGACGTTCTATCAGAGATTCTTGTCACTTTTTTACAACTCTCAGAGTTCTTTCCTGAGTCAAGCAGTGTGCCAAGTACAGGTCCTGACACATCCTACTGGTTTTATTTCAATTTTCTTTCATTTAATTACATTGACTTGAGCATCTCTTTGGAACCGAGGGAAGACATGCTTTTGGCATCTAAACCATTTTTTATCACACACACTTAGTTTCAAGTCAATAAAAATCTTAACAGTGACTATAAAATGCTAGCTTTTCCCATACACCCCAACCTAAACTTTCAGAAAAGCTAGGAAAAAGAAAAAGAACTGAATGTAGTCTCTGAGCCCATCATACAGGAAAATTGTTCACGATTGAAAACCAGCACTTCTGAGCATGGCATGCCCATGGGGTCTGTGAACAGCTCGACCTCCCGTGTTCTCTGCTACCTAGTGCTGTTTCTCCTGACTCATGAGTACTCTACACCTTCCAGAGATCTTCTACTCCCCTCCAGAAACCTGGGGCTTTCGCAGAAGAATCCTATGAGTTGGCTCCGAATTTATTTTCACACCCACCACCCACCATAATCAGCTATTTACTGAATGCCTACTATACTGGAGGCATTATGCTAAGTGCCAAGGATACAGTAAGACATAGTCACAGGTGGGAGAGGCACAAATGACATCAGAATTATAATAATGTGATGAAGTTTCTTATGTAGGGGTGTGCGTGTGCTCAGTTACTCAGTTGTGTCTGACTCTTTGCCACCTGTGGACTATGGCCCGCCAGGCTCTTCTGTCCATGGAATTTTCCAGGCAAGAATGCAGGAGTGGGTTGCCATTTCCTACTTTCATAGGCTAGGAGGTCAGCATGTGTGGTGTCAGCCTGGAGGTGTCAGCCAGTGGTGCTGGTTTGAGGAACTGTAAGTGACTGTATGATTGAATGAAGAGAGCTTTAAGAGTGGAGACAGATGAGATAGGATAACAGGTAATTGGTATGGGGACTACATGAGCTATGGGAGGTGATCAGATGCAACTTTATTTTTCCTACCAATGACCCTTTCAAATCTATTTAGTGGAAATAACATAAATGCCCCACTCATAAGATAATGAGTAAAGTGTGATTGGCTCATATGATATAATATAGCAATACAGAGTCAATTTCATATTTATATCTATCAAAATGCATAAATCTTAAACATGTGTGATAAAGCAAGTTGCAGGTACCACTTATTTAACTTTTAACACAGGATTACATATTTTAATGAAAGCATAAAAACACGACCTAAATAAGTGCATACTTATATATGAGGTCAATAACAATGTTATAAACTGTGAAGCATCGATAGGGTAGATGGAGTAAAAAACAAAAATGATGTCATTTTAAGTATTTTTTTTTAATATGACAAATAGAAATTCCAAAATGTGAATAGTTCTTAATTCTGGGTGATAGATACATAGGTATTTGTAATTCTATGTTTAGTTCTTTATTTTGAATAATTTAAAAATGTTTTATATTGGAAGAGTTTAATGTTTAGAAAATAAAAAATACTTAATAGTTACTCTGACAATAGTACAAAGGATAAACTAGAACAAGCAGAAAATATACGTAAGGAGATTGGTTGGAGGCTATATACATATATATATATATGATGTTTGAAGCTCTGACCAGAGGGTGACTATGATAATAGAGAGAAACAGATGATTGTGAATAGTACTAAAAAGATAGAGTCTGGGGACCTCCCTGGCGATCCAGTGCTTAAGACTTTGCCTTCCAATGCAGGGGTGGGCATTCCATCTCTGGTTGGAGAGCTAAGATCCCACATGCCTCCCAGCCAAAAACCCTAACCATAAAACAGAAGCAATATTGTAGCAAGTTCAATAAAGACTTAGAAAAATGGTCCACATCAAAAAAGTTATTAAAATTATAAAAGGAGATTCTATTGGACCTGCCAACTGAGTCCTGGGACAGGGAGTGGGAGGGAGACACAGGGTTCAAGAGAGAAGCCAACGTCAGGAGCCTTCTGAATAATGGTTGGATAGTCACAGGCAACTACTCAGCTCTTTTGTCACTACAGGTCAGTTTCTATTTTCTAGAAACGTTTATAAATGGCTAGCTTTTGTCTAGCTTCTTCTTCTCAACATAATTATTTCGTTATCTATCCCTGTTATACAAAATTGCTGTTTATACATGAAAGTGAAAGTGTTAGTCACTCAGTCACGTCTGACTCTTTGCAACCCCATGGAGTGTAGCCTCTGTTCATGGGATTTCCCAGGCAAGAATACTAGAAGTGAGTAGCCATTCTCTTCTCCAGGGGATCTCCCCAACCCAGGGATCGAACCCAGGTCTTCTGCATTACAGGTGGGTTCTTTACCACCTGAGCCATCAGATATATACATATAAAGCTTTTTTATGGCTTTGTAGAATGTTAGATTTTATTGATTGCCAGTCTCCCTAGACTGACCCTTCCATGCCAAGCTTCTTGCTGTCATATCAAACAAGATGTATTCTCCTCACCTGCCTACTGCCCTCCCACATCAAAATCTGCAGCTGCTTTCCTTCCCCATGTCCTCCTGTTGTTAACTGATGGGCAATGATAAGATTAGAGGAATTTCCTGGTGGATTGTACAATGCTACATAAACAAAATATTAAATGCACTATACTCTCAAGGGGGTTGGATGAGCTAATCTTCAAAGTCCCATCCTCAAAAATTCTCTGATTTTCTGCATTTCTGTTGAGTTCACAGTTTCACAAATGAACTGTCACTTTGAATATGGATTTGCTAAAGAAACAAAGATCCCCAGAACAAGTAAGGTAAGACTAACTAAATGAACACCCCAGTTACCATGCTGGAGCCGCTTCTAAGTTCATCTTTCAGTTGGCCTGTGCAGATAATAAACAAACAAATCAATATCAATGGCCTACATTCTACATAATTGGCATCTTGCCATTCCCAGGGCTACCATATGGATCAAATTCAGCTGGTACCCCAAGGACTCCAGGACTGCCTTAGAAAAATAACTAGTCTGGCACATCAACATCTGGGAAGTCTGCAGAAGCCAGATTCCAGGAAACGGGCACTGTGACAGGGTTACAGCATGGATGCCCAAGGCACTGAGAAGCCCTGAGAGAGCTGTTTTAAGTAGCTGCTTAATGATTGAGTACCATGAATGCTTTCACTTGGCAGGGAGAAGTTACACGACCTAAAGATGTCTGGATGGCATTCAGAGTTGATAGAGCGCTGGTTAAACAAAAGTATCTTAGTGTGCTCACAACTGCTAGACTTCCTGAGAGATATCTGTCTTTCTGTGTGTATGTGTTTACACCTGTATTAAGAAAAGAAAAAGAGAACAAAGCAAAGAGGGAGGGAGGATGGGAGGAAGGGAGAGTTTCTACCTTGGTTGCCTGTTCCCAAAGACTTCTGTATCATTTAAAAACTAACAGTGGCTGATCTTCTACTACATACACACACATGGGCTTTACAAATATGAGCTCATTTAAGCTTCACAACAACTACCTGAGATAGATAGTATTTCGCCGACTCTTAACATGCTAAAACCAGGGAAGTTCCAGGTAAACAGGTACAAGTTAGTTTTCCTTAAAAAAAACAAAAATTGTAAGAAAACTTTCTCTATGTGGGCTTCCCTGGTGGCTCAGATGATAAAGAATCTGCTTGCAATTCAGGAGATCTGGGTTCAATCCTTGGGTTGGGAAGATTCCCTGGAGAAGGGAATTGCTACCCACTCAAGTATTCTTCCCTAGAGAATCCCATTAACAGAGGAGCCTGGTAGGCTACAGCCCATGGGGTCACAAAGAGCTTGACATGACTGAGCAACTAAGCACATGTTTTCTCTATGCTCTTAGAAAGCTTATGCATGTTAAGTGAAAGGACATCATAGTATGCAGAGACCAGGCTTTGAAAAAACGGGGTCCTTGTTTCCACCACTAATAGTAGCTAGATACTTTGAGCAAGTCACATGACCTCTCTGGGCCTCATTTGTTTCTTCCTGAAATGATGACGGTAGATTGAATAAACAGTCCTCTACCCTCACTGCACACTTGAATCACCCAAGAAACTATGAAAAAATATTGATGTCCAAACCCCACCCCTGACCAATTCTTGACTAGTGGAGTCTCAGAATATATCGGGTTGGAATAAACTATCTGGCTTGACTGCAGGGAATAAGGTATATATGTCCCTACATCCTAGAGCCAACAATTGAGCGGGAGAAACAAAAGGCAAAGAAATGCACACAGCAAGATGCTAAGTGTTAAGTAAGGGAAAGAACAGCGTTATGAGAAAGAATATGAAGGAAAACATGACTTTAAATGGGCAAAGGGGATTTGAAACGACCATTCCATGTGTTGGAAGAATAAAAATGGAAGGTGCCCAGGCAAAGTGCAGAAGAAAGAACTTTCTAGTCATAGGGAANAAGAATAGCGTTATGAGAAAGAATATGAAGGAAAACATGACTTTAAATGGGCAAAGGGGATTTGAAACGACCATTCCATGTGTTGGAAGAATAAAAATGGAAGGTGCCCAGGCAAAGTGCAGAAGAAAGAACTTTCTAGTCATAGGGAACATATATTACATGGTTAGATATATATCAAACTTGGTCATTTCTATATATGTCGATATATATGTATATATATATTTATATATAGAAATAATTTGTTTCAAGATCCAGACCATAGAGGTGCAAAGGAGAGTACAGAGTGATGGGAGAGAGGCACTAGTTTGGCCCAGTGGGGGCTCCAGAGCCAGGACATGTTGAGGATATTAGATGTTTATCTTCAGTACAATGGCAGTAGCAAACCAGGGATTGGTTTAGACAGGGGAGTGACACATTCATATTTGTCTTTTAAAGATCATTTGTGTTTACATGTAGAAAAAGGCTTGGTTGGGGCTAAAGGAAAAAGAAGAAAACAGTTAACGTGTTTTTATAATAAATGAGTGAAGCTTTTGTTCTTTGATGATGCCAAGTTTTAGCAGAATTCTGGGTACCTGTGGAGATTAAATAAAGAACAGAAAGAGAGGAGACAAGAAATTTGACAGAATGCAAGTGACAGAACTCATTAAAAATCAGGAAATTGCTTTATACTGAATTAAGACGAGTGCCTTTGGCTTAATCTATGCTATTCTCTTCTAACTGGATTTATTTTGCCCCACAAAAGCACACTGAAGTAGTCTGCCCCCTTTCCTATTCTCTCTTCCATTGTGTCTCTTTTTCCTTGTCATTGTTTATGTCTCTATGCCAAGGCTTAGGGTGGTATTCAACCTCAGAGTTCCCGTTTTCATCCCTGCACAGGTTCCCATTGTGCACCAGAGCATGGTTGGAGTGAAACTCTAATTGTGTAGAGTTTGGACAGGCACTGATTTTTTAGCTTTTTGTCCTCGCCTTGAGTAGCTGGTCCATTGGCTTCAGTCCATTTCCTAATGGAGAGGTGTCAGCTTCACAAAGGCATCACCTCGATTGGCACTAATTACCACCTTTCAGAGCCATCATCACTCAAAGACTCAAGACAGAAAGGTCAGCAGGAAAATGAACTTCCACTCACACCTTCTGGGGTGGTCTCTGGCTTCTGACCATGCAGAGAACAAGGGCTAATGGGGAACAGACCTTTCCGCCTTTCTGCTCTTAGGCTCCATGTTTCTTGAGAAATCTACCTTTGGTTCACTAGTCCTCAGCTCATGAGATGACTGAACTCACAGCAGAGCTCAGTCTTGTCAGGATTCTGTCCCTGTCCCAGTTTCCCAGTGATTCCTGGTCTCTCCACCCCAACCTTCACTGCCAATCTCCAGAGGCTTCTAACTGCATATGGTCCTGGTAAAGGAGGTGACAGTGGGACTTCCCTGGTGGTCCAGTGGCTCAGATTCCATGCTCCCAGTGAAGGAAGGTCCAGGTTCGATCCCTTCTGGGGGAACTAGATTCCACATACCACAACTAAAAGCCCCCACAAGCCGCAATGAAGATCAAAGATCTCATATGCCTCAACAAAGACCTGGCACAACCAAATAAGAATAATTATTTTTTTAAAGAAAGGAGGTGTTAAGGCCCCTCCTGGTGTGCAGCGGCAGCAACAGCCTCAGCCAGAGGCACAATGATAGAAGAGAAGTAGTGATGATTTTTGCTCCTGAAATTAAGCTCATTAAGACAAGCATTTGGCAGTCTTCATTAGCATATCAAAGAAAATGATGGAAAAACATCAGAACTGTTATCAAAATATTAGTAAATGTTTATAGAGAACAGACAAGCTGGAAAGTACCTTTGGTATCGATTTATGTAATTTGTGAAACTTTCTTTTTTTATAAGTTTTATATTGTAAAAGTAAAATATATCCATCAAAGATTTGGGAAATGATGCAAAAAGTGCTCCTAAAACTAAATTAAATGATTTATACAATAGTAGTCTTACTATTCAGAGATAACTACTGTTAACATTTTTATTTTCTTCTAATAATAAATGCAGTTTTCTTTCTATGACTGGATTCATGACTCTGAAATTAGAAATGCCTCCTCTCTCTACAAAGAGAGTACTTTTTAAAATTATGACCAGATGATGACTTTTATTATAAAATACTGAGGTGAATCCAAAGGGTCTCCCTTTCCTTTGAGTCCTATCTTATTGCAATGCTAAGCGATACCCAGCTAATATCCATACCATTTCCTTCCTCTGCCCAAAGATAGGCCTATTCAACTGCCCCCCCTTCCCCCCTACACATCTGTGGGTGACACATGGGTTGCCTTCTACTGGCAGCTGAGCAAAAATACTAGAAAGCAGTCATGCTCCAAGGCATGTGAGATCCTCTTGAACCAGGACTGGAACTGGTGTCTTCTGCATTGCTAGGTGGACTCTCCAGTACAGAGCCACCAGAGAAGGCCATGTAGTCTGTGCCTTTAACCATCACAGAAGAACCTATAGAGATGCTCACAGCATCATGGTGATACTGAAGCTGCAGAACAGTCTAGTGTTATAGACAAAAAGGAAGAGGTTCCAAATCAAAAACTGAGAATGACTTAGAAATTCAGGTTTTACTCAACTGTGAGATAAAAACCATACTTAGAAAAAATGAGTGAGATAATTACTTCAAGTCATGCTTAATTCCATTTTAAAATTAGTATCATCCATTGCAATGGCAAATTATAATATCATATAACACTTAGACATATCTTTTTTCATGTTTTTTGATTGAAAAAGAATAAATTGATTAGAAAAGCACGCTGAGTTTGTCTTGGCTAATTCCCCAAGGGAAGGCCATAACCCAGGCCTCAGATCACAAACTACTAGAGTCAGGTAGTGGGAACACCATGGACTTGGGATTTGAAGTCCTGCTCCAACATTTGCTAGGTGAGTTATTTACTAGGTGAACCTTGGTCATCTTGAATATTTTACATAGGGAAATGGAATAAAATCTCCTTTGCAGTGTTTTCCTGAGGATTAAAAAAGACGGTATCAGTAAAGTGCCTGGCAACAGAAGTTGGTTAAGAACCGGTAACTTTTATCCTCTGTTCCTCTTCATAACAGTTCATCGAGTTTGAAACATAGTACCCAAAGGGGAAAGAGCATCCTCACACCTTCTAGCTGTGGCAGTGCAAACCGTGTCACAGTGGGTATGGTAAGAGGAGGATGACTGCAAAGGGTAGCAAGAAGTAGTTCATCTCTCCCTCAGCACAACGGCCCTACCCGCCCAGGGGGGGAGCAGCAGCTTGGCCAGCAGGCTGGGAGCTGGCTGGCCTTCTCAAGCCAATTGGGATCAGATAAAAGCAGAGCAGAGAAGGGAAGAGAATCTCTCCCAAATACTATGCTAATCAGCTTCTTTTAAAATCTCTGAATCTTCCCAGGCTCACCCTGAGTCCCCAGTCTATACCCCGGTGTCCCGTGGGGATGCAGATGAAGATAGATAATGGAAATATGATTCAGCTACGTTATAATATTACAGATTAGAGATTTGATACAGAAAGGCTGCAGGGTGGTTGAGAATAAAATAATTACAGCCCCCCAGGATCCTGCCTCTGACATTTCCCCCTTTGAAGAGCCCAAACAGCCTTGCCAATATTAATGGGCTGCTCATCCTTGATCCCAACATTGCTAAGAAATGGGAAAGGGACAAAAGGAACAGAGAGGCTCTCCCAGGGCCCTAGTTGGTGAACACCAGTTATTGGGCTCCGAGGAGCACTAACAGTCATGGAATGGCTCACAAAGTCCATGCCTCCAAATTTCTTGTGGAGACAAAATCCATCTAAGAGCTAAGTGGCAGACGCCAAGTTATCGTGAAGGAGTTAGGCGTCTCCTGAGAGCTGAATTATGATTGTAGCAGAGTGAGTGAAGCTTGATTTTTTTTTTTTAGACTATTAAGAAGTGCTGCTTGAACTTTTCTTAGAGGCAAGGGTGCAAACTTGCCTGGGAAACCCAGGGACCTGTGAAGGAAGGCACTTAAGTTCCAATACTTCCTCTCTGAAATTCAATTATTGAAATCTGAGGTGAACTAAGGGTCAGTGGGTGACCACAGCTGCGATCCAGGGACAAGGAAGCCTCTGAAACAGAACTAATACTTTGAGAAAAAAATGAGAGAGGAAGGAGAGCGACCTGACCCCATCTCCACGCTCCCTTCCCCCCAACCTCCACCTTCCCTCCCCTAAGCTGCACCTCTCCTCCCACTCCACCACCCCTCCCTGTCTTGCTTCCTGAGCCAACTGGTTGAAGGAAGTAACAGAGAATCTTGTCCTCTAGAGGGCAGTCTGGAGCCTTGGGCGCAAGGGGGTCTAAAAATGGTGCCGTTGCGGATTAGCCTGAGGTTGGTGTGTTACCCTTCAGACTCAGAGTAGCACCAAAGGGTGAGAAGTGATTGATCGTCCTTTTTTCCTCCTGAAGAACTTCTGCAGCCTGAGGGATCTTCACTGAATCTCGGTGGATAGGAAGCAGAGCCCAGCCATACCACGTTGCAGGACGTGGGGCTGACGGGTCTGCAGATCCTGTTGGCTAAATCTGCGTTCAGTTTGCATAGAAGCTTAACAGCTGAGGGAGTGATGGTCTCTGCCTGGATCTGCTAAGAAAGATTGGTTTTCCTGCAGATGTGAAGAGCAGTGGGCTTGAGAGTTGTATCTTCTGAGGCCAGCTGGGGAGTGGGCGTTTCTATCCCCAAACTACAAACAGTTTAAACGTTAAACTTAATACACGTTAAACCGCTTCAACAAAAGAGGAGACGATGAGCGTTCCTGTGGTTCAGAGCTTGGGCTCTGTGGTTAGACACACCTGATTTAGAAGTCTGTTTCCATCACCAAGTAACAGCTCTGTGTCCTTGACCAAAGGCTCGGACTCGCTCAGCTCTGTTTCCCCATCTGTTATTATCCTCAAATGGGGACAATAATGATACCTATCTCCCATAGAGTTGTTATGAGAATTAAATACGGTAAGTCATGCAAGGTGTGTGGCACCTAGTAAGCCTCAGTAAGTGTTAGATTTAACAAACTCATCTAGGCACCAAGGTCATTCCATGGGAAGAAAACTGAATTTGAAAAGTCCCTCCAGTGGACCCAGCAGTTTGTGTGTGAGTAATAGTAAGTATACTTCACCAACACTGAGAGAATCATGCTGAGAAATAATGAGCAGTTTGGTGAGAAAAAAGCAAGTAAGTTTGGGACAGGCCCAGAACATTCTGAAGGACTTGGATGGTGAGTGGGTTTAAACAGAACTCAAGGCGTCCTGTTTCCAAAATGACTGTGCCACTTGGGGAATAATTTTTGACTCTCCCTAAAGATTTTCAGTTTTGTACAAGGACATTCCCTGTTTTAGTTTTTCCTCCATTTGTTTCTCCCTTCCCCCCAATCTCCGCAGTGGACTGCTCCTTCACATCTTTCCATTTAAATACTCATTTGAAAATAATAATGTNAGAACTCAAGGCGTCCTGTTTCCAAAATGACTGTGCCACTTGGGGAATAATTTTTGACTCTCCCTAAAGATTTTCAGTTTTGTACAAGGACATTCCCTGTTTTAGTTTTTCCTCCATTTGTTTCTCCCTTCCCCCCAATCTCCGCAGTGGACTGCTCCTTCACATCTTTCCATTTAAATACTCATTTGAAAATAATAATGTGTGCAACTGTTCATTTGGTATTTTGGTCCAATATGCTCCACTTCAGACACGGGAATGCCTTCCTGTGAAACGTGTCACAGAAGGACAGGCGACGCCTCTCAGGACGGTGGTGGAAGAGATAAAACTACATACATTAGGAATCTTCTTGACAGGCCTTACTAGGCCTGAGTCCAAGATGAAGCTGAGAAAAAATGAAAAGGGATTTGGCTGACAAAGCAGATGACAGGCAGGGAGAGCCAGTGAAAGGGAATTGGCCAATGGCAAAAGGGGAATTGGCAGGGCTTTGTGAACCCCTTGCTGAAAGCCCATAAACCTCAGATTGTCCGTCTGGCGCATCAGTCCTCTGAGGCACATCGTTTTTGCCTGTGGAAGGTGCCTGCCAGGAAGCTGCACCTCAGGGGGTGCTTTTGGAAGAGTGGGTCGGGTCTGGATTGGTGCCCAACACCAAGTGGACGGGGATGAGAAGAAACCGCTTACAATGAGATCTCAGGGCCGGGAGATGGGGAGCCACTCCTGTGGCTGACACTTGTGAGTCAGAGTGATGGGAAAAGAAGTTGAGAAATAGAGGAAGAGGACGGGATGCTGGGGAGGGAGGAGATGGGAAGTGGCACTGTTTATTCAGTCAGAGACTGTCAGGGCCTGCCTTCTTCTGTGACGGGTCCCCCCTTGCAATTACTCATCTGCTCTTTCGAAACTCAAGTCCACCTTCTTCCAGGTGAATAATCCACTCCTCTGGGTGTCCCGAATGAGCACTTACCCTCAGGAGTAAACTCTCTCCGGAGGAAATTCTGTGTTTGCGTGCAGGATTGCCATGGACTGAGCTGATGCCTGAGAGTAGGACTGAGCCTCCTGTGGTGAGAGAGCAGGACCTTCTCTTAGAGCCCTCCAGGGCTTCCTGAGTGGCCTTTTCCTCTTGTCTTAACGTCGTACCTTTTGGTGCCAGGCATCCAGAACTCCACTTCCAGCCTTCTCTTGTGGGCCTCCCACTCAATTCTTTCCTTCCCGAGAGCTTCCTGGCTTATGACCCATATTTCCAGCTTCTCCCTTACCCAGATTTGCTTGACGATGTTTCCTTTCCATGGAGAATTAGCAGGGAAAAGTGCGTGCTAAGGTGTTAATAAGCAGCAATAATTTGGTGTGATAAACTCAATCAGAGCATAATGCCCTAACCGAGTGCTCCCTAACCTTTTCTCATGACTGGCACACAACAGAAAATGATAATAACGTTCCCATTGTTGCTGTTTAGTCCCTCTGATGTGTCCAACTCTTTAGCGACCCCATGGACTGTAGCCTGCCAGGCTCCTCTGTCCATAGGGTTTCCTGAGCAAGAATACTGGACTAGGTTGCCATTTCCTTCTCCAGGGGGCCTTCATGACCCAGGGACTGAACCCACAATTGGCAGGGGGTTTCTTTACCACTGGGCCACCAGTGGAGCCCACCACTGAGGTAAATAAAAGTGAGAGACAGCGGGTCACAGATGGCTTGGCCACAGTTCCACCCACACCTCCCCATCAGCCCCACCTATGAGGACTGAAGGACTTGGTGTCACCCCAACTTGTGTAATCCTTTTGTGTACACCAGTTGGGAAGCTCTGTTTTAACCCAGTGGTTTTTCAGTGTCCTTCAATGAGCCTTAGCAGTTTGTAGATGTGTCTCAGAGAGAGTAAGGGGCTGACCAGATGGGTCATCTACTTCAGTTACAGCATCTCTGCTTTTTAATCTGCTTTATTAGGCCTCTGAATAAAATTTGTTAACGATTTCTTTCTTTTTAAAAAAATATTTGGCTGCACTCAGTCTTCATGGCTGTGTGTGGGCTTTGTTATGCTGTGTGGGCTTCTCATTGCAGTGGCTTCTCTTGTTGAGGAGCACAGCCTCTAGGCACCCAGGTTTCGGTAGTTGCACTTCGTGGGCTCTAGAGCACAGCCTCAACAGTTGTGGCACGTGGGCTTGGTTGCTCTGCAGCATGTGGGATCTTCCCAGACCAGGGATGGAAACTCTGCCCCCTGTATGGGCAGGCATACTCTTAACCACTAGACCACTAGGGAAGCCCCTACATTTTTATTAAATGGGAGAATGTTGGCAGCTTAAAGGAGTTAGGAAATCACAATCTTAAAACCAAAAAATAAAGTCTTTAACAGCTGAGGCTTGGGCAACCATGCCAGAGTAGTGAGGGATGTAGTCTGAGGACAGAGAGGTTTTCTGGGGCCCTTCGTCCACATCATTCAGGCAATATCGTTTATTCTATACTGACCTCCACACAAGCCTGCATATCTGTGCAGATCTTGCCCCTCTGACTTTAGGGGGTTTGTCTCTTTCAAAAACCTGATGCTTGGAAAAAAATCATCCTAACACCAGCTAGATGAATGCCAGAGATTGCCAATGTCTCAGCTTAGTGAAACCAAAAGCACAATTACTGTTCTTGCCTTTGCTACCTTTTTTACTGCACCTTGATTTATTTCTGCCATTTTTTCAGAAGCCATGCAACATCTAGGAGATCAAAGCTGCTGAAAGAAAGCCTAGCAAAATGAAATGCATGTTGGTCAGCTGAGCTATTTCATAAGATTGAGGCATTGGTTCATTTACTATTTTATTATATTATTTTGTTGTTATTACTTTACATATTTCCACACCTGCCTCATTCCAAAAACGACTCAAAATGGGAAAGAATCTTTGAATCATGTTCTTCAGAAAGGATTTAATCTCAAAGTTTAGGTTACTTGGTGTTTGATGAATGACAGTTTCAAAACTACCAAGGTTTATGGTGAAATTATTTTAAGATTTTGTTTGCCTGATTTTAATTTCAAACCTTATGTTAAAATATCAGTGAGAGTTACAGTTGTGTGTGTGTGTGCATGCATGTACCTGCGTGGTTTTTTTTTTTTTTTTTGTATTCCATATTGTTCTTGAAAGGGCTTGACATATCTTACAAAGAATTTGAGTCAACAAAAACAATAGTTTTATACTTGAGGGAGAATGTCTTTTAAAAACAATTAGACTTTTACCTTTCAGCCAGGATTCACCAGTAACATTTTTTTTGTTAATCAATGGNGTTTTTTTTTTTTTAATTTGTATTCCATATTGTTCTTGAAAGGGCTTGACATATCTTACAAAGAATTTGAGTCAACAAAAACAATAGTTTTATACTTGAGGGAGAATGTCTTTTAAAAACAATTAGACTTTTACCTTTCAGCCAGGATTCACCAGTAACATTTTTTTTGTTAATCAATGGAATTTTGATAACACACTTGAAATTTATGCTCCTTCACTGTTGAATGTTTCTCTACTAGAGTTTTTCGCCAAAAGTGGAGGTGGAGAACTGAATCAAAGAACAGACTCATTTCTGTGATGCTTGACTCAAATTTTCTTTCTAAGGTTGTAAAATCTCTAAATACATGTGTATTATTTATTCCAGATACTTCTGGGTCAGTGGAATTCTAATCTTCCAAATAAAAAGTTTTAGAAACAGCCCAATCAAGATTTATTTCTTGTAAAACAAGTCAATCTCCAGCAAAGAGAGCCTGTCCTTCCATGAGATTCAGCACCTACTGAAGTCAGATTGACAAAGCAAAAAGTCAGCTGATCAAGACTTTTTTCTTGCTTCCAACTCTGTCTATACCTCAGTATAAGCATTGTGATGTAGTTGTATACACAAGTTACTCTATCTTCTAAGAGCAGTTAGCTAGCATTTTTTTAAATTGGAGGCTAATTACTTTACAATATTGTAGTGGTTTTTGCCATATATTGACATGACTCAGCCATGGGCGTACATGTGTTCCCCATCCTGAACCCCCCTCCTACCTCCTTCCNTACTCTATCTTCTAAGAGCAGTTAGCTAGCATTTTTTTAAATTGGAGGTTAATTACTTTACAATATTGTAGTGGTTTTTGCCATATATTGACATGACTCAGCCATGGGCGTACATGTGTTCCCCATCCTGAACCCCCCTCCTACCTCCTTCCCCATCCCATCCCTCAGGGTCATCCCAGTGCACCAGCCCTGAGTGCCCTGTCTCATGCATCGAACCTGGACCCGTGATCTATTTCACATCTAATAATATACATGTCAATACCATGTTTTGGAGATCTACCCTCCAAAGGTGGTTAACCAATGGATGAAGAACCCTCTCCAGAATCAAGATCTTTAAGATGGTAACTTATTTATTTCATCAAAATATAATTAATTTACAATATTGTGTTGATTTCTGCTGTTCAGCAAAGTGATTCATTTATACATACATAAACATTCTCTTTTTATATCTTTTTCCATTATGGTTCACCCCAGGATAGATAATTCCCTGCACTATATCATAGAACCTTGATGTTAATGCATTCTATATATGCTGGTCTGCATCTGCTAACCCCAAACTCCCAATCTATCCCTCCCTCATGTCGCACCTCTTGGCAACCACAAGTCTTTTCTCTCTGTCTCTGAGTCTGTTTCTGCTTTGTAGATAAGTCATTTGTGTCATATTTTAGACTCCACGTATAAGTGATTTCATATGGCATTTTTCTTCTCTTTCTGACTTACTTCAGTTAGCATGATAATCTCTGGGTCCGTACATATTGCTGCAAATGGCATTATTCCATTCCTTTTTATGGCTGAATAATATTCCATTGTGTGTGTGTGCGTCTGTGTGTGTATCACATCTTCTGTATCCATTCATCTGTCAATGAACATTTAGGTTGTTTCCATGCCTTGGCAATTGTGAATAGTGCTGCTGTGAACATAGGGGTGCAAATATCTTTCTGAATTCGAGTTTTGTCTAGATATATGCCCAGGATTGGGATTGCTGGATCATACAGCAATGTTATTTTTAGTTTTTGAGGAATTTCCACACTGTTTTCCACAGTGGCTGCACCAACTTATATTCCTACCAATGGTGTAGGAGGATTCCCTTTTCACCACACCCTCTATAACATTTGTTATTTGTAAACATTTCAGTGATGGCCATTCTGACTGGTGTGAGGTGGTATACCATTGAGTTTTGATTTGCATTTCTCTAATAATTGGAGATGTTGATCATCCTTCATATGCCTTTGGACATCTGTATGTCTTCTTTGGAGAAATGTCTATTTAGATTGTCTGCTTGTTTTTTGAATGGTTTGTTTGTTCTTTTGTTGTGGAGTTGTTTGTGGTATTTGTATGTTTGGAAAATCAATCCCTTGGTGGTCACATCATTTGCAAATATTTTCTTCCATTCCATAGATTGTGTTTTGTTTATAGTTTCCTTTGCTAGGTCACTTAGTATCATAAATAAAATTAACTATATGTACACCAGGAGGCCAATTGATTAGCATAGGAAACGTTTGAAATAGTTTTTAATTGGTGAGATGAATAGTATTAAAAAATGTGGCTGGTTAGTAGTTTCATGCAAGAATGACTGCTATGTCCTGAATGAAGTATTAACACCTGGCAAGCTGACAAATGTCTGTATAGCCAGAGATATTATTTTTCCAGTAGTCATGTATGGATGTGAGAGTTGGACTAGAAAGAAAGCTGAGTGCCGAAGAATTGATGCTTTTGAACTGTGGTGTTGGAGAAGACTTTCAGAGTCCCTTGGATTGCAAGGAGATCCAACCAGTGCATCCTAAAGGAAATCAACCCTGAATATTCATTGGAAGGACTGATACTGAAGCTGAAACCCCAATACTTTGGCCACCTGATGCAAAGACCAGATTCATTGGAAAAGATCCTGTTGCTGGGAAAGATTGAGGGCAGGAGGAGAAGGGGGTGATAGAGGATGAGATGGTTGAATGCCATCATCTACTCAATGGATATGAATTTGAGCAAACTCAGGGAGATAGTGAAGAACAGGGAAGCCTGGCGTGCTGCAGTCCATGGGGTCACAAAGAGTCGGACATGACGAAGAGGCTGAACAACAACAAATTGGCTTGGGTGGATTCCCATTCCATGAAAATTTCAAATCCATGCTTCAAAGTCCAGAAAGAACTCACTTTCAAATATACAGAGTTTATTTATATAGAGATGGTAAACTTATGGCTGTATTTTTCTTCCCTTAAAATTAAGGGTCTCTGGTTGCCTTACTTGTCCCTGAAGACCCTGCTACTGTGGTTTCTAGGATATTTTCTAAATCCTTATATATAAATTCTGGGACCCTTAGAGTTGCCTGCTTGAGTACTAGCTGTGCTCCTTTTCTGTGCCATTTCCTTATAAAACATTGGGTTCTAAACAGGTTGCAGTAGAAATCTGGAGCCACTGAGGGAAGAATGGAAACTGGGTAGAATGTTCCTCCACTGTGCAGGCTGTGATGGGAAGCACTGCCCAAGTTTTGAGGAGAGGTCCACTGCAAGATTTCTTTTGAGATATCAGGCTTATCAAGTTTATTTTCAAAGAGCACCATGCCATTCTGAGTTTCATTAGTATTTAAATGAGGGTCAACCACTGACTAATTGTGTCGGGGACAGGTCAAGCTAGAGCCTGCCTCGGGCAAGAGGTTGGAAAGTTGACTAGAACAATGAGGGGGAATTGAAAGCCCTCCTGAGAAGCATCAGCATAGAATCATCAGCATTACTGGCAACAGTAATGGCTTTTCTTTTACTCTTCTCTTGAACTATGTGGAGCATTGAGGACCTGGAACAGGACCTTTGGCCTAGAGTGGATGAGCATCCTCCCCGGGGCTGCAGGGCACTGCATCAGAGAACCTCTAGGGGGCAGCACTCAGATTCAGATCTCAGTGAGACTCAGCTACAGGGCTGTGCTGGCATCCAGGAACACCACCTCCTGCTTCTCACTTAAAGATTAATGCACATGCAAAGATAAGACTCCTTGGAAAAGACCCTGAAGCTGAGAGGGATTAGGGGCAGGAGGAGAAGCGGACGACGGAGGATGAGATAGCTGGATGGCATCACCGACTCGATGGACACGAGTTTGGGTAGACTCCGGGAGTTGGTGATGGACAGACAAGGAGGCCTGGCGTGCTGCAATTCATGGGGTCGCGAAGAGTCGGACACGACTGAGCGACTGAACTGAACTGAATTGAAAGATAAGGAACATTTCTTAAGCAGTAATAAGGTCTTGAATACAAAAAAGCAGCAAACCAGAACATTACAACAAGAAAACAAGAACAGACTAGTGTGTCCAAAATAATACAAGCCAAGTTTCACCAAGTTTTTATTGAGAACAAACTGGATGATTTTATGAGAATCCTAATGTATAATAATCATAATTGGATTATAATTATATTTAACATTTGGCCCTTGTTCCATATGTGATTCAGGCATTCTGTCGACAGTCTTGTCATTTTTATGAGATCTGGTCATGAAAGTTCCATAAGCATCCTGGGTTTACTTACAGAGCACGACCTGGAATGGTTGTCTCCTCCCTGCTTATGGAAGTGAACATTCTGGGGACACTAGCTGAACAGACCTCAGGGCATTTATTTCTGGATGTTCATCATATCTCACATTCACCAATTTTAACTCTATTCAGAGAATTCCTCTTGTGGTCCTGACCAGTCTGAAAAGTAAATGACCAGTCACTTCAAATAGTGTGTGAATTTTATTAAAAGAGGAGATGAATCTTTAGATTGCCTTTGGGAAAGTTTCAAGCTGGGTGATTTCTGACACAGATTGCTTCTCCTCCCTGAAACACATGAAAGTATCCTATAGCTCAGCAATGTTTGGATCCTCACTTTAATTGCTTACGATTCAGATGTGAACTGGTGTGCCCAGTCTGAGACATCTGGGTGAATTCACGCATCTGTGAAAACCCCAGGCCTTGCCTGATTTCTGCTGATTCTCAGAGTGACTGACACCCTCCTGGTCCCTCCCCCTGCCTCTGGCTTCTGGGTCCACATGTGCTGTCTCTGCATCAGCCTCTCCCGACCCAGCAGTAATTCTCAGCCCTTTGCCATTTTATCCCAAAACCTCACTCTGTAAGCATTTCATGAGTAATACATTGTACTGAAGGTTTGAGACTCATGGGCGAAGAGTGCATGGGTAGGTCATGTTGCATTATTTAAGGTGTGACTAGGTCCCAGTGGTTCTCTTTCCTATTCTCCTTCCCATCCCATTGTCCCTGGAAGCTCCATGATCTGCTCCCTCCATTAGCCAAACTAACCCAGGTCCTCTTAGCTCCTAGCTCTACCCTGCCACCAAGGATCCGCAAAACAAAGTATCATCTGTGTAAAAAGACCTGGGCTCCTTAGAATATAGCTAGAAATATAATAACAGCAACAGTTATTATTCGATGGACAGGAATCTGAGTGAACTCCGGGAGTTGGTGATGGACAGGGAGGCCTGGCGTGCTGTGATTCATGGGGTCGCAAACAGTCGGACATGACTGAGCGACTGAACTGAACTGAACTAATAATGTATTGAGATCCAGTCTGAGTCTCTGCCTGCTTTGAAAGGCAACACAATGTTTTAGGAAAGGAGCTGAATTTAGAGTCAGTTTCTTGGGGTTAGAGCCAGCAGCACCCCTCAGTAGCCATGTGGAAAAGTCAGCAACCCATTTCAAACTTCAGTTCATCATCTGAAGAGTGAAGATGTTACTAATATTTTGAATTGTTATGCTGATTCAAATAGTTTTGAAATAGTTTTTGGAATAGTTTAAGCAGTGCACTCTGGAACACAAGAGCAGCAGTACCCATGACGTTCAGCTTTTCAAGACTGAGGAGGCTGCTGGCCTTTTGGGTGTGGCGTGTCCTGCATTGTGCAGAGATTCTAGGTAACACAGACTACTTCATTACAGTCCAGATAACATGCCTGTGGAGAAACACTGTCTGGGCACAATGTGAGGATAAAGTATGTGGCCTCTGACCTTCCACCTTTCACACAAAATGCAGGTGGATTCATATATTGTGCAGATGATTCTTCAAAAAGAGTTTCCTCATTCTGTGTTATTTTAGCCCTATTTTTGTTCAAAGGTGATAGTTTCTGTGGCATCCAATGGCATCACCAAAATTTTAATTATAATCTTGAGCTTTCTTCTATAAGGAGTGCTTCCACTTAGGATATTTTTGTTTAATCTTTCAGTTGAAACTATATTATACCCTCCAGAAGACAAAAATAAGGAGAAAAATTATGGAACAGAGACCACAGGAGTTTCCACATAATGAAGATACAAGGAAGCAGGTGATTCATGCATTGATCAGCTATTGATGTCAACTATTAATAGTTGCCTTTTGTTTTAATCCATGTGAGTTATTTTAATAGCTACTTCAGGATAGTCCATGATATCATACAAAAAGGAAGATCTGAACATTAAAGCTGATGGCAGGATTGTATGCGTGATGTCCACAAAACAAAAAGCAATTTAAGTCATCTATTCTCAATGATTGCTAATCATACTACAGAGAAAATTACGATATTAAAATATATCATTATCAATGAATTAATCTTCCTTAGAAAATCTGATTATTACAGGCAAAATACAGAATTTAGAACTTTCATTTTAAATACAAATTTTATTTTAAAATTTTAGAATTTTTTCAATGGGAATTATAAAGGTAAATGATAAAGAAAATTTTACATTCAAGTAATATGTCTTAAAACATTATGAAAAATAGTTTTTATTTTGAAAATGATGTCAGGAAAGAGTAACTGAATTCCCCTAAAACCATAAGTTCTAGTTATGCAATTATCATTTTGGTAGCATTAATAAGCAAATACGTTTACAGTTTAACACTGCAGCTATCTGTCAAGTAATTAGGAAGAATAAATGTTGCATGTGCATTAAGTTGAACATTACTTACATATATTTTTAAATATGGAGTTCTTTCATTTAATTTTTTGATAATTTGGACTACACACTTAAGTCTTATTGTAATACTTTAAAACCATTTAGAAACATTTTCCTTAATGTCTAGCCTTGAAAATTCATTCTAATGCCTTTATCAATAGTCACTGTAACCAAATAAAATTGGTATTTTTTTGGCCTTAATGTGAAGTTTAAAACTTCATATATTCAAAGCTGTGATGAAGTGACTCCATGTTTCCATTTGTTTATATGGTCTGAAATCACAGTTCTGTACAGTGGTCATGTTTTTTCTCTCCACAAAATATATGCTGACAGATGAGAAGAACTGGCTTTTGAAATTCATCTTGACATATTGAACAAATATCATCTGCATCTGAACACTGTCTCTTGCTGGTAGCCACTCCATAACTTGGTCATGTAAAAAATACTGGCAAAACCTGTCTGAAAATTCTTAGATGTCAAAAAAAGTCCAAAAGGCTTAGTATGAGGTAGAATAAAACCAGCAATATTCCAAGAATCCATCTAATTATGTTACTAAACTCCCCATAGCTTATAAGGTAATGAAATCAAACTGGTTTGGGAACAAAAGTTTGATAATACTGACACAATTCTTCTAAAAGCATATATCAGTAATTCTAGGATTTAAAAGGCATGATGAAAGAAGGCATTTTAAGTAAATAGGCATTTTAAGCCCATGAAGAGGAATGTCAGAATGAAGCCTGTAATTCCAACGAATCAAAGCATTTCCCAGAAACTCTAATGGACTCTGGTAGGAGTTTTTAAAATTAAGCTGTAATGAAGTGACTGAGAATAAAATGTATAATACGAAAGAATGGAAAATCCTACTAAGACTATCAGTAACCAAACACACTAAATCTCTGAGCACCCTTCTCTTAGAAAAACCTGGTTTACAATGCTTTATTTGTATATATGAAAGTTGTGAGCAGTCCAGTTCCAAGAGCAACTCTTGTTACATGCTGCATTACAAGTTTTACACCCAGAATCAAAATACATGGAAAACTTTTTTTGCAATCCCTCGAAGAGGTATTTGAATTCTGAGAAGGAGCTACGATGATCTCCAGGCTCTGTGTTGGTTACATCAGGCTGCCTTGCTTCACTGTGGGAGTGATTCCATAACTGGCTGTGTACACATCCGTGGGAACAGCTATTGACTCCTGACCTTGTAGTAATATCTCTGGAGCTTAGATTTTCAGCACACTGTTTAGGTATGGAGTTTATCTGAATATGAACATCTTCAGAATAAAAACAGGAAGCTTTTCCTGTCAATCTTGTTTGGACACATTGGGAGGCTGAGGCATCCTCACTGCAGCTCCAGAAGGGCTGAGCAATTGGCCAAAGTTGGTTTGCGTGAGCCTGGAGATCCAGATTTCTTTTCTTCTGGGTTCTGCCCCCTCTTGTGACATGGAGTGGACTGACGCCCGTGCATGGACAGCAGGAACAGTAAGAGACACCCTGAGGCTTTCAGTCAGGGCCATCACCATCAAACCCCACTACCAGCATCTCAGCCCTGCTTGGCAGCCCAAGTAGTGTCTTTCCAATGCCAGTATTACCCAGTTTGGGCTTCCCAGGTGACGCTAGTGCTAAACAATCTGCCTGCCAATGCAGGAAATGTAAAAGATGCAGGTTCGATCCCTGGGTCAGGAAGATCCCCTGCAGGAGGGCATGGAAACCCACTCCAGTATTCTTGCCTGGAGAATCCCATGAAGAGGGCAGCCTGGCAGGCTACAGTCCATAGGGTCGCAAAGAGTCAGATACAGCTGACAGGACTTAGCACGCACATACACACATTACCCAGTATAAATAACTGTTGAGCTAAAGGAAGTACAAATTTCACTACCTTTCCCATCCTTCTCCCTCAGTTCTTGATAAGCCAGGTAGACATAAATAGGGCCCAGATCTCCAGCCCCCAGACCTCCAGGAGCAACACAGCTGTGATTCTCTAGCTCTCCATCTGCCCATCATGTTGTGGAGAGGCCTACCATCTGCAGACCCGACTCCTGGTTTACTGTCAGGTCCCCCACCTCCACTCTGCCTTTATTCTCAGGCATGGACTCGTGGCTGCTCTTCCTACCACGGAGGGAGTCCAGGTGAGGTCGGGCAGGAGGATGGGTACGTATTGCCCTTGGGCCAGAAGCTAGATGACAATGTGCTTTCCTCCCACTAATTGCGTTCCCGGGGTTTAATGAACTGTTTTGAAAGATGCTTGATGAAGTGATATTTTCTCACAGATATTTCATGATTTATGTAAGGAGAAAAAAAGCCGGCCTCTGTGGGCTTCCAGAGGAAGCTGCTTCAGATGAAGATCGGGGCCCGTGCTGACAGGAAGGTACGAGATTTGTAAGCCAGTGTGATTCTGTCTCTAGTCAACAGGGCGAACCCTAAGTTTTGTTCTTAGTTCACGTCTCTGATGACTTTGACAATGTCACTTCCTTCTCTGAAATCTTCAATAACCCTGTGTGCTGATAGAAATATTCCGATTTCCTTTCACTTTAATCCAATTTTTCCATAATTTGAGTCCAACCTGCTCCTTTGGTCTTCTCTCTTGTTTCTCACTTCATAAATCTTACACCTCAGGTCCCTTCAAAAACAAAAAATAAGCAAACAGAAGAACATGTCCTTCCCTGAAAACAGGTTCTCCAACTAGTTCAGCTGCTAATTAATGAGCAATGGGACCCTGGTTAATCATTAACATCCTCAGTCCCAGCAGCATAGCTTGTAAAACCCAAGGGCAAGGCTTGGGCTAGTGAATATGTCACCTTTTGCCCAGGTAGATCTAACACACAGCAAAGTTTGTGACTCTCTGGACCAAAAGCCTCCTCCAACTCTGATTTTCCCACACCTTACCCATGCACTGCAATTCTCTGCATCCATGTGTTTGTTTAATAAAGTACCTTCTCCTGGAATGTTTTGCTTTCCCTCTGATTAACCCCAGTGCATCTGTGTGTACATGTGTATGCATGCATGTGCGTGCATGTGCACACACGCACACACACACACAATCGGTGTCCCTTAAGATGAGCTTCAGTGCCACCTCTTCTAGAAAGTCTTGCCTGAGGGCTGAGCTTGCCTTCTTAAGCTCTTTGCTCAACACCTCAACCACAGTCAGTCCTTGTTCTTAAGTGAGTTTTGTTTATGGTATTATTGGTAGATTGTAAACTTTCTGAGCATCAATGTCCCTCCCTGTTCATCCTTCACTTTCCACCTTATTCATGGGAGTAGCTCATGAGAGTAGGTTGAATAGAGTTAAACTGTCCTTGAGAGACATCTTAGCAAAGGTGACTTGTTGGAGGGCCTTGGGAAGATTGCTGATGAAGGTGAAGGTCATGTGTCTCTCTATCATGTGACCTGACCAGTCACATTCTCTGCCTCTCTCGGCATGTGATGGTGGACTCAAGAGAATAAGAAAAGCTGCAGCTGTTTTTTGTCNACCTCATTCCATAGTTCATCAGGCACTCTATCTATCAGATCTAGGCCCTTAAATTTATTTCTCACTTCCACTGTATAATCATAAGTGATTTGATTTAGGTCATACCTGAATGGTCTAGCGGTTTTCCCTACTTTCTTCAGTTTAAGTCTGAATTTGGTAATAAGGATTTCATGATCTGAGCCACAGTCAGCTCCTGGTCTTGTTTTTGTTGACAGTATAAGGCTTCTCCATCTTTGGCTGCATAGAATATAATCAATCTGATTTCGGTGTTGACCATCTGGTGATGTCCATGTGTAGAATCTTCTCTTGTGTTGTTGGAAGAGGGTCCTGGCACACAACGTTGAGCAGAGTTCCATATGCTACACAATAGGTCCTTGGTTGGTTATCCATTTTGAATATAGCAGTGTGTACATGACCTTTCCAAACTCCCTAACTATCCATTCCCCTGGCAACTATAAGTTCATTTTCTAAGTCTGCAAATCTCTTTCTGTTTTATAAGTTCATTTATATAATTTCTTCTTAGATTCCACATATAAAGGGATGTTACACAATATTTCTCCTTTTCTGACTTACTTCACTCAGTATGACACTCTCTAGGTCCATCCATGTCGCTGCAAATGACATTTTTCATTATTTTTAATAGCTAACTAATATTCTATTGTATATATGTAGCATATCTTCTTTATCCATTCCTGTGTCAATGGACGTTTAGGTTGCTTCTGTGTCTTGCTATTGTAAACAGTGCTGCTATGAAAATTTGGGTGCATGTATCTTCTTGAATTAGTGTTTTCATTTTTTCTAAATATCTACTCAGGAGAGGAATTGCTGGGTCATATGGTAGTTTTATTTTTAGCTTTTGAAGGAGTCTGCTTACAAACTGGTGGCTGCATCAGTTTGCATTCCCACCAGCAGTGTAGGAGGGTTCCATTTTATCCACATCTTCTCCAACATTTCTTCCCTGGTGGCTCAGACAGTAAAAAGAAATCTGCCTGCAATGCAGGAAACCCAGGTTCAATCCCTGGGTTGGGAAGATCCCCTGGAAAAGGAAATGGCTATCCACTACAGTATTCTTGCCTGGAGAATTCCATGGACAGAGGAGCCTGGTGAACTATAGTCCATGGGGTCACTTAAGAGTCAGACATGACTGAGGGACTAACACTTTCTCCAACATTTATCTATAAACTTTTGGATAATGGCCATTCTAGCAGGGGTAAAGTGATATCTTTTTGTGGGTTTGATTTGCATTTCTCTAATAATTAGCGATGTTGAGCACATTTTCATGTGCTTATTAGCTATTTGTAGGTCTTTGGATAAGATATCTATTCAAGATAATGTTATTTATTTCCACATGACCTTGATGCTACGGTTTCTTAGACCTCAACTCTCTCACAACTACAGGATCATTTTTTTAATGCCGTGATGGACATCATTTGGACATTCTATTTCACAGTCAGCATTTCTAAATCTAATGGATTAACTCTGACCCATCCCACACACAAATAGATGGGGAAACAGTGGAGA
>SJYV01031590.1:112559-246223 GCA_006410875.1 Neotragus pygmaeus
CACCCACCCATGCCTCTTCCCATTGTCTCCAGGGCCCATTTTCCATTTTCCCTGTTTCTTGTAGTAGCACACATTTCATTACAGTCACCTTGTACTCCAAATTCTGAAACATGTGTGACTCTCGACTTCTTTTCCATTCCTTTCTCTGACATGTCACTATTTACCGAATCCTTAAACTTTAATCCCATAGATTCTGTATCTGAATTGTCTCTAGTAAGACTCTTCTTTCCTTATCCACTAATATAATTCAGCCTCTCATTATTTTTGCCTCACAATAGCCCATGCCTGACAATCCTTCTGCAAATGCTGTTAAGTTAAAATGCCCTTGACACCAAGACTCAGGAGAGCGTCCCTGTTCGGCAGCCCTTCACATTTGTGGTCACACACAGTCTCTGGCAAGTGAAGTGTATCCCCCTGCAGCTCCACTTGGAGGGGAGATCTGGCAGCTGGTACCTGGTTTCACCTGGATTTCTTTCCATGCCCTTTTCTCTATGGATTTTAATCTGGATCCTTTCCCTTTAGTAAACTGCAACTGTCGGCATCACAATGTCTGAGTCTTGTGAGTGCCAGCAAATCACTCAGCAAATCACAAAACCTCACTTGAGGTTTTCCAAAGCATCACATCACGCGCAGCCTTCAGAACTTTAATTTATAAATTGCTGGTGACTACTTCACAGCTGGTTACAGCCCACCAGCAAATCCTAACATGTGGGTTGTACTTTGTGAGGGGAAGGAATATGCCTTTCTTTTTATTCCCTGATGATTCCATGCACACAAAGCATCCTTCTCATTTTGATTTTGCCTCCCAGGTAAGTCTGTCATTTAAAAAATGAAGTGATTTTAGGAACTTTCAAGAAGTCTGGCCCCTTATTTATGGATGCTGCTGCTGCTGCTGCTAAGTCGCTTCAGTTGTGTCCGACTCTGCAACCCCATAGACGGCAGCCCACCAGGCTTCCCCGTCCCTGGGATTCTCCAGGCAAGAATACTGGAGTGGGTTGCCATTTCCTTCTCCAGTACATGAAAGTGACAAGTGAAAGTGAAGTCGCTCAGTCGTGTTCAACTCTAGCGACCCCATGGACTGCAGCTTACGAGGGTCCTCCATCCATGGGATTTTCCAGGCAAAAGTACTGGAGTGGGGTGCCATTGCCTTCTCCATTATTTATGGATATCTCCTGATAAATCAGTAAGACGACTTCTGATTATGACTTGGGTTACCGTGAAGATTGCCACATGGAGAAAATTTCCTTAAACAGGCCAGAGAAAGCTTTTCTGCCAATGGGATAGTTGTATATNGCCATTGCCTTCTCCATTATTTATGGATATCTCCTGATAAATCAGTAAGACGACTTCTGATTATGACTTGGGTTACCGTGAAGATTGCCACATGGAGAAAATTTCCTTAAACAGGCCAGAGAAAGCTTTTCTGCCAATGGGATAGTTGTATATTTTATGTAATTAATTTTGTTTACATCCTTGAGTCTCATGCAAACTAAGGATTGTGTTTATTGATATGGTATTGATCACCAGGCTCTGCCAATAACGAGCTTTTGGGAGGAGGGGGGCGGTGGATGCTCACGCAAAGCTACCTAATTGAAGGCTTATGACTGAGCTGCTGAACTGAACTGAATGTGAGGGCATGTTGGGCCCCAGGGGTCCTTCCTTAGACCACAGCAGCACTGTTTCCATCTCTGTTATATCTCTCAAGTTCTACATAACTCAGGTCTCTTTCAAAAAATAAGATGTAATCTTGAAACAAGTGAGTTTTGCTAGATGGTTCTTATCTCCATGTTCAGATGACTCTGAGAGAATTGAACTTATTTATTCAACAAATATGATTTACCCCAGATCCCTATAGCTGGACAAAAAGATAATACGAGAGTTTTTCCTTATAATATTGTGCCTTGCCAACTAGTCTCCTGGTACTGGAAAGTTGATTTTTCTAACCCTAGCAATTTTGTCTTCTGGGGTACACCTCTCAAACTTTAATGTGCCTGTGAGTTATTTGGAGGTTTCTGTTAAAATTCAGGCTCCAATTCCACAGATTTGGGCTGGAGCATGACATGTTGCATTTTTTAAAGCCCTCAGGTGATGCTGGTACTGCTGGTGGACCACACTTTGAATGCATGGGGTAGAGCAAGTCTCTGGGGAACAGACGTAGGTAGACCAGGTGGTCACTTATACCACTGGGATTGAAGGGTCAGAAATTAAGACTTTGGTCCACTGCCAAGTATCCATCCCACAGCTTGTCATTCTTCCGTGATGGTTTTATGCCTTTGTCTGATGAAATTTTCCCTGTCCCAGGAATCCTATGTTAAAATGTAAATACTCTTTGATAAAAACATACATTATGTTGAGCTATTACCTTAGCAGGGATCCCTTGAAGCCTGTTGAAAACAAAGATGGCAGTTGGGCTAGGACAGAGGGTGCTGACTTTTCAGCAGTTCAGAAAGAGATGCTGTTCAAAAGGAAGGAACATCAGACAGGAATGCTTTTAGTTGCATGTGACAGAAACCCCAATTAAGTGTGATTCAAGCAATACAGACATTTATTCATCTCAGCAAATAAGAAGTTCAGCAGTTAAGTGCTCAATCATATCATCAAGAATTCAGGTTCTTTCTGTCTTCTAACAGCCAGTTTCTTTTTTTAAAATGTATTACTTATTTTAATTGGAGGATAATTACTTTACCATATTGTGATGGTTTTGCCATACATT
Organism: Neotragus pygmaeus; assembly: GCA_006410875.1. NCBI lineage: Eukaryota > Metazoa > Chordata > Mammalia > Artiodactyla > Bovidae > Neotragus > Neotragus pygmaeus. Next base: position 115,273 of record SJYV01031590.1, read on the forward strand.
CATATGAATCGGCACAGGTATACATATGTCCCCCCATCCTGAACCCATCTCCCACCTCCCTGCCCACCCCATCCCTCCAGGTTGTCCCAGAGCACCAGCTTTGGGTGCCCTGCTTCATGCATCAAACTCACACTGGTTATCTATTTTATATTTCAGTGCTACTGTCTCAAATCATCCCACCCTCTCCTTCTCCCACTGAGTCCAAAAGTCTGTTCTTTACATCTGTAACAACCGGTTTCTTCATCTTTGGTTATTCACTTTTTATCCTTGTGTTTATTGCATCATGACCCCAAGATGGCGGCTGCAGTTTCAGGCATCACTTGCACTTTGAAAATGGAAGGAAAGGAAAACAGCTTTGCGAGTGACATCTGTGCCTTTTACTAGGAGAGCAAAATTCTTAGCAAAAGCTTCAAGCCTTCCTTTAAACTGAAAAGGGGGATGGGGTTACCCTGGGCTTAGAATAATCATGACTCACTTTCCTGAGGTTAGGAGGGGGGCCTGCCCTTCCTGATAACTAAGCAAATCCACCTAATATATGATCGGGGAGTGCAATGTGGGGCAAACAGCACCGAGCAGACTATGAGCAGGGCCTGCCCAGGGAAGAAACCAGTTCATACTTGTGAGGAAGGCAGCAGAACACCAATACTCAATTTCATCAGTGCCTCAATTCAAGCCAAGTCCAGCCTTCCCACACTTATCCTATATCTCCCCATGACTTCTTCATTTAACAGATTAGAACTCAGAAAAGAATCTTGCCCAAAGCCATGTAGTTTGCAACTGGAGGATTTGGGATTCGAGTGGGCTCTCTGATTCCAAAGCTCTGCACCCTCACACTAATTCTTCTACATTCAGGTAAGGGTCTTGCTCAGAGCAGTCACCTTGTGAGTTTTAAAAACTTGTTCAAGAGCTCTGCTTTGCTGAAAAAGTCTCTACACCCCCTCCTTTGGAATTGCCTTTGAGCCCAGTTACTGGTCACATACACATGTACATGCATGCACGCGCATGCACGCACGCACACACACACACACACATTGAGAGAAAAGGCTGTATTACTTTAAGGCAGTTACATCTCAGAACCACAAAGTTCCAGATCTGCATTATCAAACATACAGCTCTAACTTGGAACACATATTACTTTTCCCCTTTACCTCTGTCTCTGTTCCACTAGTCATTGTTATCATCTGTCTCTTTCAAAATTATTACAGGTTTATTGAGAAAACTTTAGAACAGAAACAAAAACTCACTCTAGGGCTACAGTCAAGTGTTCAGCTTGTATTTGCCATCTTCAATTTTCTAGTAATTTTCCTACACTAGATGTCTATTCATTCCAGATACACAAAGCTTTCCACTATTTCACTGGGTATCTTGTCTGATGGGAATCCAACTCAGGCAATTATAGGACTCTAGTGGAAGGCACCTCATTTGGGCTAGGTTGCCTACTGATTTTTTTCTGCCTCCATTGATTAAATTTCTTTTGAGATGCCTCCAGCAATTAGGCACTCAGACCCTCGAGCAAAGTTCAGTGCTAGGACCCCCAACAGAAACAGATGTCTGGAAACATATCCCATTCTTTTAATTTCAAGCCCCTCAGTTCTGCCTGGTGGGGAAATTACTTGGCTTCTATTAGTGTTGTTGGTCTTGCTTGGCCTGTGTACACCTGGGCTGGGCTGTCTGTCGCCTTTTCTGAGCTGCAGCCAAGTGTTTGGATAGAAGAGGATGTCCCATCCCCTGGTGCAGTTCTCATAAACTCTCATCTCATACATATCATCCAATCCACATGCTAGATTTGCTCAGCCTTTCAGGAGCAATTAAAAATATATATAATGCCTTTTCTAAAGTGCTGACTTAGGGTAAAAGAAAAAAGGGAAAGATGAGCATCGGAGGTAGAGAGAGGAAGGAAACCAGTTCTCACTTTGTACTGTGAACAGGCCTAGCCATTTTGGCATACATTATATCTTTCCACCCTCATAAGGCATTATAAGGCATTATTCTTTATATTTTGCAGATGGGGATATTGAGGTTCAGAGAGGCTGAGAAAATTAGCAAGGTCACACAGCTTATAAATGGTAAATCTTGGACTTGAATGGTCTTTCTGAGTCCAGAGCCTCTTTCCATAATGTCTTGATGTTTTGGGTGCCTAGGACACTATTTTGGAAAAGGAATAGAAAATGAACTCCATCTTTTTCCTTCTCCTAGAGATTTCAAATTGTCTCAGTGTCTCCCGCCATAACATAGAGATGATAATCACTGGGGTAAAACCATTGCTCTAGCATGCTGTGGAAAACCAAGACATGACATTTTAAATCCTTTAGCTGCAAAGATTGGAGCATGGGAATATAGTCCATGAAGACACAGGCCTAATGAATGAAGATAGCCCTAGCTATTCCTTTCTGATATTTCCTTTCCTATGTCCTTCTAAACAAACTTCCCAGGCTCTAAACTCAAAGAATTCTATTCCCTTAGCAGTTCAGGGGTTCAGCCTCTGATCTGGCCAGACCTCTGGCCCAGCTTCAAGTTCCATCCTCCCATACACAGGCAAAGAGCCAGAGCTCTGCTGGTCTGGGAGTCCCAAAGCCAGGCGCAGAGGCAGCCTGGGTTTTTGTGGCTTCCCCTCACACACTTAGGAGCATCCCCCTTCTCTCCTCTACCCTTACCTCCCTTTCAATTACATTTTCTGACACTATAGCCTTCAAGTCAGCAGCAGCTACAGCTGTTCAGCAGACCTGGCTCTAGAAATGAGTTGTTTGGGAAAAGCACTGATGCTAAAAACAATTATTGTTGTGTTTCACTTTTCTATACCTCCATCCTATCATCTAGACTCATTAGCACAAAATACATACCTATACTACGCACACACACATACAAACACACATGCATAATTCAATTTTATATGAATTAATTTTATGAATTGAGTTTTATATGAATCTTTTATATGAAGATACATAATTCTTTGTATTGATGTCTATATCAACAATGCTAGGCCAAGCAAGTCTTCTGTCCTCTGAAGAAGCCCTTTGGGTATTAAGTCTAATTTGATATGATGAGATTGGAGGTTGTGGAGAAAACTTATAGAAAACTCCTTGTGACACTTATCAAAAAACTGGGTCAAGTCCTAGCCCTCCACTGATCATCTAAATGGCTGCAAATCTCACTGAGCTTTAGCATCTTCCCCTTTTCTGTGGAAACTGCAATCTCGTTTTAACCCTGTGTGGCAGAATTAGATAGAATAACTATTGTATGGGCTTCCCTAGTAGCTCAGCTGGTAAAGAATCCACCTGCAATGCAGGAGACCCTGGTTTGATCCTTGTGCTGGGAAAATTCCCTGCAGAAGGGATAGGCTACCCACTCTAGTATTCTTGGGCTTCTCTGGTTGTTCAGATGGTAAAGAATCTGCCTGCAATGTGGGAGACCTGGGCTCAATTCCTGGGTCAGGACGATTCCCTGGAGAAGGGCATGGCAACCCACTATAGTATTCTTGCCTGGAGAATCCCCATGGTCAGAGGAGCCTGGCAGGCTACAGTCCACGAGGTTGCAAAGAGTTGGACATGACTGAGTGACTAAGCACAGCACAGCACATTGTATGTCAACTATGATCATTATTATAACGATGAATATTTCATGCCTGGTCACTAGAGGCAGTAGGTCACTACTGTCCTTCACCCTTTTGTTCTTTTCCATTTCCCCTATAAAACTCTGAAAAGCATGAACAGTACAGATTTGCTCCTAGTTCCCATGGCAAGTACCCAATTTTCCTTTGGGGGGAGCATAGTTGTCGGTCAGAATCTGGCACAGGATGATACCTGAGGTAGGGTGGATGGGGAGGTAGGATTTCCTGGTGATTCAAAATCATTCACTGTTTGTGCTACCAGAGAGCATTTTTCCTATCCCGTCCTTCTTCTTCCCAGATCTTCCACTACATGGCCTGCTAGGTAAAGTAGAGCTATATGGGCAAGAAACAAGCAGACTTGTAGCAATGACTAAACTTGAGGCACCATCTGCACACCCCCTGCCCAGCCCCAACAGTCTCCTTGGTGATGGGAGAGAGGGCCCCACAGAATACACATCCCTGGCAAAGGAAGGAAAGAAGCCGCTGGCATGGACACAAGGACCCTCATGGAGATGGCAGACCTTACCGGAGTGTGCCCTCTGGCCAACCTCCAACACTATTTTAGGGGATCCTAATTTGATAGCTGCTAAATGGCCCCAGGACATCTGGCCAGAAAATAAACAATAAGCTATTCTGTGGTTCATCCATACCAGCCATACATAGCTACCAAGGACCAACGCAAGCCAGTCCTCTCGGCTACAGCAGGGTTTACACCAGGGACCAAAGAACAAGAGGGAACAGAGACAACTCTGTTGACTGAAGATCCACACAGGATCAGTGTGCCTTCTGTTCTCACTGTGAGATATGGATTGGAAACTCCACACTTCTAGGTGGAAGAAGCTAGGCTGAGTTTCAAGGGGACGTTGGAGTGAGTTGCCATGTCCTACTTCAGAGGATCTTTCCAACCCAGGGATCGAACCCAGGTCTCCTGAGCTGCAGACAGATGCTTTACTGTCTGAGTAACTAGGGAGGCCATATGTAGCATGCTTTGTTATAATTTAGCTCAAAGTTCCCACACGTTGAGGCTGTCCCTCCCACACTGCTGTTTTTGAATTGAAACAAGGAAGAATCTCAAGAGCAAGACCAAGAGTAGGTGGTCCAGATGCACCCTTAAGACCCTGCAAAATCCCCTGAAAATAAACTTGAGTCTTATTCCACATTAGGACATTAAAAAAAAAAAAAAAAAACAAGACATAAGTGCTGCTCTCAGGGCAAACATCTCCGAAGTCAGATAGGGAATGCACACCAGTAAGAGAAGGAGCAAAACAGCCTCAACATGTGGAAACTTTGAGCTAAATTGTTTCATTAGTTCTCCTAAAAACTAAAAACAAACAATCAGGCAAATCAAACTGAGGTTTCATTCTGCACAATAATTGGCCAAGATACTTAAAATTTGCAACATGAAAGACAAAAACACCTGGGGAATGAATGTTCTAGATTGAAGGAAATCTAAGAGACATGAAGACAAAATACAACTCTTGATTTTATATTCATTCCTAGATTTTTTAAAAGAAAGCTACAAAGGGCATTATGAGAACAAGTGAGGAAATATGAAGACAGAATGAATAATAGATAATAGTATTGTATTGGTGTTCAATTTCCTAATGTGATATTTTAATGGGACTTTGCAGAAGAATGCTCTTGTTCTTAATGGGAATAGATTGAAATATTTAAGGATCATTGTTGTTATTTAGTCAGTAAGTCATGTCTGACTCTGTCATCACATGAATTGTAGCCTGACAGGCTGCTCTGTCCATGGAATTTTCCAGGAAAGAATACTGGAAGGGTAGCCATTTCCTTCTCCAGGGGATCTTCCCAACCCGGGGATCAAACTCAAGTCTCCTGCTTGGCAGGAGGGTTCTTTACTACTGAGCCACCTGAGAAACCCATATTTAAGAGTAAAATGTCACTAACTCACAAATTGTTCAGCAAAATACCACCAATGGTGATGATAATGTTAACTCCCACTTCAATCCCAACCCTGCCCAACACACGTACACAAACACACATGCTCTTGCACGTAATAGAGAGAGAAAGGAATTCAAGATTCAAAGGTGCTCAAGAGACATAAGCACAATGCCTGGGCCATGCATGAATTCTAAATGCAACAAACTGACTACAAAAGGGTATTTTTGCAATTACCTGGGATTGAACATGAATTAAATATTAAGGAATTGTCAATTATTCTGAGTGTGAAAATAGCATATGGTTGTTATGTAAAAGCCTGTATCTATTAAAGAAAATTAAAAGCTATCACATTTTACAAGCAAAATGATACGTTGTCAGGCATTTGCTCTAACATAGTGTAGAAAAGAAAACATAAAGGTGAGTGAGATGAAATAGAATATGGGATAACTGTTTAAGCTGGGTAATGGATACATGGAAGTTCTTTGCACTGTTTGCCTCTCAGCTTTATGTCCAAAAATCTTAATAATAAAAAGTTGTTTGAAAAATCAAAACGTATGCAGTTGGGTGATAGAGAATGTAATCATTCCTTTTAAAAGATAGGGATAAATCATTTACAAAGAGTGGTAAATTTATAAATTATGTTTAGGAATTTGNTTGAAAAATCAAAACGTGTGCAGTTGGGTGATAGAGAATGTAATCATTCCTTTTAAAAGATAGGGATAAATCATTTACAAAGAGTGGTAAATTTATAAATTATGTTTAGGAATTTGAGGTTGGGTGTACATGGTGCACACACACACTTTAAAAAAAATGCTCCGAGACACTGTTATCCACATCCCAACCCCAGAGGGGACATGTGATAATCAGTCCTTTCCCATTTGATAGTTGATTGAGTAGTAGATCAACAGCAGCCTTCCAAGTTCAATATTTTCTTAAATTTACTTTACGTTAGAATCGTTCTCCCTCATTCCAAATCCATCCATCTTACCCACTCCCTAAGACAAAGTATATGCTCTCCAAAGGGGTCCAGCACAGATATTTTTCACTCCTGTTTGGTTAAGGCAGGATTGCATCAATTGGATAAGTATGGACAGTCTCACAGTGAGTCTGTGGTTGGGCTAAGACTTGGACCTTGGACCCTAGACCTCTGCTCTACCCATGTCCTTTCTTGACCATTCATAATGAAGGCGGCACTAGTCTCTATAGTAACCAATCTGCCTAAAATAGGAATTATGTGGGGAACAAAACATTTAAAGCCAATGGGATCCATTCATACCCAAACAATGTCCATTTAAGGGCTGTTACTCAAGTTGGCATTTTGAATGGTCTCCCATCATGGGCTCAGGGAAAGGCAGTGTGTGTGTGTAGGGGGGAGGTGCTGTATGGTCCATTCTATACAGGATCTAGCATGCTATTATCCCCTTCCCCATCCTTGAAATATTTCTTTATGTTCTAGAATCATAAGCCATTAAAGCAAACTTTTGTCAATGCAGTTATATGGCTACAAGAGTGAGACAAAAGTGAAGTCTGAAAATTTCTTATTGGCAGAGGAAGCTTCCCAAATGAGAAATGGGAGTGAATGCAAATCCTTCAGAGAAACCTGGCAACTTCGTGCATTATGTTCCCTTTACAAGGTGGGGCTTTGAATAGTTCTCCTACCAAGTCAGCTTCCCTGGGTGGGGGTTGAGCAGAAGGTGGTCTTTGGGAACGAAGTGGAGCCAGAGCTGACATGGCACAAAAATGGGGGAGTAGAAGATTCCAGCACTTTACAATGAGTGCTTCTTCAGAGGGTTTGTGAGGATTCAACAGGGATGCCCTAAAACTGTATTGATGTGGATTCCACGTAATTAACATCATTTCACTGTCATTATTTTTATTGCTTCCATATGCCAGCCATAACTTTTGGCTTACACACTAGAAAATATCCATCCACTCTGCCCCCATTTTGCCATCCCTCATTCTGGAACAGTTTTTGATTCTAAAATACTGCATAGCATGGGGATAGTGCTCAGCTATCCTTATAGAGAAACCCAGCATTTTTATTTTTAATCTTCCCAAATGGAAAAAGACAAGCAGTGGCATTCATTTCTCTTTTGATCTTTTTTCTTTCTTCTATTTAAGAAACATATACTGGCTAGAAGCCTGGTGCCAGGCCTGGAGTCTAGTTGCTCACTAGAATACAAGTGCCTCAAAGTGACAGACAAGTTAACAGTTGAACTACAGTGCAGCTAAGCTTTCCAGACTCAGCAAATAAAAATGGATGTTCAGTTAAGTTTTAAATTAAGGTGCATAACCAATAATGCTTAGTATAAATGTGTTCCCAGTTTCTGTAGTGTAGTGGTTATCTCATTTGCCTAACACTCAAAAGGTCTCTGGTTGGAAATCACATGTGCAGTCTCTCCGTGGGGTTCCCCAGGGGCTCAATGGTAAAGAATTCGCCTACAATGCAGGAGACATAGGGTTGGGAAGATCTCCTGGAGAAGAAAATGGCAACTTGCTCCATTAGTCTTTCTTGGAAATTCCCATGGACAGAGGAGCCTAGTGGGCTACAGTCCATGGGGTTGCAAAGTGTCAGACATGACTGAGTGACTAATATTATGTAGGACTGACAAATAACTCAAATTATTCATGACTTATATGAAGTTCAAAAGTGACTGGGCATTCTGTATTATACACATCAGAATAGCTGCTACTGATGAATATAAACAGAGAGGACTGTGGGAGCACAAAGGCCTGAACAATTTCTGTGCCCTTCACAGAGGGGGCAAGATAAATGAGGCCTTAACATAGGAAATGTTGTTTTCCAGGGAACAAGAGGAGGAAGGACCTGCACCTACCAGGGGCCTGAAGGATAAACCAGGTCACAATGTTTGTGACAAGTGTAGGATAGCTAGAGCATAGATGTCCTTAGGGAGAAGTGGCTTTGAAGTCAGCTAAGGAGACTGGATATTACACAAAAGGCCATAGGGGTCCTCCAAAGATTTTATGCCTACAAGTGGCAGGGTCTGAGTGTTTTTAGGATGAAAGAGAATGAACCATAGGAAGAGAGGGTTAAAAGGAGCAGTGAGCAGGCTGTAACAGTCTTTCAAGGAAATTTCCTGAGGACTGAAACTAGGTCAATAGCTTTGGAGATGAGAAGAGAAGGTAGATTGGAGAGATGATTACTCAGACGTGTGAGAGTCTGTTGATGGATAAGGCAGTTGGCCATGATAAGTGTTCCTCTGCAGTGTGTAGCTTGGGAGTCTGGGAGAATAATGATGCTGTATGTAGCTCCCAAATGGATGATGTATTGATACACATTGACTCCAGTCTAGCAATTTAACAGCAGTTAGTTAACATTAGGAATCTGTCCTGCTGCTGCTGCTAAGTCGCTTCAGTCGTGTCTGACTCTGTGCAACCCCATAGACAGAGGCCCACCAGGCTCNGATACACATTGACTCCAGTCTAGCAATTTAACAGCAGTTAGTTAACATTAGGAATCTGTCCTGCTGCTGCTGCTAAGTCGCTTCAGTCGTGTCTGACTCTGTGCAACCCCATAGACAGAGGCCCACCAGGCTCCCCCATCCCTGGGATTCTTCAGGCAAGAACACTGGAGTGGGTTGCCATTTCCTTCTCCAATGCATCAAAGTGAAAAATGAAAGGGAAGTCGCTCAGTTGTGTCCAACTCTCAGCGACCCCATGGACTGCAGCCTACCAGGCTATCCTTCAGGAGTAGTTAATTAGCAATTGAGAATTCCAATCAGGAATCAGAAGTGGTTACTTGGCACTTTGGTGTGTCTAAATCCACCCAAGTAGGTTTGTGACTTAAGATAAGGGATAGGTGATAAGTCAGGAGGAAGAATCTGGCTAGCCTAGCTATAGCTTCCTGCATTTTCTCTGTCCTGCATCTTAAAAAAAAAATTATTTATTTGGCAGTGCCAGGTCTTATTTGCAATACATGGGATCTTCTGTCTTGGTTGTGGCATGTGGGATCTTTCAGTTTTGATGTACCAACTGTTGGTTACAACTTGTAGGATCTAGTTCCCTGATCAGGGATCAAACATCGGTCCCCTGTATTGGGAGCACTGAGTCTTAGTTACTGGACCACCAGGGAAGTCCCCTGCATCTATAACTTCATAAAGAACCTAACCTAAGACTGGCCCATTCTGCCTTTTAAATATTTTTGCATTCGTTTCTCATGCTTATGAATAAATATTAACCTATCTGCCAAAACTTGATCCACGACTCACTTTCATATAATGTACTCCCATTTTACTATGCTATTCATTTTAACAATCTCACTGGTAGTGAGGGTGTGAATAAGTGATCTTGCAGCATTTCCACGTCTACCATCTAATGCCAAAAGAACATTAGATATTTGTTAGATGACCAAATTGGCTTAAAGTTATTCAAAATAGATGCTACTAGAAACTGACTCTGGGCAGAAGCGAAGAGTTTCCTTTAAAGATCATGGAATTCCACTTTTACCCCTCCCCTGTGGTTTGTAGACTCATTCAGAGCAGACCTCAGGCCACACCTCAACCCTCAGGAAGCCAGATTTAACTGATGAAGTTCAGCTATAGGAACATGATCACACATGACGATTTTTCGCAAAAGACTTAAAAAATAAAATCTATCCAAGCATTCCATCACAAATGTGGGCTCCAAATAGAAGATTTTACTGTAATCCTTCCAGACGTTCAGACTCCACTGTTATTTTTGAAAAGGCATTCCAATAACAGATGCCCCTTCACTTGGGGCATGGTTTGATAGAAAGCAGCAGGCACCATTTAAAAGGAAAAAATAGCTCTCTTGAGGCACGTCAAAACAAATTAGCGGTGATGCCGAAATTATTTCCTGTTGGATTTAATAAAGTTAACAAGATAAGTAAATATGAAAAACAGCGGTAGGAAGCAGGGAATAATTTCCTCCCTAACACGGAGCTCTTTCAGACATTGATAACAATAGACCTGGACTTCCGTTTCTCTATTTTTATTTACCACAATACCCTCGTTCCATTCCTATTTTTCAAAATGTCCTTCAGGATTTTTTTTTGAGATGAAGTTATTTATGATATCACGACTGTTTTGAAACCTGTGATGCAAGTATTTTTGCTGCTTTTCATGTTCTATTTCCACATTAAATGTTATTGTTTAGTCATTATGTGGACTCTAGCCTACCAGACTCCTCTGTCCATGGGATTTCCCAGGCAAGAATACTGGAGTGGGTAGCCGTTTCCTTCTCAAGTGGATCTTCCTGATCCAGGGATAAAACCTGTGTCTCCTACATTGACAGGCAGATTCTTTACTTCTCTGCCACCTGGGAAGCCCTACATTAAATATAGAACTGCCAAATAAACTGTTCAAACAGTCACTGGGGAGATGATGGATGCTATTATTTAAAGAGCATTTAGAGACTGTATCTTTCACTTAACTAAGTTTACTTGGTCCCAATTAGCATAAATAATCAAGACAGCAGAAAGTGAAAGAGATACAGTCCCTTCCCATAGTAACTTCCAATCTGAAAGCAAGCTTCCTCAAAGACAGTTTTATTATTGCTTACAGTCATTACTCCCTTAGCTTATGCACAAAGGGCCTTAGAGATTTAGGAAGGCACAAGGTCTTGAGATCATCAGGCTTGTTTCTAGCCCCAATTCTTTCACTATTATTTCATCACTTTATCTCTTTAGTCCTAGTCTTACCATCTGAAAAACCAAAAGGTGGAATCCTTGGGACTTCCAGTGGCTGGCTTGAAAATCCCACTGCAGGGGGCCTAGGTTCAATCCCTTGTCAGGAAACTAGATCCTACATGCAGCAACTAAGACGCGATGCCCTTCTTTAGGACTGGGGGAAGGAAGTTCAGTTCAGTTCAGTCACTCAGTGGTGTCCGACTCTTTGTGACCCCATGGACTGCAGCACGCCAGGCCTCCCTGTCTATTACCAATGCCAGAGTCTACCCAAACTCATGTCCATCAAGTCATGATGCCATCCAACCATCTCATCCTCTGTCAGCCCCTTCTCTTCCTGCCTTCAGTCTTTCCCAGCATCAGGGTCTTTTCCAGTGAGTCAGCTCTTCACATCAGGTGGCCAAANTATGACCTAAATCAAATCCCTTATGATTATACAGTGGAAGTGAGAAATAGATTTAAGGGACTAGATCTGATAGACAGAGTGCCTGATGAACTGTGGATGCAGGTTCATGACATTGTACAGGAGACAGGGATCAAGACCATCCCCATGGAAAAGAAATGCAAAAAAGGAAAATGGCTGTCTGGGGAGGCCTTACAAATAGCTGTGAAAAAAAGAGAAGTGAAAATCAAAGGGGAACAGGAAAGATATAAGTATCTGTACACAGAATTCCAAAGAATAGCAAGAATAGTTAAGAAAGCCTTCCTCATGAACATTGGGGTACACATGTCTCTTTCAATTCTGATTTTCTCTGTATGTATGCCAAGCAGTGGGATTGCTGTGTCACAAGGCAGTTCTATTTCCAGTTTTTTAAGGAATCTCTACATTGTTCTCAATAGTGGCTGTACTAGTTTGCATTCCCACCAACAGTGTAGAGAATTTCCTTTTCTCCACACCCTCTCCAGCATTTATTGCTTGTAGACTTTTGGATCGCAGGCATTCTGACTGGTGTGAAATGGTACATCACTGTGGTTTTGATATGCATTTCTCTGATAATGAGTGATGCTGAGCATCTTTTCTTGTGTTTGTTAGACATCTGTATGTCTTCTTTGGAGAAATGTCTGTTTAGTTCTTTGGCCTATATTTTGATTGGGTTGTTTATTTTTCTGGAATTGAGCTGCAGGAGTTGCTTGTATATTTTGAGGTTAGTTCTTTGGTCAGGTGCTTCATTTGCTATTATTTTCTCCCATCCTGAAGCAGCTCTGTTTATAATAGCCAGAACATGGAAGCAACCTAGATGTCCATCAGCAGATGAATAGATAAGAAAGCTGTGGTACATATACACAATGGAGTATTACTCAGCCATTAAAAATAATACATTTGAATCAGTTGTAATGAGGTGGATGAAATGGGAGCCTGTTATACAGAGTGAAGTAAGCCAGAAAGAAAAACATCAATACAGTATCAGTCAGTTCAGTTCAGTCTCTCAGTCGTGTCTGACTCTTTGCAACCCCATGAATCACAGTATGTCAGGCTTCTCTGTCCATCACTGATGACTGGAGTTCACTCAAACTCACGTCCATTGAGTCAGTGATATCATCCAGCCATCTCATCCTCTGTTGTCCCCTTCTCCTGCCCCCAAATCCTCCCAGCATCAAAATCTTTTCCAATGAGTCAGCTCTTTGCATGAGGTGGCCTAAGTACTAGAGTTTCAGCTTTAGCATCTTTCCTTCTAAAGAAATCCCAGGGCTGATCTCCTTCAGAATGGACAGGTTGGATCTCCTTGCAGTCGAAGGGACTCTCAAGAGTCATATCCAACACCACAGTTCAAAACATCAATTCTTCGGTGCTCAGCCTTCTTCACAGTCCAACTCTCGCATCCATACATGACTACTGGAAAACCATAGCCTTGACTAGACGGACTTAGTCGGCAAAGTAATGTCTCTGCTTTTGAATATGCTCTCTAGGTTGGTCATAATCTTTCTTCCAAGGAGTAAGCGTCTTTTAATTTCATGGCTACAATCACCATCTGCAGTGATTTTGGAGCCCCAAAATAAAGTCTGACACTGTTTCCACTGTTTCCCCATCTATTTTCCGTGAAATGATGGGACCAGATACCATGATCTTCGTTTTCTGAATGTTGAGCTTNTGACTTGTGAGAGTAGTATTTCCATTTTCCTCATATACATGATGCTGAGTAAACCTCGCTGTATTTTGCATCACTGTCATCTCCTCAAGGCCTTAAGCCGCAGGTAAGAAGTTTATTCAAGAAATCACTGACTAAATTAATACAAGACTAGCTGGATCATTGGTTTTGCCACCCTAGATCTTCTTAAGGCCAGGAACTCAGTAACCTTCGACCACTCACCCACATGACAACACTCTGGGCTCAGTCACCACCCAGAGCTCCTCAGGAACTTCTGAGCTGCCCCCATCACATCCTTAGCCTGCCCTCCCTGCTCTTCCAGCTCATGGGTGCCACACGTCCCTCATTCTCTGTCTTTTCTCTGAACTTTTCTCATCTCTCCAGATGCCAGCCCCCTTGTGCTGCAGTTCTTCCACTGCACTTGTCCCATAAAGCCCCAAAGCAGATCCGCAGCACTGCATCCTGCCTGGGCTGCTCTTTGGACCCTGGCTGCTAAGGCCACGGGGCACCGTGGTCTTCAGTGTCGCTCTGCCCGTCAGTTCTTTGGTTTGTCCACTGTGAGCCCCATCACTGCCTCCAAGCCTGAGGCTCAGCCTTCAGAAGCCTTTCTTCTCCTTCTCTAACACTGCACCTGGTCCCCTACTCTACCAAAAAAAAAAAAAAAAAAAAAAACCTGAGGCAGTCAGGAAGATCCCTTGCTGCTTCCTGCCTCCTTCACCCTAAACATGCTCACATCCACACTCATCCTTTTTCCCTTTTCCCTGGTTTGTACAACTGAGGTCTCCCTCCTTCTTGTTCAGAGCCCAGTCTNAAAAAAAAAAAAAAAAAAACCTGAGGCAGTCAGGAAGATCCCTTGCTGCTTCCTGCCTCCTTCACCCTAAACATGCTCACATCCACACTCATCCTTTTTCCCTTTTCCCTGGTTTGTACAACTGAGGTCTCCCTCCTTCTTGTTCAGAGCCCAGTCTCTCTCCTGAACCACATTCTGTTTTTCTACCTCTCTCTGTGACTCCCCCATCCTGTTCCTCTCTCAGGGCTCCTTCTTATTCTTACAGGAGAGTTTCTTCAGTCCTGAGAGACCCAATTCTCAGCCAGATGCTCCTCTAGTTTCTGTCAAATCTCTTTCCAGCCCCCTTCTCACCCAAATGTCTCAAAAATGTGGCCTACATTTATTTTTCCTTCTTCCTCATTGCTTATTCCTCAGACCACAGCAATCTGCCTTCTGCCTCCTCACTCAGCTGAAAGGAATCTCCCAAGGCCATGAATAACTTCCCGTCTGCCAACTGAATACTTGTCCCTCCTTACTCCAACAAACCCTCTGCTTGGGTTGCATTGATGATTACTCACTTCTTCTCAAAGTTCCCTTGACTTCTGTGATTATACACTATCATGATTCTCTTCCTGACTTCCATTCATTCTTTCAGAAAAGGATTTATTTGATTCCTGTTATGTGCCAGGGTACTGCAGGGGTCTAGAGGTTAGGAAAACAGACACAAGGTCTGTCCTCGTGGAGTGTACTATCTAGTGGGAGAGACAATGTAAACAAGCAAACAAACACACATATAATCGATTCTCATGATTTACAGTCATTATGTTCTATAAAGCCTCTGCAAAAACTGAATTAGCAAATATTATTAATTATCATTCTTAGGGGAAATTCAGGGTCAGGTTCCTGCAAGCAAGACTCTGATAACATTTTCACTAACTTATCAACACAGAGTCTTGGTCTATGTGTGTTTCTCCTTGAAAACCTTACAAATATAAACAATATGCAGTATTTCTTTAGAATAAAATACTAGCTGAGAGGAATTTAAGGTTTTCCTCTTCTTGGATCATATATACCCTCCAAGTCAGGGTTTCTGTTCATTAAAAACACTTTCTGAGCTACTGTCTTATTTTGCTCCAACATTCAGGACCAATGGCCCAACACTGATGCTTTTATTAATTTCCTAGATATGTTTTTTTCTTTCTTTCTCTCTACCTCTCCCTCTGACACACACACATGCGCACACACACACACACACACACACACACTTAGCATCTTTCAACTCAGGTCAAATTATCAGAGCTTGTGTCTCATTATTATCCAAAAATCATCTTGACACATTTATTTCTGCTTCTCCAACTATAATTTATAGGGTACTCTGATTAAATTTGAACCTGACATATCAGATTTTTCTGAGAGCCAAGATGAAATCACATCAGCCAGAGGTAGCGATGAAGATTACTGTGGAGTCTGTGAGAGGCTGAAGTGTAGAAACAAGGGAGAGCTCCAGACTCAGACAGACCTGGGATAAGTTTATTTTTTGGCCGACCAGGGTTTGAACCTGGGCCCTGGCAGTGTGAACACAAAGTCCTGACCACTCTACTGCCGGAGTATTCCATGACTTGGGACAAATTATGACTGTCATTTGCTCACTGAGACCTCAGCTCTGGTTTTCAACTTGTCTGAGCCTTAATTTGCTCCCCTATAAAATAGGAGTAAAAGTATCTCTGAAGGATGCTGTGAGGACTAAGTATATGTTCCATGTAAATTGCCTGGCACATCATTAAGGCCCAACTGATGCCTTTCTCCTGCTTTAAACCTGTTTGGTTTTCAACACAATCTTGGTGTCCACTCGACCCATAGTGATGTTCTGGGCCCACTGGAGTACAAGCTGGTGTTAAAAGCTTCTGACAGTGCTGCAGAGGAGGAATCTTCATGGCTTGAATACAGAATCAAAGACTTAGAAGAGCAAGCAAGATCTTGGAAAAGCAAGAGACGGGGACAAGTGTGACAAGACAATTGTTAGCATCTTAGAAAGAGGAAGAGGGGGTGATGATAAGACAGTGATGGGGAAAAAAAAGGACTAGGAGGAAAAAGAGGAGTAGGCCTAGTGAGTCCATCAACCAAAGTGGAGAAAGCAAATGGACTGTCACCACCCGAGCCATCATCCCTCTGTACCCAGGAGGAGCCAAGTGCCCCACCACCACCCCCAGATTCAGCTCATAAGGAGGTTAATACTACAGGGAAAGACCCAGACAGTCATGGGTCCCTGGGCCCCAAGTGGAGAGGAAAGCCTGCTAAGAGGTGTATAATCATGGCTGGACTGTTGAACCTGAGGGTGCAGAGAGAGATGGGGCAGAAGAGAGAATCTGGAGCAGTGGAGACTCCACCTATCAAGCCTGGCTGGACTGAAAGTCCAAATTCCAACTGATTTGAATGTAAGGACCCATATATAAGTCAGAATGATGCGCCTCCTCCTTGGGAGCACTTGTACTTATCCTTGCACGGCATACAAATACTGCCTAGTGCACACATAGACCCTGAGGGCCCCTTGCATTGAGGTCTGCACCCTGCAGGGATCCCAGCCTAGGGACTTAGAAACCCTGGTTCAGCATAAGGTGCCACTCCAAGAGAGAGAAGGGCAACCCCACACACCTATCACAGCCCTCTCTTCTTCAGTTTTAGAAGAGGGAGAGTTGGGGTCAGCATGTCAACTTTTCTAAGGGAAAAACCATCACCTGTCTCTTCCTCTGTGTCCACAATGGCAGAACCTGACCCATATAATTACATTCTTCCCTCACTTGGTTTCATCTCGTTCATCCCCCTCCCCATTTCCCCTGGTGCCAAATTCCTCTTCCTGATGAGTCAGGGATTAAAAATGCTTGGCATCCTTGCTGAGTAAATAGTATTTGCCCAAGTGATACTGGTCAGTGACAAACTGCCTTTGCTCTGTGATAAGAAAGTGTGAGCACGAACATTGACTGTTCAGGACCGACATGGCCAGGACAAGGAGCAGGGCTCTGGTCCTGTGTGGACATTGAATTCATGTCCTTGGCCTTGCTTATATTCGGCTCTGACTGGCTGGGCTGCTTGCACAAAAGGGAAGGTGAAAACAAAGAAGGCAGGGAGGGGAAGCGGACATGCTGATTTGGTGAATCTTCTACCCCTCGATCACACCTGTGCTGTTGGGTGATAGCCCCATTAGGGCTTCCCAGGTGGCGCTAGTGGTAAAGAATCCGCCTGCCAACGCAGGAGACTGCCAATGCAAGAGATGTGGTTCAGTCCCTGGGTCGGGAAGATCCCCTGGAGGAGGACATGGTAACCCACTCCAGTATCCTTGCCTGGAGAATCCCATGGACAGAGGAGCCTTGCGGGCTACAGTCAATGGGGGTCTCAAAGAGTTGGACACCAAGAAGTATATACACACAGAGAGAAATCAAGTTACTTGCTAAGTTTGCAAGCAGCAGAAAAGCTAGCGTTTGAACTCTCATTTTCTTGGTGAGAGCCTGTCATCACTGGGGCCTCTGGGAGACCTGCCCCAGATATAATGCAGTTGCAATGGGCACCAGAGAGAATCGGCCTCTTCTGCCTCCACTTGGCGTCAGGCTTCCTTGGAGGTGGGGTCTGTGGTGTTTCAGGGGAGTCATTGTGCCTTAGGCAGCAGGAGAAGAGGCGTTTCCCCTGGGGAAGTGGACACGACAGTCCCCCACTGCCCCTGTGACTCTCCCTGGGGTGAGGGTAGGAGTGGGAGGGCAGATACGGCAGGTTCTGCCACCCCTGCTTCCTGTCTTAGCTCAGAAGACTGCAGGGTCCTCTCTGCCATGCAGGCTTTGTCCTCTCCTTTCCACAGCTTTGGAAATGTCTTTGAATATTTTTTGAGACTCAAAAACTCTCATGGGTCAGTCACTCCCAAAGATTCCATTCATGTTTGAGCCCAGCATTTTGCACACAGGGTGACCAAGGTTCCGAGAAGTCAAAGGACTTCCTCAAGGTCACACAGCCCATGAGTGACAGAAGCAGGGCCACAGCCAAGGCGCCTGACTATCGCGTGGTCACCCAACAGACACTGCTGAGTGCTGAGTATCCAGTAGGCGGCACTCTGGGCCCGGGTACTGGATGTTATATTAGAAACACACCATGCTGCTCTTGCTGCTGCTCCCTTGCTCCCCTTTTCTGGGTGTTTTCTATTCCCAGCCCCAGCGTCTAACCCCACGACCACCAGGGCCACTCACCGTGGCATTCCTAGAGACTTAGCCACGGTGCCTTTGTGTGCTGCCTGGAATGCACGTTACGGGACTTACTGATTTATAGCCTCATTGCCTTTCAAAGAATTCCCTGGCCTGCGCTAAGTCAACAGATATGAGAAAAGGCTTGTTAAAATTCTGTCACGGGAGCCAGTTGTCCCTTGTGTTAGCAGGATGCTTTCTTTAACCCTGGCCCCTCCGGCCTGTAACAGCACACCCCAGTTTTACAATGAACTGCTCAGGATCCGCCTGTCAACATGGAAACTCCCTGCAGTATAAATTTATTGGATGCCTACCCAGACTTGCCACTCCTTCCAACAGCCCTGTGTCTTTCTTCTCCGGTTTGCTACTATTTTTTTTTCTTTTTACGATGCTGTACTGTCTGAAAGGTTTCCATGACTGTGGTGGTTTGTTTTCTAATTTTACACTCTAGTCATTCTGCTTGCCCACTGAGAATGGTGGCCACATCCTATCTGTGCATGTGAGCTTTCTGGAAAGGAACTCTTCATTCATTCATTCATTTATCCACCCATCCAGTCAATAATTCTGACCCTGTTCCGGGAGCTAAGGATGCAGCCATAGACAAAGATCCTGTTTTTGTGGCTGTTGCCAAGATGCTCCAGCAGGATCCCCCATCAGGAGCACACTGCTCACTTCTCAGCTGCCTGGAGTGCTGCAGGAAGGTGACCCACAGCTGAGGCCTCCTAGGATGTGCCCTCTGCCTAAGGGGGTTGTGTCACCTACCATCATGCCCTTCCCTGGTGCAGCCTACATCCCATGACTGGTTGCTATGTGGGATCAAAGGCCCAGCCCGTTTTGTCTCTCTTTGGGACACCACTGAAGCACTGCCCTAGCTTCAGGGCTTCCCCCTCAGCCTCCGGCATTAGCTGAGACCTAGGTTACAAATGCAGCTCTACTCTCCTTCCAGTCCTGTGTCCTCAGTCCCCAGCGGCCCCTGTTCCTTAGAACAATGGCCCTGCACACAATCTCATCTCAGAGCTTTTTCCCAGGAAATTCGTCCTACAACACCTGCCATTATGACGCTCATATGACGGAGGGCAGAGATAGCAAATAAACACAATTAATAGTAACACGCTATGTGAAAAGTGACATTGCCATGGGAAAAAATGGACTAGGGTCAGGGGATCAGGGATATGGAATGGAGAGATCATTGATTTTCATTTTTGGTAGAGTGATCAGAGTAGCCTTTCTGAGAATGCGATGCTTGAACAAAGACTTAAAAGTAGCAAGCTACATGATCAAAAGCTTCTGAATCCAAAAGAACAACAGAACCAACAGAATATGTGTCTGTATACCTATACATATTGAGGTATGTACACACACACACACACAAAGAGGTTTGTTTCAAAGACATGGCTCACTTTGGATTTGTTTGCTGCTTACTCTTGATTAGATTCAGGTGTGATTATCCAGTTTTAGCAAGGTGATCACAGATGTGATGCTGGATCTTTGCATTGCATCCCATAATATGACACATGCTGTTGGTCTATTCTGTCACCAGTTGATGTCAACTTAGATCTCTTGAGTAATATGGTATCTGCCAGGGCTCTCTACTCTAGAGATACTCTTTCTCCCTCTCCAGTTAATCAGTGTTTTGTGAAAAGTTATTCTGAGACCATGTAAATATGTCATTCTTCATTTGACTTTCACTCACTACTTTTAGCATCTATTCATACTTTTTGCCTAAAATAATTTCACTATCTGTCTCAGATTATGCTTTTCTAATTCCATTAATTCCTTCCACATTTGTTAGCTGGAAATATAGTATAGGGAGGAATATTCTCTTCCCATTGTGTGTTCACTTACTTATTTACATTAGGATAAATTAATGGATGTCTATTGTAGTCAGTGGGCTATCATTTGATATTATGATTTCTTTGACACTCAACTCATCCAGTCTGGACCAGATGCATCCCTTTGAGCTATCTTCTGTGTCCTTTGGACATGTATCCATCACTCTTTGATTACTTGCTTATCATCTAGAATAATGAGATATACTAAACTTGCCTTATATTTTTCTTATTTCATCCTTGGAATCAACTGTTTCTCCAGAGAACCCTGTGTCCTTTTATTGGAGAATGGTGTCCAGAAATCAAGATCTGGGCTCTAGGCAGTCTCATCATTACTGGGATTTTAGTATTTCCAAGCTCAGTCAGGGACAGAGCTAGGAACTATGTGAGCTTCTCTGTGGCTCAGCTGGTAAAGAATTTGCCAGCAATGCAGGAAACAATGCAGGTTCAATCCTTTGGTTGGGAAAATCTCAACCCAGGGAAAGGCTGCCCACTTCAGTATTCTGGCCTGGAGAATTCCATGGACTGTATAGTCCATGGGTCGTAAAGAGTCGGATGACTGAGCGACTTTCACTTTCACTAGGAAATATTTATATTTATGTATATGCATACTTGTTAAGATATAGATGTGCATACATATACAGAAATGTACATCAGTATTTATTTTTGCATCTGACTCCCCATACTGAGAACTCTAAAGTGAAAATGTTAGTCACTCAGTCATGTCCAACTTTTTTTGACCCCATGGACTATAGCCCACCAGGATCCTCTGTCCATGGAATTCTCCAGGCAAGACTACTGGAGTAGGTAGCCATTTCCTTCTCCAAGGGATCTTCCCACCCCAGGGATTGAAGCCCGGTCTCCCGCATTGCAGGTAGACTCTTTGAGTCACCAGGGAAACTTCCAGTCCTAATCCTACACCACATGGATTTTTCCAGCTTTCTCTCTATATTCATATTCCCTTCTGTTAGTTAGAAACCTGGCTACCTAGCTCTTGTTACCCCATTATATTGACTTGTTTCCTCAATCTTCCTTGTTCCCTACTTTTTTTCTTTATGGACATATAGTTGATTTTAAATGTTAGTTTCTTGTGTAAAGCAAAGTGATTCAGACATATATACATTGGGATCCTAGGTGGCACTAGTGGTAAAGAACTTGCCTGCAATGCAGGAGACAGACACACACATATGTGTGTGTGTGTGTGTGTGTGTGTATGTATGTATGTATATGTATATATATACACATGCCCTGCTGCTAAGTCGCTTCAGTCATGTCCGACTCTGTGTGACCCCATAGACAGCAGCCCACCAGGCTTCCCCGTCCCTGGGATTCTCCAGGCAAGAACACTGGAGTGGATTATACATGCCCTACCTTGGTTCAAATGGTGAAGAATCCTCCTACACTGTGGGAGACCTGGGTTCCATCCCTGGGTTGGGAAGAGGCCCTGGAGAAAGGAATGGCTACCCACTCCAGTATTCTTGCCTGGAGAATTCCATGGACAGAAGAGCCTGGTGGGCTTATGGTCTATGGGATCACAAAGAGTCAGACATGACCGAGCAACTTTCACTTTCATATATATGTATATATGTACTGTATGATATCTCTCAAAAATAATACAAATAAGCAGGAATAGACTTGCAGACATAGAAAATAAACATGGTTACCAAAAGGGAGAGGGAGGAGCAAGAAGGACAAATTAGGGGACAAACTAGACTAGAGTCCTTGCTTCAGAGTATCCATAGGCTTCACTTTGAAAGAGCTGACTGCCCTTTATCCCAAACCAGCAGAGAGGTTCTTGTTGGAAGCAAGTGGGATGGGAAGAGAGAAAATGCAAGAAGATATAAAATTAGCAAATTTCTTGACGTCAAAGCCAACCTTTCCGATAAAGAGCCTGAGATCAGCCACCTCCTGCTTTCACGGTGCTGCTCTTCCTGGAGAGAAGTTTGAACTCCAGGGGAGTTTCAGCAGGATTTGTAGGTCTTAGGGTTAAAGGTGTCCAACCGTACACCCAGCCTGAGCTTTATGACATAGAGCACCTCTGTCCCCTGCTGGCTGCTAAGTGTGTTGCATCTCTGGGCTGGTCAAGGCCCCTTTAGAGCACTGCCCAGTTCCTATCTGCAAAGGATTCCTCCTCGTGGGTGCCTTGCTAATTCTGTTTTTGTTCTATGGTTATCATTTCCTACCTGGTGCCATCTGTTTCTTAATGGCGTTCCTTACATTTTTAAACCTCTTCATCTCCTTCTACTCTGGCATGATAGGTATTTCTACTGACTTTATATTGTGTATGGATTTCATTTCACTTGATCAGAAAATGAACCAAGAGAAGATTTGAGGTTACCTGTGTGGTTGGTTTTGATTTCTCTCCTTCTGGTCCTTTGAGTGACAGACACCAGGCCTTGCTCCTTTGTTTCTAAGAAGCCTTTCAGTGACCTATTCTCGGTGTGCGCCTGAGCCCATGTTTTCTTGTGGTCCCTCTGACAGAGCAAAAGAACCAGCCACAGCAACAAATCAGCAGAGGCCAAGCCCTAACTCTCTGTAAGAAAGTCAGGCCCGTCAACAAAATCCCAGGACAGTGGGCCACACAGCCCAGTCCATAGTCAGGATGTTCCACCTACTGAGCATGCTCAAGTATCTGATCCCATCCGTTAACTTTGGTATTTCTATGGTACCTCTCACCCTGGTACCTTGGTAATCGGACTCATGGATTAGACTAGACTGGGCAAGCTGGGGGAAGGGCAAAGTGCTTATAGATGAGGAGCAGGCCTTCCAGTGGGTTTACCTGCACAGACTGAGCAATCGCCACTGATTTCTAACCTTGCCATGCACTGAAAACAAACTACAGTTGTGCACCACAGGTATTCTCCAAAGGAGATATTTCTCAGTGCTCTGTAGTAAACTAATTTTTGTTTTTGGATTGAGACCTGAATCTAATCATTAATCCTCTTTGTGGAGAGAAACTTGTGTAGCTATTGCTAGCTTAGTTTTCTCTCCCCATTTTATATCGTAACACAAGGACTATTGCCCCCACCAAACAGGAACATTCTTATCTATGTATTACATTTAAAAACAAAATCCAGGGTTTCTTAGTTCAAAGAACTGCTTTCTGCTCTTATTTCTCACAGCCAGCAGAGGGATCCCAGGGTAAGGCTCAGAGCCAGTGTGAGATCAGGCTACTTGGTTGTGGAGAAAGATTCCTAACTCTCTAGAGAAGTGACATTTCACCCTAGGGTTTCCCAGCACAGATACAACAGGCTTGAGAAATAGAGCTGAGTCTCCTGGGACCCAGGTACAATCATCTCTATTTGGGACTGAGAAGTGCTTTGCAACTACATCCACTCTGGGCAGGGAAAGAGAAAGCAGTTTAGTGTTGCTTTGGAGAATCATGAAAGCTAGAGGAGAAAAGCAGCTGTATCCTGGATCTAGGCCATATTCATCACTCACGTCACAACACCCCAGAGCTGGTGTGGGGAAAGAAGACATTCAACTCAATCTCATGGTGCTCTCTTGGGAAACTGTGCAAATATCCTATTCTTCATCAGTATCATTTTGTTGTGTACTTAGTCATGTCCAACTCTTTTCAACCCCATGGACTGTAGCCTGCCAGACTCTTCTGTCCATGGGGATTCTCCAAGTAAGAATACTAGAGTGGTTGACATGCCCTCCTCCAGGGGATCTTCCTGACCCAGGGATCGAACCCAGGTCTCCTGCATTGCAGGTGGATTCTTTACTGTCTGAGCCACCAGGGAAGCCCAAGACTACTGGAGTATGTAGTCTATCCCTTTTCCAGGGGATCTTCCCTACCCAGGATTCAAACAGGGGTCTCCTGCATTGCAGGCAAATTTTTTACCAGCTGAACTACCAGGGAAACCCAATACTGGAGTGGGTTGCCACACCCTCCTCCAGGAGATCTTCCCAACCCAGGGATCAAACTCAGGTCTCCCGCATTGCAGACAGATTCTTTACCAGCTGAGCTTCCACTTGTCATATTTTTCTCCTTTTTTTCCTTCTTCCCTATCCTACAGATAGTGTGAACTTGTGTAGAAAGTAATCTTTTGACTCAAAATAAATATTTCAGTCATACAGACTACTCTGTGTGAATTTTGAATGGCCAGTGTCTAGTCGGAAATAATAATAATATTATAATTTATTGCATTATTATAATAAATGTATATTATAATTTATTATGCTACTATTATAGTGTGAAAACTCTGTAGAGATTTTTGGCATGCAGCAAACAGCATCTTCAACCAGTCTCTATGTGGCTTTGCTAAAAGTTAACTTGAGGATTACTTTTACTTCTTAATATGAAGCAAGACTGATTGAGCTATAAAAGTTGTGGCACACTTCTCTTGTTCGGAGAAAGCACAAGGCAATACCAGGGCCACAGAGAAACATAAAATATGGTCCCTAAATACAAAAAGCTGACTGTATTCTTAGGTATAAGAGGAGACATAATCCAAAAAAAGCAGTAAAGAAATATCAAGTAAACTAGTGATAATAATGACAATCATAATAACCACTGCGTATGGAGTGCTTACTCTGTTGCAGGTATTGTGCTGAACACTTTATATACATTATCTCGTTAAACCTTCAAAACAGCTTTATGGACTATTACTATTCTCATCAGGATGTGATTCCAGAATGAACACATCCAAAGACCATGTCTTTACACATTCGGTGATCTGTACTGCCTCATAAAAGCAGTGGGAATTCTAAGCGGGGAGATCAGTGTGGCCAGAGAAAGCCTTCTTGGAAGAGAGATTCGGGGAGAGTGAGTGTGGTTGGAGGGGATGGGGAGGGAAGAAGGAAAGGGAGTGACGTCACACACAGGCAGAGACGTGAATGGGCCCAAGGCATGCTGGGTTCCCGGAGGCAGCCTGCTGCAGATGCGGTGTGCACGGACATGCGTGCGTGGGACCTGGTGGTCACAGGAGACAGCAGACTGAAGCTAGGTTAGGGGAGGACCTCCTTGAATAACACTTTTTGAAACCTGGGTTGAAGAAGGCAGAGTTGGAGCCAGGACAGACAATAAGTAGATCAATTCAGTGAGTCTCCATGTTAGATGATGAAGATGAGTACTTGAGCTGCAGGTGGGAAATGACAACCAGGGGTGAAATGTTCTCAGTGACATCTGCCTAAATTCCGGCTCCAAGCACTTTATGTTCTAATCCCTATGTGAAAGTATCAACCACTCATATATTTTGCAACTTTGGTCTGGTCACCTAAAAATAATAACTGTCTCTGACAGACACTTAAGAAGTCTTTTTCATATGCTTTTTATTCTCACAACAAAACCTTAGGAATTATCATTATCACCATCATCATTATCATCAGTGTGTTACCAAAGAGGAAACTGAAACTCAGAAAGCAGGGACTTACTAAGAGCCTCTCAAATAGGAAATGACCAAGTCAAAAGATCAAACCCAGATCATCTTCCTCCAAGTCATTCACTGCTGTACTCTACAAACACCCAGCACTCTGCCTGATGTTGTGTTCCCAAGGGTAAGTAACTCATACCCTCTGTTTTAGGAAGCTCATGGCAATTAAGCAAATAAAACCATAGAGTTGAGAACTGTAGCTGACAATTATCTATCCTAAGCATCTTAACATTTGTAATTGGGATGAATGTGTATGAAATACATGAGAGCACCTTTCAAAAGTAAAAAGGTTAATTCAAATTGCAGTTTACGTCATCCCTCACTTCATGCATGAGAGCCGATGAAAAGTGTCAGTTGCTCTTTCTACAGACTGGGACTAAAAAGTAATGCATCTGATTTCTATAGTTTTCCAAGAAAACTTTTCTCACGACTTTAGTTGCTTCCTCACAAGTGAAGAAGGGAAGCACTGAATGATACTAATCTGCCACCTGCTGGCGCAGAGGAGAACTAACCCAGGGTTCCAGGGAAGGCTGGTCCAGTGTGGACCAACTAACAGACTATTCTCTCCTGCAGAACTTAGAGTTGAGTTGACATGCTGCGACAGCTCCAGCTGCTCCTCTTTTCAATAGATTAAACTTGGGGAAACAGAACACCAGGAAGCTTTCAGGAAAGGAGGTTATAAGGGATTTGTAAAGAGTGGAGTCAGACCTAAGCACAAATCTAGTTTGGCCGCTTACTAATTGTGTCACTTTGAACATTATTCAGCCTCTCTAAACCTCATTTTCACTGTCTGTAAATGAGATTGTGTGTGTGTGTGTGTGTGTGTGTGTTGTGTGCTCAGTCATGCTCAACTCTGCAACCCCATGGAATGTAGCCTTCCAGGCCCTCCTCTGTTTATGGGATTTCCAGGCAAGAATACTGGAGTGGGCTGCCATTTCCTTCTCTAGGAGATCTTCCTGACCCAGTGATTGAAACTGTGTCTCCTGCATTAAAAGGCGGGTTCTTTACCACTCTGCTACCCGGAAAGAAACTAAATGAGATTACTGGCAATCAAATACAAATTGACCATCTAGTCAAGGCTATGGTTTTTCCAGTAGTCATGTATGGATTGAGAGTTGGACTGTCGAAGAATTGATGCGTTTGAACTATGGTGTTAGAGAAGATTCTTGAGAGTCCCTTGGACTGCAAGGAGATCAAACCAGTCCATTCTAAAGGAGATTAGCCCTCGGATTTCTTTGGAAGGAATGATGCTAAAGCTGAAACTCCAGTACTTTGGTCATCTCATGAGAAGAGTTGACTCATTGGAAAAGACTCTGATGCTGGGAGGGATTGGGGGCAGGAGGAGAAGGGGACGTCTGAGGATGAGATGGCTGGATGGCATTGCGCACTCAATGGACGTGAGTCAGAGTGAACTCCGGGAGATGGTGATGAACAGGGAGGCCTGACGTGCTGCGATTCATGGGGTCGCAAAGAGTCAGACACGACTGAGCGACTGAACTGAACTGAACTGAAAGGGGGAGTGTCTTGATAAATATCCCAGGCTTTAAACTGAAACCTCAGAAGGGTCATTCCCTAACAGTAAGAAACATTCCTTAAGAATAAAACTTGGACTTCACTGGAGGGCCAGTGGTTGCAGGCAGACATGGGTTGGATTCCTGGTCTGGGAAGATTCCACATGTCGTGGACAACTAAAGCCCGTGTGTCACAAATACTGAGCCCTGCGCTATACAACTACAGAAGCCAGCACGCCACAGAGCCCACGCTCTGTGACAAAGAGAGGCCACCACAATGAGAAGCCCGTGCTCTGCGACGAGAAGGTAGCCCCTATTCGCCACATCTAGAGATGGCCAGAGCATAGCAATGAAGACCCAGTGCAGCCAAACAAAAAGAATTAAATACTTTTTTTTTAAAGAATAAAAACCAATCCATAAAAAAAAACAAAGTAAAAAGTTAAAATAGATAAGCTCAAGAAGCATTCAGTTCAGTTCAAAAAGCATAAAACTAAATTTTTACAAGACTTGACTATCTGCCTGTAAGACGAAAACAACCTTTGAAGAAAATATCATCCAAAGTCCTTGTAATTTTTCACTTGGGACACCTGGCATTTAACCAAAAATTACAATGCTTGCAAAAATATAATAAAAAATTTTAAAGGTTGAATTACTGAAATCTAAATGAAAAATATATTTAATGGAAAAAGATTTATAGGCAAGTTATGTATTAACATTAACTGACAGGGGGTTTAAAATAACCATGATTAATGTGTTCAATAAAATGTAGGAAATGGTAGTCAAAATAGAAGACAAGTTGAAGAATTTCAACAGAGAAATAACCTTCTTTTAAAAAGAAGCAAGCAACTAGATAGTAAAATTTTGAAAGCACCAAAAGCATCAATTATGTAGAATAAATCAAATGAAAAATGACCAGGAGCTCACACTGAAAACTACAGAAAGTTGCCGAGGAAAATAAAAGAAGACCTAAATAAATTAAAAAACATGTCATGAACGTAGAATTCAAAGACGTAAGATTGTTGTTATCAGCACTCTTCAAATTCATCTATAAATTCAAAGCACTCCTAATAAAAATCTCAGCAGCTTTTTTTTAATTGCTGGAAATCTGAAAGCTATTTGTAAAACTTATATGGAAATACAAAGGACTTATTATAACTAAGGCAATCTTGAAGAGGAAAAACAAACCAAGCGTCAAAGCTAGACTAATTTTAAAAGTGTGATCTTGGTAAAGAATAAACAATAGACCATGGAATAGAATAGAGTTTAGAAAGAGGTCCACATATATATGACCATCACTTGATTTATGACAAAGGCATTACAGAAATTCAGCGGAAGAAGGATGGTCTTTTGAATAAATGGTACTGGCTCATATGGTTATTCATATGGGAAAAAGGAAACTTGGCCCTTTCTCACACCATACATAAACATTAACTCAAAATGGATCATATACTTAAAAGTCCTTGGTGGCTCAGCAGTAAAGAATCCGCCTGCATTGCAGGTGCTCAGCCCTGTCGGACTCTTTGCAACCCCATGGACAGCAGCATGCCAGGCTTCCCTGCTGCTCACATCTCCTGGAGTTTGCCCAAGCTCATGTCCATTGCATCGGTGATCCCATCCAACCATCTCATCCTCTGTCACCCTCTTCTCCTGCCTTCAATCTTTCTCGGGATCAGGGTCTTTTCTAATGAGTCAGCTCTTCACATCAGGTGGCCAAAGTATTGGCACTTCAGTGTCAGCATCAGTCCTTCCAATGCATCGCAGGACACCCGGGTTCAATCCCTGGGTCAGGAAGGTTCCCTGGAGAAGGAAATGGCAAGCCACTACAATTCTTGCCTGGAAAATCCCATGAAGAGAAGAACCTAGTGAGCAAGAGGTGGCATGGGGTGGCAAGGGGCAGACATAACTTAGGGACTAAACCACCAGCACCATCACTTAAAAGTATAAGCTAAAACAATAAAGCTTCTAGAAGAAAATACAGGAAATACCTTCAAGACCTTGGGGGCAGGCCACAGTTTCTTACACAGGGCCCAAGAAAATATTGATAAATTGGGTTTAATTAAATTAAGATATTCCATTCAATGGACGACACTATTAAGAGAATGAAAAAAGAAAACTTGAGGCTGACACTTGTGCATACACATATGCACATGCACATACACACATGCGCACACATGTGCACGCATGCACACACACAGACACCTGGCAAAGCATTTGTATCTAGAAAATACACTTCTCCAAAAATTCTATAAATGAATAAGGAAAAAACAGACAACACAATCTTTAAATTAGGCAAGAATCCTGAGCAGGTACTTCACAAAAGAGAACATCAAAATGGCCAACATACAACTGAGAAGATTTTCGGCATCATTACTCATGAGGGAAATGCAAATTAAACCACATCTTGATACCATATGTTGCTTGTAGTCCTAAAATATCAATGTTTCTCCTTGAAAAAGCAATTGCAAAACCACAGCTCTGAACACAGAAAGCGAATTAGAGTATGTGTCAGTAATTATAAACAGCCTAGTTTAACTTGAAGAGTGAGGTTTCTGTTAAAAGTGCAGTGAAACGAATTTTAATTCCCCACTATAGTCACATCGGTTACCCTTGCCAGCCTAATACAAAATGTGAAAAGCTATAACAGAAACCTCATTCTTGTTTTTAAGCATTACTGTACACAGTTACAGAGAAGGCAATGGCAACCCACTCCAGTACTCTTGCCTGGAAAATCCCATGGACGAAGGAGCCTGGTAGGCTGCAGTCCATGGGGTCACTAAGAGTCGGGCACGACTGAGTGACTTCACTTTCACTTTTCACTTTAATGCATTGGAGAAGGAAATGGCAACCCACTCCAGTGTTCTTGTCTGGAGAATCCCAGGGACAGCAGAGCCTGGTGGGCTGCCGTCTATGGGGTCGAACAGAGTCGGACACGACTGAAGCAACTTAGCAGCTTAGCAGTACACAGTTAATGAAATATGTTCAAATTCACTTTATGATATTCAAAGTTGTTTTATTGTTGCTTTATCATGAAGGAAATTTACAGAAACAAGGCTGCACAATCTTTCAAAATAACCTCTCCAAGATGTGGGAATTTAGTCCCATTAGATGTGATTGATAACATTTCAAGGATATGTCTATTTAGTGAGCAGTGAGAAAGTCTATTTATTGCAGAGCAGCAAGAAAAACTAGCATGTGAAAATACACAACATTTACACTGTCTGGGCCTGAGACATTGAATTGGGTAAGCTGTGGAAACGAGAAGCGGTGTGCACATATGTCCATTGTAACTCTGGCCCCTCAGTGTTCACTGCACTTCTCCTCCATTGTCACTGGTTCTCAAAGTGGGGCTCTTTATGATGTCTTATGTCCTATTTCAAAAAGAGACTTTTTCCATTACCCTATGGTTGGAGACTACTTTCAATTTCTTTAGTATTGTGTAAGGGAACATGCATGGAATGGAGAAACTAAAGAGCNAAATTAAGATATTCCATTCAATGGACGACACTATTAAGAGAATGAAAAAAGAAAACTTGAGGCTGACACTTGTGCATACACATATGCACATGCACATACACACATGCGCACACATGTGCACGCATGCACACACACAGACACCTGGCAAAGCATTTGTATCTAGAAAATACACTTCTCCAAAAATTCTATAAATGAATAAGGAAAAAACAGACAACACAATCTTTAAATTAGGCAAGAATCCTGAGCAGGTACTTCACAAAAGAGAACATCAAAATGGCCAACATACAACTGAGAAGATTTTCGGCATCATTACTCATGAGGGAAATGCAAATTAAACCACATCTTGATACCATATGTTGCTTGTAGTCCTAAAATATCAATGTTTCTCCTTGAAAAAGCAATTGCAAAACCACAGCTCTGAACACAGAAAGCGAATTAGAGTATGTGTCAGTAATTATAAACAGCCTAGTTTAACTTGAAGAGTGAGGTTTCTGTTAAAAGTGCAGTGAAACGAATTTTAATTCCCCACTATAGTCACATCGGTTACCCTTGCCAGCCTAATACAAAATGTGAAAAGCTATAACAGAAACCTCATTCTTGTTTTTAAGCATTACTGTACACAGTTACAGAGAAGGCAATGGCAACCCACTCCAGTACTCTTGCCTGGAAAATCCCATGGACGAAGGAGCCTGGTAGGCTGCAGTCCATGGGGTCACTAAGAGTCGGGCACGACTGAGTGACTTCACTTTCACTTTTCACTTTAATGCATTGGAGAAGGAAATGGCAACCCACTCCAGTGTTCTTGTCTGGAGAATCCCAGGGACAGCAGAGCCTGGTGGGCTGCCGTCTATGGGGTCGAACAGAGTCGGACACGACTGAAGCAACTTAGCAGCTTAGCAGTACACAGTTAATGAAATATGTTCAAATTCACTTTATGATATTCAAAGTTGTTTTATTGTTGCTTTATCATGAAGGAAATTTACAGAAACAAGGCTGCACAATCTTTCAAAATAACCTCTCCAAGATGTGGGAATTTAGTCCCATTAGATGTGATTGATAACATTTCAAGGATATGTCTATTTAGTGAGCAGTGAGAAAGTCTATTTATTGCAGAGCAGCAAGAAAAACTAGCATGTGAAAATACACAACATTTACACTGTCTGGGCCTGAGACATTGAATTGGGTAAGCTGTGGAAACGAGAAGCGGTGTGCACATATGTCCATTGTAACTCTGGCCCCTCAGTGTTCACTGCACTTCTCCTCCATTGTCACTGGTTCTCAAAGTGGGGCTCTTTATGATGTCTTATGTCCTATTTCAAAAAGAGACTTTTTCCATTACCCTATGGTTGGAGACTACTTTCAATTTCTTTAGTATTGTGTAAGGGAACATGCATGGAATGGAGAAACTAAAGAGCTGGTGGAAGCATGGGTTAATTCATTGTGCATCACTTAGCAAACCAGTACTCACTGAAAAGTGCAAAATGTCTCAACAATATCTGCTCCATCCTGTCATGTGCTGCAACATGGTAAACTTTGAGGAACTTATACTAAATGAAATAAGGCAAATATTCAAGCACTTAAAGCAGTTAAGTTCATAGAAAAAGAAAACAGAACGGTGGTTGCCAAGGACTGAGAGGCAGGGGAAGTAGGGATTAATGTTTAATGGATATAGAGGTTAAGTTCTGCAAGACGAAAAAGTCCTGGAGATTAGTTACATAGCAATGTGAGTACGCTTAACACTACTAAACTCTACATGTAAAAATGGTTAGGATAGTAAGCTTTATATGTTTGTGAAAGTGAAAGTGAAGTCACTCAAGTCGTGTCCGACTCTTCGCGATCCCCTGGACTGTAGCCTGCCAGGCTTCTCTGTCCATGGGATTCTCCAGGCAAGAATACTGGAGTGGGTTACTATTTTCTTCTCCAGGAGATCTTCCTGACCCGGGGATCGAACCCAGGTCTCCCGCATTGTAGACAGACGCTTTAACCTCTGAGCCATCAAGGAAGCCTTTATATGTTTTTACTACAATTAAAAATAAAAGAAAAATGTTATAAAAATAGAATATCTGCTCCCTGGGGTCTCCAAACCACAAGTGATTGTTCTTTCCTTTAAACCCCTTGAGTTCTCGAGTTAGGGTTCAAGACTCCCTGAGGTGTTTACAGATAGGATTGAAGAGTTGCTTAAAACCTGAATAGAAAACTATTTTCACTAACTTATATCTGAAGGCAGCATTTGCTTGTCGCAAATCACAGTGGCAATAGATGCAATGTGACTATCCCCAACAGAAATCACAAATATTTTCATATCATATATATCCTGTAGATATCTCATAATACTGTTATGTTCAGTCGTACTTCAAAATTACTACAGTTATCAAAGCTACTACTAAGTCGTGCTATGTAATGTGTTAAAGCAGATGCTTATATAAACATTTTAAAACTTTTTTCACTGTATTGCTATATAATTGGTTTCCTTTACAATTCTATACTTGTTATCTTCATCATTTATCCTAATAGATTCTATAAATATAAATAAATTCTGTTAAGGTCCATAGTTGTCACAAATTGTCACAGAGGTCCCTGGCACCAGAAAAAAAGGATTAAGGCTCTCCCCTTCATCCATAACTGACTTATTGTTCCATCATGCTTATCATACAATGTGTTGCTAACACGTGTTATGTAAACATGCAGACACTGTATCAGACTGGAAGCTCCATGCTTCGTCGAGTCTGGTTGAATGTCTTGCATATCGTCAAGGCTCAAAGTATTTTTGTTGATTTTGTACTTGTAAGATTTGGTGCTTGGGCCTGGAGTTGGACTACCTCTGTTTACACTCTAGGCCTTGAACCTTGGGCAAGTGACTTCATCCCCTCCAAACCTTAATATGCCCATCTGAAGATGGAGCTTTTAGTACTACTTATCTCAGGGTGCTCTTGTGAGAATTCAAAGAAAAAAATACTCATAAAGAACCCAGCATAACATTTGCTCCATCATAAACTCTTAATACAAATTGTCTATTAATTATGAACATATTATTATTCATGGAAGTTGTGAGTGAAATCATGAGAGCAAGATAGCAAGTGGGGATCATGGACATAAGTGAGGTGAAAGGTGGGGGAGAGGCAAAGGTTGGGGTTGGCTCCTTCAGAGATTAGTCAGACAGAGTAGGGCAAGCAGAGCATCAGGCTTATTAGGGCTGACTCACACCTGATGGAAGACAGACTGTGTTCTAAAGTGATAAATGATTGCTGTCCCCTCATATTGTCCAGCTCTTAAAGCCACAGGTCCTTAGCTAAGGTACCATCCCCAGAAGGCACCTGTGATAATAAGTTAATGTCGACTTTCACTCACAGGTCAGGAGGCCACAGATAGCAATGGAGAAAGCACTGGCCTGGGTCAGCTTACCTCGGTGGTCTTGATTTTCTCCTTGCTCAGGGTGTTGCAATGTTTGCCCTTTAAGTCCTCTCTACTCTAAACCTCTGTGATGCTCTGAAAGAAACTGTCTTTGTTTGAGAGGATGATTGTATCCACCAAGCTGAGTCTTGGAATAGCAACCATTGCCACCTGATTCACAGGCTCCGGCCTTGAAGGGTCAGTGTACCTGACCAAGGGGCAGGAAGGCTTTGGAGCACACAGGACTTGTTCTGAAAAGTGGTCTAGGGAGGTTAGAGTGTGAGGCTCATGAACCAGCAGAAGAGGTGAATAAAAATGAAAATAGGACATCAGAAGATAAAAGATGGACAGGGACCACCAGAGACAAAATGTAAACTTAATTCATTTCTATCCATGCATAGAAAATTGGACTTTTATTTATTCTTTTTAAAAAGAGAATGTGTTTCTCATTTCTGATGACTGAGGGGGCTGAGGGTGCAGGTGGTCATAGACTAGCAGCTAATTTACAAATCACTGGGATAGTGAGTCAGCCCAAGCACTCAACCAGTGCCCCATACTCACTTATTGATTAGAATTCAATGAATGATCTTCACTAACTCAACTATTTGGTTTTTCACCAAATAAGAGAACTTAAGAATTCTGATTTGAGTCTCTGCTTGTCCATGGCAAGCATAGAATTTTATACACAAGAGTGTGTCTCATGCAAACAGAATTATGTAAACAGAACTTAAAGAGGCTGATTACCTCTTGTGGAGCTTACCCTTGCCAGAAGGGGATTCAGAGATGACCAAAATCACCTCTTGCTTCCATCAAATATTTTGAGTAGGCTAATAATGAAAATCACTTCTCTCATAGATCAGTCTATCAGGCAAATAGCTAAAACCTCTCCCAGTGTGCTTTTTGTATCTTGAATTATAACAAAGTGAACATGACAATAAAATGATATTCCTAACCCATATAATTTTTGTTTGTTTATTTAACTGGGTAAAGGAAAGCTTTAGCTTGTTGTCTGGAGAGTCAGAGATTCATTCAGATTCAGCCCTTGAATATTACTGTTTTGTCTCCCTAAACCCAACCCTGCCAAAAATTTCATTGTGCAAATTGAGTTCTCTTTTTTCTCCTCACTTCTCAGTTTGGATTTCAATAGAATTTCTTTCCCTGAGGGAAAGAGAGGGAAGTGTCAGAATAAGCTCTGGAAGCTTAAATCCTGAAGATAGGTGAAATATTCCATCAAGTTACACTTGCCTAAAGGCTGATCTGTTGCTGCATGTATAACTCCTTTAGCAAATCTCTCACAGACAAATAGGACAAATTAGGCCAAGGAAGGATTCAGGCATTATTTCACTCAGAACCATATAAATTGCGTCTACTTGGTACCAAAAAGATGGTCATATTAGTGACCCAAAGTCTACCATCAAACTAGCTGTTTAACATAGTGTAGACAACATAAAATACACAATGACTGACTAAAAATTTAATTTTCTGCTCTGTAATCTTAATATAAATCTGTTCACCCTAATATAATTTTCAGGAAGAAGACAATATATTTTTAAAAAATTGTGTCCTAAAAATATTGTGAAACCAAAAAAGGGATCACTGATAACACACAGCCTTTGAAAGCTTATCTGGAACAACTTCATGTGAAAACATCCTTTTTGACAGGATATAAAGGAAACCCCCAAACCCTTGATGTCATCAGATTGTTGATGCTGTGTTCATGCACCACAGTGTCGCCTCAACCAGCCAGGCAGTAATCCAAACTTCCTTATTTTTCTTCCTACAAATAAAAGAAAAATGTTTTCTCTGATGACTATTGGTTTAGTTATCAGCTCTCTAGTTCTGTTTGTAAAAAGGCTATGGTTAAGATAGCTTTTTGTTCTAATCTGATTTACGCTTCATGACAGGAAGAATTCAAGGGTTAAAGTTCTCCTGAGAGGAAAAAGAGATTAGAGGCAGAGTTAGAGAGAAGATATATAGATCAGGCCTGAGAAATGCCAGACCATCTTCAAGCAGCAGAGGATTCCATCTGAGCCCTATCTCTCTACTCAAGGGCTGAATCTTAGTCCTATGACCAACTTTATCAACCCTTCATCCCCCTGCCTTAATCTCCTTCAGAGATAGTGTCCTTCCAAAGCCCTCGGGTATATTCATTCCAGCACATAGAAGCCTGAGTTACAAGCCCAGACACCAACCTCAGTTCAGGCTCTGTCAGAGTCAGACCCCACTTGGACAGCTGGTGTATTAGCTTAAAAATAAGAAGGCAGGAGTCCTGAGTACCTTGCTGGGCAAATAATTCATTTCCGTTAAATAAGTATTGATAGAGCATCTGCCACGTGTAGAGCAGGAGAACTTGAGCCCACGTCCTGTGATCCCAAAGTTCATCATTATTTCTCCTATACCACATGGCCAAGGCTAAACTGCTAAGGCCCCACCTCTACCCCAAAATAATGCTGGATGTTCAAGTGGTAATAGCTCTGAGATTTGAGTAAGATATTATTTCAGCCTGTATGTTTTTCATCGCAAATAT
The DNA here is from genome assembly GCA_006410875.1 of Neotragus pygmaeus. NCBI lineage: Eukaryota > Metazoa > Chordata > Mammalia > Artiodactyla > Bovidae > Neotragus > Neotragus pygmaeus. The sequence continues at coordinate 151,641 of SJYV01031590.1, forward strand.
TCTCAATCAACTCCCTCAGTCATTGGAAACCCGAATGTGGTCACTGGTGAAATAGGTCCTAACAGGTCTATAAGAACAGAGTGTTTGCACAGTAATGCCTGTACTCAGCAGCTGTAGAGCTGAAATTGCAAAGGACCAAAGTGATCTTGGGTACTCAGGAAGGAAAGAGCAACTGTAGACTTTATTCCACCAAAAAGAACATCAGGAAAGGAAGAACAGACCTGTTTGAAGAAATGTCACAGTTGGGACTTCCCTGGTGGTCCAGTGGTTAAGAATCTGCCTGCCAATCCATGGGACATGGGTTCAATCCCTGGCCTAGGAAGATTCCACATGCTACAGGTCAACTAACTCTGAGTACCACAGCTACTGAGCCTGCACTGTAGAGCCCACGAGCCACAACTCCTGAAACCCACGTGCCCTAGAGCCCGTGTTGTGCAACAAGAGAAGTCACTGCAATGAGAACCCCGTGCACTGCAACTAGAGAGTAGCCCCTGCTTACTGTAACTAGAGAAAGCCCCCACACAGCAACAAAGAGCCAGCACAGCCAAAAATAGAAAAATAAAGCTAATTTAAAGTGTGTGTGTGTGTGTGTGTGTAGGAAACATCATAGTTTTGCTTTCTATTGTGTTAATTTGCTTTTAAGAATTGAAAGATCTAAGCATACATATAGGCTAAGAGAAAGAATTTTGAGGAGAGGAAAGGGTAAAGTTGCAAAAGAGTTGGAATGATTGATGGAAATAATAATAGTAAATGTACTGTAATAGAATTACTACGGAAAGCATTGCTCTCAGACAGAGCTTGACATATTTAAGTGAACTTAATTCATTCCAAAATTTTATGAGAAACTTGCTGTTATTATTCTGATTGCACAGATTAGAAAATAAAACCTAGTTTAAACAGTGTCAAGTTGCAAGACTTGGGTTTGAACCTAAGCAATCAGGCTCCAGAGTCCACACTTTTAATGGTTGTGCAAATCCGCTTCTCTAGAGAAAGTTTTTACGTAGGATGAGGCAAACTAATGATAGCCTAGCAGAAGGAAATAAGGAGAGGCTAGGGAAAGAGCTAGACATTTAGAGGCATAGGAGAGAAAAGTTGAGGACTTTAACATTGAATGGCTAGGCTGATTCTTACTGCTAAGTCTGCTAAGTCACTTCAGTCGTGTCCGACTCTGTGTGACCCCATAGACAGAAGCCCACCAGGCTCCCCTATCCCTGGGATTCTCCAGGCAAGAACACTGGAGTGGGTTGCCATTTCCTTCTCCAATGCATGAAAGTGAAAAGTGAAAGTGAAGTCACTCAGTCATGTCCAACCCTCAGCAACCCCATGGACTGCAGCCTTCCAGGCTCCTCCATCCATGGGATTTTCTAGGCTGACTCTTAAGGTCCCTTTTATTCAAAATCATGCTGTCAGCACAAACACATCAAAAGAAATTACCTCCTCACTTACTATGACAGAGTAATTCGCTTTCCAATTAATCTAACAGCTACAATTATTTAAACAATTGTGTGAAAACCTGTGATGGGGCCACAAATCTATAGAACTTTATATATTCTGTTTCTACCTGTTCTGATTCACACATACCTATCACTGGACATCCTAGCGTGGGACATTCATGTCTTGGGATCTACCTTGAGATTGTTCACTTTGGATTTTGATGTTTCTTGTAGAGAGGATCAAAGCTGTTGGCGCAATGGACTCCAAAAATTCTGAAAGTATGCTCAATGTTTTCATTGGAGAGGTGAAATAGAAGGCATTGATTCATCATGGAATGTGGCAGAATATGGTCACAGCTTTGAGACTTTAAATCTTGAGAATGCAATTCCAGAATATTTTAAGAAGTAAGCTGGCGTGGAATATGCAGCGCTAAATGATGTGTTTCAAACAAGTGCTAGAGGAATTCGGAAAAGATAGCTAAGAAAGTAGCAATTAACATTTATTGAGCTCTTTTAGGTCCTTTAGGTATGATGGTAAATCAGTGCAAAAAAGAAAAAAAAAAAGACCAACTTGTAGCATTTGCCAGTTTCCTTGGTGTAAATACTCCCATCACAGCCAATTTCAAGCTACCAAACACCTCACAGAATTCCTGAACATCTTTCAGTCAGGTCTAGAGGGCCAGGAGAAACTGCCTCAAGCACAACCTGGTTTTGTTATCCCATCTCATCCTCACAACAAGCTGTTAAGGAGTGTACCATTATTAGCTCCAGTGTACGTATTAGGAAAAATACTCAGAGGTTTAATAATTTGCACAGGTGCACAGAGCCTGAGCAAAGCAGAACTGAGGGAGGCTCAGACTGCATGGCTCTAACAATGTCTGGCCGTAGGCCTACTCTTTCTTTACTGAAAAACAGCAACGGAGATTCAAGGTGGTAATGATTGCCAGTCGGTAACCAATTTCCACATTGGTTCACTTCTGTTACAGATAGATATTCTGAGACCCCTTGGGGACTTACTTTAGATTTCTAGGTTTTTACTCTTCAGTGGAGAATCTCTGTGCAAAAGCCCATAAGTGTATATTTTACTTAGTATTTGAAAAGTATTGTAGCCCTATGCTACCAAAGGATGGCCCAACTACCAGCATCATCTGGGTACTTGCTAGAAATACAGAATTTCTGGCTCCTACCCAGATCTACTCAATTAGGATGTGTAATCTTAAGACAACTCCTAAGTGACATGTGTGCCTGTTAAAATTCAAGAAGCTTTACCTACAGGATCATGCCAGGGCTCTCATCGACCAAGGGATCTCACATTGTACGATGTTCTTCTTGCAGTTGGCAGGGATTGGCACGGTTACAGCAATGCACTTGATCTTGTCCTGTCCCCTTTGTGGCTGCAGTCTATGGTCACAAAACGGAGAGACTCCACAGAGTGAGACTTTGGCCTCATTACCAACATTTCTAAGCAAACAGCTACAGGTTTCTCTTCCATTAACCTTCTTAGTAACCTCAAATTTTGTTTTTCCAACTCTACAAGAAACTTTGCAAAGCCAAGTTCAACTAGATGTCTCACAAGGATTTCCTCTCAGAAAAATTAATGCAAAGAAAAATATCTTCTAAACACTCCAGAGTCTGCCAGGAAGGGGAGGAGGGGAGCAGTTAAGATTGCTGAAGCCAGGCCGCCTATGATGTGCCAATTTAATTCAAACCACAAGGCTTCATTTGAACTTGGCCAATAATTCATGAGTTGAAAATAGTAGGAAAGAATATGTGGCCAAAGTTAGAACTTTTTAAAAATACTTTTGAGATGTTCAGCATGTTCACATCCACAGACATTTAAAGGCAAAGTGAGTTAGTTTTGTATTAGATTTTATTTTCTGTATTTTCCCAAATCCATTGCATTACTGGGGGAATAGCCACAATCCAGATGCAACTGAATGTAAATCCTCAAACTTTCCAGTTGAGATGGAATCTAAAATTGAAATAAATACAATTCAGAGAAAGAAGCATTTCAAAAATATATATTCTAGATTTCAAAAGACCAAAATTATTCTAATGTGCGAACACCTATGGTAATAATAGCAATGCCTACCAGCCAGTACTAGCTTAAATACATCCAACTGGAATAACAAGGTGAGCAACCCCTTTACATTTTTCATCTGGGCAAGGTAAGCTAGCAAACCTGTCTCTTCAAGAGCAGAGGAGCAGCATTAGTCAATAGGAAAGAGGGGTAAAAGGAAGAATATTCTTTCTGCCCATATCTCTGTCAATCATTCAGAGATACTTCCCCAGCCTTCTGGTGACCAAGAAAAACACCCAAGCCCTCTGAAATGCCAGGAAACCACAGAAAAGCCCTTCTAAATCATCCCTGAACTGAAAGTTTCTCATAAATGGGGGATCTCATCTCTATTTTGGTCACCACTATGTCCCCAGCACCAAGACCATTGTCTGCTACACAGTTCAGTTCAGTTGCTCAGTCATGTCCGACTCTTTGTGATCCCATGAATCACAACATACCAGGCCTTCCTGTCCATCATCAACTCCCAGAGTTCACCCAAACTCATGTGCATTGAGTGGGTGATGCCATCCAGCCATCTCATCCTCTGTCGTCCCCTTCTCCTCCTGCCCCCAATCCCTCCCAGCATCAGAGTCTTTTCCAATGAATCAACTCTTCGCATGAGGTGGCCAGAGTATTGGAGTTTCAGCTTCAGCATCAGTCCTCCAATGAACACCCAGGACTGGTCTCCTTTAGAATGGACTGGTTGGGTCTCCTTGCAGGCCAAGGGATTTTCAAGAGTCTTATCCAACACCACAGTTCAAAAGCATCAATTCTTTGGCACTCAGCTTTCTTCACAGTCCAACTCTCACGTCCAGACACGACTACTGGAAAAACCATAGCCTTGACTAGATGGACCTTTGTTGGCAAAGTAATATATCTGCTTTTGAATATGCTATCTAGGTTGGTCATAACTTTCCTTCCAAGCAGTAAACGTCTTTTAATTTCATGACTGCAGTCANCTTGTATACACCCGTGGCGGATTCATGTCAATGTATGGCAAAACCAATACGGTATTGTAAAGTAAAATAAAGTAAAAATAAAATTTAAAAAAAAGAGAGAGAGAAATTTAAACCAAATTTATGCAAAGTGTGAGCCACCACTGGTGCGAGCTTGGCTTGTCACCAGTTCAACACAAGATACGCTAAAAAATTGAGAGTACTTATAAATATAACCATTTAGAAATAGCTGTAGCAATTAAACATTGCCACACCTCCAAGCCTGCGGTAAGAGGTTTGTCTCCATGATCATGGTGTAGACCATTTTGGGTGCTCTCACGATGGTATGGAAAGTCACACACAGTAGGATAGTGGTAAATACATGATATTTTAAGGTTAGCTACAATCTAAATGTGTATACAAATCTAAGAAAAATAAGCACTTATTTATNTCATGGTGTAGACCATTTTGGGTGCTCTCACGATGGTATGGAAAGTCACACACAGTAGGATAGTGGTAAATACATGATATTTTAAGGTTAGTTTGTTAGCTACAATCTAAATGTGTATACAAATCTAAGAAAAATAAGCACTTATTTATTTTTCTTTCTTTCTTCTCTGGCAACCATCTGTTTGTTTTCTGTATCTATGAGTCTCTGTTTTATTATGTTTGTTCATTTGTTTTGTTTTTTTAGATTCCACTTGTGAGTGAAATCAATACAGTATTTGTCTACCTCTGTATGACTTATTTAACTTAGCGCAGTACCCTCCCAGTCCATCATGCTCTCTCAAATGACAAGAGTTCATTTTCTATGGCTAAGTAATATTTCATTCTGCATCTATATCTTCTTTACCCATCCACCTATTGATGGACACTGAGGTAGTTTTATATCTTGGCTATGCAATGAACACAGGGGTGCATGTATCTTTTCAAATTAATGAGGTTTTTTCCTTCAGATAAATACTCAAGAGTGAAATTGCTAGATTATATGGCAGTCCATGGGGTTGCAAAGAGTCAGACACGACTGAGTGACTGAACTGAACTGAACTGATGGTAGCTCTATTTTTAATTTTCAAGGAATCTCCATACTGTTTTCCACAGTGGCTATATCAATTAACCTTCCCACCAATAGTGCACAAGATTTTCCTTTCTTACATATATTCACCAACATTTGTTACTTACTAACCTTTGGGTAATAGTCTTTCTGACAGATGTGAGGTGATATCTCATTGAGGTTTTCTTTTGCATTTCATTGATGGTTAGTTATATTAAACACCTTCATGTGACAGTTGGCTATCTGTATGTCTTCTTTGGAAAAATGTCTGTTCAGATCCTCTGCCATTTTTCAGTCAAGGTATTTGATATTTTTTTTTATGTTAAGTTATATGAGTTCTTTGAATATTTTGGAAATTAATCACTTAGATATATTTTTTGCAAGTATCTTCTCCCATACAGTGGGATAACTTTTTCCATTTTTGATAGTTTCCTTCACTGTGCAAAAGATTTTTAGTTTGGATAGTCCCATTTGTTTGATTTTACTTTGGTTTCCTTTGCCTGAAGAGAGAGAACTTAAAAAGTATTACTATGACCTTTATCAAAGAGAATACTACCTATTTTTTTCACACTTATTTATTTTTAAAACTTGCTATTTTCATTCATTTTAATTTTTACAAGTGTGTTTTAAAACATTTTAGGATAACATGATTATCTAAATTACAGAAATGTATTTTATATTGCTTATTCTTTGAGGTTTGTTGAGATATGATTTAGCAATATTCACCCTATTGAAATGTTTATTTCTCTGAGTTTGTGAAGTGAATAGAGAGTGTATAACCATCATCATAATTAAGATAGAGAGTATTTATATCACTGCAAAAATTCTTTCTTGTCCCTTTGTACTTTTTTCCCTCTCATATGGAAAACACTCCTCTGATTTCTATTTTCTCTGTACCTTTTACAAGGATTTCTTATAAGTGGAGGTATGCAGAATGTAGTGTTTTGACTCAGGCTTCATTCACTCAGTCAAGTGCATTTAAGATTCCCTCATTCTTTGCATGTATGAGGACTTAATTCCTTTTCATTGCTGAGTAGTGTTCCAGGATATAGGTGTACCACAGCTTGTTCATTCATTTACTCATTGGTGAATGTTTAAGCTATTTCCAGTTTGGGGTGAAAATAAAGTGCTATAAACATTCACATATAGGTATTTGTGAAAACATGTTTTCATTTTTCTTAAGTAAATGCCAGGGACTTGAATTTCTGGGCCATATTTATCTTAACTTTTTAAGAAACAGTCAAACTGTTTTCTAAAATGCCTGGGTTATTTTGCATTCTCATCAGCAATGTGTCACAGTTCTAGCATCCTCACCAGCAAACAGTATGTTTTTAGCTTTTCAAAGACATCCCAGTAAGTAGTATCCCATTGTGATTTTGATTTAGCCTTTCCCTGGGAAGGGTTGGGGGCAGGAGGAGAAGGGGATGACAGAGGATGAGATGGCTGGATGGCATCACGGACTCGATGAACATGAGTCTGAGTGAACTCCGGGAGATGGTGATGGACAGGGAGGCCTGGCGTGCTGCCATTCATGGGGTCGCAAAGAGTCGGACACGACTGAGTGACTGAACTGAACTGAACTGAATGAGCAATAAGGCTGAGCATGTTTTCATATACTTACTTGCCATTTATATATTTTCTTTAGTGACATCTTTGTTCACATCTTTGTTCTTTTTAAAATTAGGGTTTTTTATTACTAAGTTTTGAGAATTCTTTGTGTATTCTGGATGAAGTGAAGTGAAGTGTTAGTCGTTCAGTCTTGTCTGACTCTTTGCAACAGCATGGAGTGTGGCCCGCCAGGTTCCTCCATCCATGGGATTCTCCAGGCAAGAATACTAGAGTGGGTTGCCATTCCATTCTCCAGGGAATCTTCCTGTCCCAAGTCCCCTGCATTGCAGGCGGATTCTTTACCCACTGAGCCACTAGGGAAGCCCATATTCTGGACACAAATCCTTTATTAGATATGTTTTATAAATATTTTCTTCCTATCTGTGTTTTGTCTTTTCATTTTCTCACCTGCATCTCTTAAAGAACAAAAGTTTTTAATTATGATGAAATTTAATCACAGTGGCTGCTGTGATTGAAGAAATGATTTTTTTTAATTTCATTTAATTTTAATCAAACTTAAAAAGTCATATGCAGCTAGTGACTATCATATTGGATGGCACAGCATATTAATGACTAAATGTACTTTCAGTGAACAATGTGTACATTTAAAAAATTCTTTTATTATTCCTTGTTTGGATTGCTGCTGCTGCTGCTGCTGCTAAGTCGCTTCAGTTGTGTCCGACTCTGTGAGATCCCATAGATGGCAGCCCATCAGGCTCCATCGTCCCTGGGATTCTCCAGGCAAGAACACTGGAGTGGGTTGCCATTTCCTTCTCCAATGCATGAAAGTGAAAGTGAAGTCGCTCAGTCGTGTCCGACTCTTAGCGACCCCATGGACTGCAGCCTACCAGGCTCCTCCGTCCATGGGATTTCCCAGGCAAGAATACTGGAGTGGGGTGCCATTGCCTTCTCCGTTGTTTGGATTACATTTATTGATATAACTTTATGCCTGTTGAATCTAATAATAAAGATTGAGGCTTGCCTTCTATAAATCATTTTTTCTTTTTGTATTATTTTTTATCATATTTTATTAATGTGTCAGTTTCATGATGCTTTGAAAATTTAAAAACCTGGTTCTTTACCACACCCCTTCATAGCCTTATTGTGGTGAAGGGGCTTGAGTAACTCAATGAAGCTATAAGCCATGCTATGCAGGACCACCCAAGACAGACGGGTCATAGTGAAGAGTTCTGACCAAAAAAAGTCCCTTAGACTGCAAGGAGATCAAACAGTCAGTCCTAAAGGAAATGAATCCTGAATATTCACTGGAAAGACTGATGCTCAAACTGAAGCTCCTTTGGCCACTTAATGTGAAGAGCCAACTCATCTGAAAAGACCCTAATGCTAGGAAAGATTGATGGCAAAAGGAGAAGGGGGCAACAGAGGATAAGATGGTTAGCTAGCATCTCTGATTCACTGGGCATGAGTTTGGGCAAACTCTGGAAGACAGTGAAGGGAGCCTGGCGTGCTGCTGTTCATGGGATAGCAAAGTTGGACATGACTTAGCTACTGAACAACAGCAACCTTTACCATAAGTAGTCAGAGAAGCTCTGAACTAGAGAGATATTGTACATGGGCAAAGGCCTGTCTTCCTGGAGAGAGTATTCCTCATTGTTAATCCACCAAGTGGCATGCTGAAGAAGGAAGTGACAAATGGGGTGAAGAAATGAAAGACTATTTTAGAAAATGTGGTCAGATAACACTGACATTTGAACTGGGGAAAAAGCATTCCAAGTGAAGGGAAAAAAATAGCAAAGTTTTGGGAGTTTGGGAAAGGGCATGGCATGACCCAGGAACGGAAAGGACACCAGTGTGGCCGGATGTGAGAACAGAGGGAGGGTGGTGAGAGATGATCTGGAGAGGGAGCACAGAGCCAGATTTTGCACAGTCACACAGACCTCCCCTCTTCCCTCCTACGTTACAGATAAGAGTTAGTGAATCACAGGCATCTGATATCTGGAAAAGTGTGTGAATATGTCTGAATAATGGCCTTATTCAAAACACACTTGATAAAAAACAACCAAATGTTATTTTACACTTGGCTCTGGTTGTACAAAAAAAAAAATCATCTCTATGTTTGCAGCCTGAGAAGTGGACTGAGCAATAAGAACTCTCACAGGAAGCTAGGGGGTGGGGTGCCCACACCACAGATTAAGACAGGCTCAAAAACTTATATAATTTGCCCAAATCATACGGCTAACAAAAAACAAACTCATGTCCTTTCTACTCTGATACTTTTCTTCAAAATGAGCCCCAAACAGCCCTTTTACAAACATGGAATTGTCTGTATTTTCTTTTGGTTTTGGTAATGATATAAATGGGCACAGAAATGTCACGTTATAGAGACTTGCACCCATTTTGGGAAGCTCTCTTCTGTGTTAGTTTCTTGAAGCTGCTGTAACAAACTGGCACAAACTTGGTGGCTGAGAATAAAGAAATTTATTTTCTCACGGGTCTAGAGACCAGAAGTTCAACATCAAGGTGTCAACAGCACCATACTTATCTCTGAAGTCTCTAGGGGGAGATCTGTTCCTGTCTCTTTCAGCTTCTAGTGGCTTCAACTGTACCTTCTTGGCCTGTGGCTGCATCATTGCAATCACTGGTCACATGACTTCACTATGTTTGTCTCTTCTAGGGATAACTGTTGTTGAATTTAGGGCCCACTCAGATAATCTAGGAGTTCCCAGGTGGTGCTATTGGCAAAGAACCCACCTGCCAATGCAGGAGATGTAGGAGACAAGGGTTCAATCCCAGGGTCGGGAAGATTCCCTGGAGGAAGGCTCAGCAACCCACTCCAGTATTCTTGCCTGAAGAATCTCATGGACAGAGGAGCCTGGCAGGCTACAATCCATAGGGTCACAAAGAGTTGGACACAACTGAAGTGACTTAGCACGCATAGATAATCTAAGATGAGTTCACCTTGAGCTCCTTAACTTGGGAGGCAAAGACCCCTTTTGCAAATAAGATCACATTCACAGGTTCTGAAAATTAAGAGCAAATGCATCTTTGTGGTGGAGGCACTGTTGAACCCTTCGTACCCTCCCTGTGCCTCAGCCTGAAATTTCTCACCAAACAGCCAGCGAGACTCATCAGACTCAGTTCACTTCTCTTCTCCCAGGGATCTCTGGTCTACATTGCCTGTTGTCTGAAAAATATCATTTCAAATATTTTGCTTAGTTTTCTAATTCTTTGAACTGGAGAGTAAATCCAATCCCTATTCCTGCAGTGTAGCCAGAAGCAGAAGCTACACCCAAAGTGAAGTTCATCGAGCCTGGAGAACTTTCCTATCTTGCTTACAGCTGCATCATCAGTGCCTGTCAAAATAACTGGAGCATAGTAATCTTTCCATAGCCATTGATCAGTTAATGAACAAATGAATTAAAAGAAAGTTAATCTAAGTCCTTAATCTTTCTAGTGTTTGGGACCAAGTAGCCACAACTCCTTTTACCTCAGTCAGTTGGGTGAGTTTAGGCCATCTCTCCTTAGCAGAATATCCACTAGCTTAAGCCAAATTGTCTTCACCAATTCACTCTTCAGTCCCCAAAGCCTCACTTTCACATTTAATGCAAAAAAAAAAAAAAGATACACAGCACTGGGAAATTTAAGAAATGCATCTATGGAGCACATTTTGGGTAATGATTTATAAGAAGCAGGTTTTGCCTGCATTTTAAGTAAAATAAACACGGGGCATTTGTTGGGGGAAGGCTGATGAAGAAGGTGAGTTAGTCATAGTATTGTCACAGGGAACTGAGGTCAGACACTGTGTTGATGGGGAAAATGTGAGCGGCAAGAGATAAGAAAGAAGTTTGTGAAAACTGTTGGTTTCTGCTTTTATTTTTATAGTCACACACTAATTAAAATTTTAAATTATTATCATAATCAACAGCACTTACGAGAGCATCTTCTATGTGACTGTTGGACTTCTCCAAATATCTGATTGTCTTGAATGTAGAGCTTTATTTGTTTTTAATTTATTATATCATATTTTTAATAACAAATATAAAATAATAGGCTTATTATGACAAGCCTAAAAATACAGAGGTATAAAAAGAACAAGTTAGAAATCTCCTACTGCAATTGCAATCCCCTGAAAGTGAAATTCATTCAGTCGTGTCTGACTCTTTGTGATGCTGTGGACTATATAGTCCATGGAATTCTCCAGGCCAGAATACTGAAGTGAATAGCCATTGCCTTCTCCAGGAGATCTTCCCAACCCAGGGATCAAACCCAGGTCTCCCACATTGCAGGCGGATTCTTTGCCAGCTGAGCCACCAAGGAAGCCCAAGAATACTGCAGTGGGTAGCCTATCCCTTCTCCAAGGGATCTTCCTGACCCAGGAATTGAACCAGGGTCTCCTACATTGCAGGTGGATTCTTTACAAGCTGAGCTACTAGGGAAGCCCCTGAGGGAACCAATATTGATGGTATATCTTCATACACCTTCCTCTGTTCCTATGAGCATACATAAACATATTTATATATACAGTAGGTGGTTGCTGGTTTAATAAAAATGTAAACAAAAGAAGTATATAACTTTTTCCATTTGTTAATAGAATCATCCTACCAAATAAATTCATATAGATTTACTTCAGAGTTTTAAATCTAGAGTATGAATTTGCTACGTACATTTATTCAAGCTGCTCCTCCACTGATACACATTCAGGTGATTTTGAGGCTTTTTTCCCCACCACGTATAATACTGCTCTAAACACCCTTGCGATTGCACCCTGTTTTAATTTTATCATTATGGATATCTGAGCCCTGAAATGCAACCTTTCAAATGCCACTTCCTTCCCCCATCCTCCCTGTTATTTGGAGAACAGAGTTGAAGGGAGACTAGAGATGAGTGGGGAAAGCCTGCAACGACTCCAAACAGCACATGGGCTGCAGCCTCCTGCTACAATATTTACGTGCTGTTCCATTGAGATGCATGCTGCTCACATGACCCAAATGCAGTTCTCACTCCCCCAAGAACACAGCCGAATCCAGACTGCATTGGCAGCTCTGCACATGCTCTGTTTGGCCCTGTGAATCCTCACTCACCCATTGAGATTTCTTTTGGTTTAAAGCAACACACCAGCTGCTGAATCTCCGTGACCTCCAGTATTTTCCTGGCCCAGATCCAAGGCAGGTGGCCCTCCATGAACACCATTTTTCAGGATTTGAGCTTTTTTTCTCTCTTTCTTTGTTGGGGGCTAGAGAGTATATAATAACTTACACACGGGGATGGCTGATGAGTGAGACCATAAGAAGTAAGTCTTTTTCCTGTCAGGTATTAGAAGAATAACATTTACCTATTTTCATTATTTGCCTTGACAACGACCTGCAGCTCTAATGCACACTGAATTCTCAAACAGAGGGCTTGGCAGGGGCTGCTGTATCTGACTGTTGTGTTGACTGTAACGTGTGAGATGGTGTTTGCTCCTCTCTAGAGACCTGGATCCTTTTTGCCATTCTGATGGTAGATGATGAGACAGGCAACCATGGATTTCAGTACTCCGTCTGTGTTTGATCAACAAAAAGGTAAAAACGCTGCTTTAACTCATCCTATGGTTCTTTGCATCTTTAGTTCAATGTAGGGATTTGCAGAGTATGTGTGTGTGTGTGTGTTTGTGTGTGATGTGAAGAGAGAATTTCACATAGGAAACAAACCTGTACTAAATGTTCACTTCTCATTTGATAAGCATTTGCAAGGGAAAAACAAGCTTATGGTCTGTTAGTCTTGTTAAAGTGCTCCTACCTACAAATGTTTAAAATTGGGTTTCAAGCGCACCAGTTATTTCAGATAGTACCATCTTTATTCTCATTAGCTTTTTGTTCAGATCTTTAAAAATACATATATTATAATAAGTAACGTAAAAAGAAAAAATTATATATATATATTTCAGTCTACTAACCCAATATTGCATTGCTATAGTTTTGTAAATATCTCTTGATTCCCTCCAGGAATAGATGTTGTCCAAATTTATCTTGCTGCTGCTGAATTATCTCCTCTGAGGTTGTGTAATGACTTATCACTATGTTATTATTTGCAGTGAAAAGATATCTTTTTCTGATTCCCAATTTCCAATGTGGAGGTAATTTTCCATATGAAAAAAATTACTGTGAAGTTCACCTATTCTTATTTAAAAAAAACATGTATTCAGCCATACAGTTTATGTATGTACATTCTGCATATGAAGTTTGTGTGTGTGTGTGTGTGTGTGTGTGTGTGTATATATACATATATATACCTATGTGTAATCATGCACCTTCTCTTTGTAAGTACAGGAAATTTCCATTCTCTAAGTGTAATAAATATCTTTAGAAGATTTTTAAAAAATATCTGATACCTAAACCACTTTCAATAACATCTGAGTATTCCTCAGAATGCTAAGATCCTTTGATTATTTAATTGTTTTGGCTATACCATGAAAATGGTGGTCCATGAAAGACTCATTAAGAAAATTCTTTTCCCCCCCTTTACCTGCTCTAGGCCATAGTGTGTTTACTACCTATTCTTCAAGCTACATCTGGTTTCATGGGTGAATTATTTTAGTTCAGTGCTTTGTCAAGTTACAGATTTACATTTAGATTTCTGAGTAATTGCCTTATGCACATGTTTGTGTGTCTCTTCGGAATGTGCCGAGTCACACAGTATTTGGATATGAACACTGTAGACAGAGTGATTGTTACAGCTGTGCCCACTGCAGCCTTTCCCTTTGTTTGTACTACTGATGGCAATCAGCAAGAGTGACAATACGCTGAAATCCAAAGACCTCAAACGGGCTAAAAAATGACATTATTGAATTACATAATCCAAACAGGAACACAATAGATTTATTTATTAAGACTAATTTGAGGGAGCTAGAACTGAGTATGAAGAACTAATCCTTCATAATGAATTCATCTATTCCAGTATTATGGTTCCTAACAAGACTGAGGCCAGAACACATTTAAAATGTTAATTTATAATACTTATTTTCTTATAGCACCTTTCACGTGAGCAATGCACGACTATTTCTCCACTGTAGGCCTGATTCTCCCCCTTGTAAGCTAACTCTTTCCCTGTGGCTTCCATCTTTATTTCTCAATCATTTCTCTCCAGAGGTGTTGTGGTATGGTGGGAATAGCACAGGCAGAATAGGCTGGAATTGCAGAGTAACTACTTACTGTGTGACCTTAGCAAGTTACCTGACCTCTCTGGGCCTTAATTGACCCAGCAGTAACTTAGAAGAAATGATGCTTACCTAGCAAGGTTGTTGTGAGAATCTAAAATAATGCATAAAAAGTCACTTTGCCTGATGTACATTAGGAAAAAATTGAAGTTGCTCATTCATGTCTGACTCTTTGTAACCCCATGGACTGTAGCCCACCAGGTTCCATGGGATTTTTCCAGGCAAGAGTACTGGAGTGGGTTGCCATTTCCTTCTCCAGGTGATATGCATTAAGTACTTTCAAACTGTGGCTGTTTTTATTAGTAGTAGTAGTATTAAATTAATATTTATAATTATTAAACCCTGAACTCATCTCTCTATCTCTGGTTCAAATTTAGCAGTCTTCAGGACAAATGAGGATTTAGTTAAGACCAGATGACTAGATTACATTATTATTTTTTTTTTTTTTAGAACTCCAGGGTACCATTTAGAGCAACCTGCAGAATTACAGTTAACTGAATGATAGCTGAATAATTTGGTCATCATGTTAATCCTGTTATGTTAAAAATATATATCCTGTTATCATATAATTCTGTTATCATGTTAAAAATATGAACGGTCATAACAGATTTAGACAATTGCATAGATTCTAAATATTATATTGTTGGACAAACCCATGGTGAAACGACTTTCTCTTGAAAAGTTGAGTGTGGTTGGTGTAAGACTGCTGCAACAACAGTGCCTTTATGGAATTGGCATTTATGTATAACTTTGTGTCCTGTTTTATTTTACCTTCAAAAGAAAAACATATCAAAACCCAAGGAAATCCATGGTGTTCTCCACAAGTGGTTGATATTTGACTGCTTGTTTGAATTACATATGGAAACTCTTTGACAGTGTGGGTTGTCCCTAGGGTTGGCTTGCTTTTTTATTTTGTTTTTATTTTTGATTTTGAGTCATTGCATCTTCTTTCAGCTGTTAACCATCAATGGGGCAAGGAGCTGGTGAGGAAATATTGCATTGCTGTTTGTAAGCTTTTTTAATTTTTTTTATTATGATTATTAAAGACGTGACTTTCTTTTCTCATCACTACGAGATTGCAGATCTATCTAGATGAAATGTAACACTGAAAAAAAAAAAAAAAACTTGGTCACATATAAAAATCACCTAGCCAGTTTTTGAAAATGCTTATGCCCGGATCCCATCACTGGATATTCCAGTTTAACTGGTGAGGGACATGGTCTGACAAAGCCCCCCAGGGAGTTCTAATGTACAACAAATNTCTAGATGAAATGTAACACTGAAAAAAAAAAAAAAAAACTTGGTCACATATAAAAATCACCTAGCCAGTTTTTGAAAATGCTTATGCCCGGATCCCATCACTGGATATTCCAGTTTAACTGGTGAGGGACATGGTCTGACAAAGCCCCCCAGGGAGTTCTAATGTACAACAAATATGGAGAAGCACTCATTCCATCTATCCTCCTAACTTCTCAGATGGGAAAAGTGAAGCACAGAGAGGTTAAAATGTGGGCCTGCTTATGAGAATGGCTCACAGCTAAGTAGCAACAGGGGGCTTCCCCGGTGGCTCAGTGGTCAAGATTCCGCCTGCAGTGTTGGAGACGCAGGAGACACGAGTTCAATCCCGGGGTCAGGGAGATCCCCGAAGGAGAAAATGGCAACCCACTCCAGTATTCTTGCCTGGAGAGTCTGAGTGATGTCCAACTCTTTGCAACCCCATGGACTGTCGCCCTCTAGGCTCCTTTGTCCATGGAATTCTCCAGGCAAGAATACTGGAGTGGGTTTTCCATTTGCTTCTCCAGGACATGACTGAGCACCTGAACAATAAGTAACAGAGGGAACTGAGATCCAGGTGTCCACTATCCAGACGACAGACTACGAGGTTTCTTTTTATGGGCAATCTCTGGTCTTAATGGCTACTTTGAGGTGGGGGGTGGGCTCGGGTAGCTTTGGCCTATGGTTGCCCAGAGAATGGTCAGCCATGAGCACTTGGAAAATACTAATGCATAATGACCTTCGGGTTTTCCAGCTGGCTCTCGTGGTAAAGAACCCGACCTTCAAAGCAGGAGATGTAAGAGACCTGGGTTTGATCCCTCACTGGGGAAGATCCCTTGGAGAAGGAAATGGCAACCTTCTTCAGTATTCCTGCCTGGAGAATCCCATGGACAAAGGAGCCGGGCAGGTTACAGTCCACAGGGTCACAAAGAGTTGGACATGATTGGAGCGACTTAGCATGCACACATGCACAATGACCATCAGAACACAAATCAAAATCAGGTAGATCTGGGGTCCTTCCAACTGCAGTTTTCTATTTTTTCTCATTAATAGGGGTAAATAAGACAAACCCTATGCCAGGGTCTTGGGAACAGATGGGCATTTGCTCTAGTCCAGTCTCAATCTTCATCCCAGTTGCCAGAACTTGGACACACTGATGATCTTCTGGTCTGTAAAATGTGGGTAGTGTTCTACATTCACAGGGCAACTGGGAGGCTCAAAGATTGTGTTATCTGTCTGAGCAAGGGGCTTCAGGCCACATCTCTGGCTTTCTCTGTGAAGCTGTGAGGAGGAAGCCTGGGTCTTCTCAGCTCTCCGCTCTGCCTTGTGCTTCTTACTCTCACCATGGCAACGTCTCTCTGGTCCCACGTGCTCCTGGCTGTCTTCCCTCTCAGAGCCCACATGCAAGGAAGGACCTGTAGTAAAATCATTTACTACAGAACACAGAGACTCCTACTGAAGCTGAGACTTCAGTTATGTAACTGAAGACGTTTGCATGAGGGCTCCGAGAGAAAATCAAACTGAGAAGGGTGCTCCCAAGGGCCTCGCCCAGCCCAGCCCAGCCCTTCCTGGCTCTATGAGAAATGTTTGAGCACGGTGTTCACAGGGGCCTGTCGGGGCAGTGGCCCACCCTCACAGGTTTCTCTCTGGTAGGGTTGCTGAGAGAATATGAGGAGGAGCTCAGCCCTCCAGCCCAGATTAGTGCAGAGCGTCCATGCTCTAGGGCTGCTGTAACAAATTACCACAAACTGGGTGGCTCCAAACAACTGCCATGCAATCTCGCCCAGTCCTGGAGGCCAGAAGTATGAAATCAAGATGTCAGCAGGCAATGTACTCCTTCTGGAGGCTCTAGGGAAGAATTCTTCCCTGCCCCTTCCACCTTCTAACCTTTTGTGACTTCATCACTGCAGTCTGCCTCTGGTCTTCACGTGGTCTTTTCCTGTGTGTGCATCTCAGAGCTCTCTCTGCCTGGCTCTTATAATAACACATGTGATTGCATTTAGGGCCCACCCAGATGTGCCAGGATAAACATCTACTCTCAAGATCCTGAACTCAGGCATTCAACATATGAGGTCATATCCCCTTTTGCCTTCTAAGGTAATATTCACAGGTCCCAGGGACTGAGACATGGAGATACCTTTAGGACCACCGATCAGCCTGCTTTATGGCATGAAAAGAGTTTAGATTTCAAGGTCCTTCTCAGATGTATGCAGCCTCCTTGCTGGGTTTTTGATAAAATCCATTCCTATTTAGGCTAGAAGGAAGTTTGGCATTTGGGAGATGGGGTGGAAAGAGTGTGAGATAAAATGGCAAAATTGAGATCCAAACCTAAACCTCCATGACTTCAAAACCCATCTTCTTTCTTCTGCAGTACTCTTCCTTGATCAACCATATATTTTAATGAAGAAGTAAGATATTAACAAAATTTAAAATTAATGAAGCCTATGTTTTTACAATCAAGCAATTATCCCATTGTATTGTGGAACTTAATGCTCCCATGTACAGATGTCTGGTTTTAATTTCCAACTTTTCATCCAAAATGGGAACTCTAAACAAAATGAACTTAGAGTGCCTAGATGATGCTCTATGCTGGAAAAGCAAAAGTTAAAAATTCTGCTCTGACAATCAGATGCCTCCAAAGGAAGAATAAGCAAATTTTCCCAGGGACTTGGGGAGGGAGTAGAGAAAAGGCAGTCAGAGGAGACTGGAGAGACAGGGGACGGTTTGGGCTCAGCATAGACCTTGCACCGGATGAAACCGTGAACACGGAGCTGAATTTTGTGATAGATTTTCAGATTGATGGTCCAGACAAAGGAAGATTTGATGGCAAATGACCATTCCAGAGTTTTAAAAGGAGATTATCTGTCATCTTTGGGAAAATACTCAACCTTCTCCCTCTCTTGGTCAAGAAAGAGGAGCCTAGGGAAGAAGAGATGGAAGAAGCATCCTTTTTCCAATCTTCTTGCCCATTCAAGACCTAACCCAGGCAAACATATTAAGAAGAGGAGGCCTGCCCCTCTGCCTCCTCTGCCTCCTTTGTGCAATCTCTCTGCAGTATACAGGAAGCTCTTTCCCACCCACCAACTCCTGGGAAATGATGTGACACATCAGTCCACTCCTGGCTCCTCTGCTGGACCTAGCTAGAGGGAAAGTGAAAGTTGCTCAGTTGTGTCTGACTCTTTGCAACCCCATGGACTGCATAGTCCATGGAATTCTCCAGGCCAGAATACTGGAGTGGGTAGCCATTCCCTTCTCCAGAGGATCTTCCCAACCCAGGGATAAAACCCAGGTCTCCCACACTGCAGGCAGATTCTTTACCAGCTGAGCCACCAAAGAATCCCAGCTGGAGGGAAGCCCCTGACTGATCTTATCCAAACAATTACTATTCACAGCCTTAGAGAGCCAGGAAACCGAAAGTGATTCAGTGGGTGAGGGGAGTGGTGTCATTGTCAGCATTCTCTAGCACAGGACAGCCACAATGTCCTCCAGAATAGAGCCTCTGGCCTGCGTATGCATCGCAAGAAGGAGAATCTGGGACTGGTATGCAGAGGGAATGAAGGCCCACCTGGTGAGCCAGATCTCCTGAATCAACCCTGATATTGTGTCCCACAGCTTGGCTAGATCAGCTTCAGAAGGCAAACCCTCAACTTAGCCCCTTGTCTGGAAGTCAGCTGGGTCACCACACTGAGCTTTTCCTACTGTTCATTAACATTCATTATATTATTCATAATCTTCATCATCTCTGTTCATTAACTTCACATTTCATTAGTTACAGCTGTGTTGAGCAACTGATATNTCTCTCTGCAGTATACAGGAAGCTCTTTCCCACCCACCAACTCCTGGGAAATGATGTGACACATCAGTCCACTCCTGGCTCCTCTGCTGGACCTAGCTAGAGGGAAAGTGAAAGTTGCTCAGTTGTGTCTGACTCTTTGCAACCCCATGGACTGCATAGTCCATGGAATTCTCCAGGCCAGAATACTGGAGTGGGTAGCCATTCCCTTCTCCAGAGGATCTTCCCAACCCAGGGATAAAACCCAGGTCTCCCACACTGCAGGCAGATTCTTTACCAGCTGAGCCACCAAAGAATCCCAGCTGGAGGGAAGCCCCTGACTGATCTTATCCAAACAATTACTATTCACAGCCTTAGAGAGCCAGGAAACCGAAAGTGATTCAGTGGGTGAGGGGAGTGGTGTCATTGTCAGCATTCTCTAGCACAGGACAGCCACAATGTCCTCCAGAATAGAGCCTCTGGCCTGCGTATGCATCGCAAGAAGGAGAATCTGGGACTGGTATGCAGAGGGAATGAAGGCCCACCTGGTGAGCCAGATCTCCTGAATCAACCCTGATATTGTGTCCCACAGCTTGGCTAGATCAGCTTCAGAAGGCAAACCCTCAACTTAGCCCCTTGTCTGGAAGTCAGCTGGGTCACCACACTGAGCTTTTCCTACTGTTCATTAACATTCATTATATTATTCATAATCTTCATCATCTCTGTTCATTAACTTCACATTTCATTAGTTACAGCTGTGTTGAGCAACTGATATCCATGGATTTTCCTGTTGAGGTAACTATTTGGATGCAAGAAGACTGAAGGAAAAACCAGCAAAGTTGTAACTAGTTTTATTACAAAACTAGTAGAATAATGAACATTTCTCTCATCCCCAAATATGGGATAAGGTGAGAAGGTAAGAGTCTAGATACACTGAGACCCAAGATTGGTGTAAAAAAGGATGTGGGCTCGATACTGTCTTGCACAAAGACCACACCCAACCATACTCATCAGCCTACTATATCCCTGAAAGAGGGCATGGCAACCCACTCCAATATTCTTGTCTGGAGAATCTCCATGGGCAGAGGAGCCTGGCAGGCTACAGTCCTTGGAGTCACAGAGAGTCGGACATGATTGAACGACTAAGCACGCACAAGCCTAATGCATAGGTTCGTGTGCTTAGTAAGGGCCCTCAAGTTTGTTTTCTCTATGTAAAAACTTTAAATATCAGTTGCTTGTTGATGAGGATGCTCTTATTTTATTGGGTTCATTGGGGGAGGAAATGAAGAGACAATGTTCCAGTCTACATGGGAAATATTTCCATTTCTAAAAATAGCCTCAGGATTTAAAAATATATACATGTAATATTTAATAACATTCTGATGCTTTTCTAACCTTTTGTTTGAAAACAATTTTAAACTTAAACATTGCAAGAATGGTATAAAGAAAACTATATTTTTTTTACCACCTAATACTGACATTTTACCCCATTTACTTTATTGTTAGCACTTTCTCTGTCTCTACATCTCTCAGTCTTTGTGTGTTTCTCTCTCTGTTTCTGATTCTCTCTCTCTCTCTCTCTCTCTCTCTGCCTCTTTCTCCATATGTATGTATGTATATGAGAATTTGTGTGTATACATGAGTGTATGCTCTTTTGTCTCATCTGCCTGCATTCCAATTTTGTCTGTTGATCCAATAATGTCTTTGACAGCATGCCCCGCTCCGAGCCCAAACCCAGTGCCAGATCCAGTCTAGAATACTGCTGTAGACTTTGTCTTTTATGACATTGACATTTTTGACTTACAAGCTTTCTCTCTTTTTTAATACCAAGTTCCTTCTTGTGGGTTTGTCAACACTTCCTCACAACTAGATTAGATTATGCATTGGCAGACAGAACACTGAATGGGTGATGTAGTCATCTCAGGTTATCACAATATTATTTAAATTCTTTTAGAAGGTAATATGAGGTTACCGGTGTTGCACTATTAGATTTCAACTGGTTCTTACGGAGTTCTTTAAATACTCAGGTTTCTTTCTGTATGTAAAACTAGTGTCACCTTCTTCAAAAACATTCCAGCAATACAAAAAAGAATTCAGTATACAAAGTGCTGTATTCTCTTAACTAGCACAGGGCTCTGTTCAGAGGTTCTCTTGGCCCCAGCCTGTTCCCAGCTTCTCAGCTGCCAGTATGGACCCTAGCAATTCATCTTCCATGTGGGTATGGAGAATAGCTTCTATAGGCAAACAGAGATCAGGACAAGAATATTAACCAGTAGTGATAATCAGAAGAAGAAGAATAACTCTGGCTTATTAAGCAGCTCCCATTTATTCATCCAGACAGTGTGAAACTTTTATGCCTATCATCTTGCTTGATCCTCAACACAGCCCTTGAGAGAGGTTCAATTTCTAGTCCACCTGAGGTTACATGACTTATCCAAGGCCACACACAACAGAAACAAAGCTGCAATTTTAACTCCAGTTTCTGACCCTCGAGCCCTCTTCACACTCTTATTCGCCATGAAGTTATACTCTCTGCATTCTTATAACACACCCCATCAACCCCTTCGTGACTCTTAGTGCAAAGGAAAATAAAGGTGATGGTGGCTAAATCTGCTCAAGTTTCCCCAGGGCTGGGCTTTCATTTGAAATGAGCAAGTGGGTTCAGCTTAGTGACAGGTTGACCTCCTCCGTGGTAAGAATGGATCCATGGCAATCTGTCCTTAGAACAAAGAAAGACACCAGCCTCCTAGGAGGAGGAGGAGGCTAAAAGGGGAGGATTACCCTGGAATATGAGCTGTGGAACTGATGTGATAAGAATTGGGAATTTGCAAGGTCAGGGCTTGGCTTGCACCACAGAAACTTTTGAAATCAGGTTCTTTATCGTTTTCTTACTCAACATGTTTATTCTGTGCAAAAACAGGTTAACATTTCTCCAAGACATAGTTCAGCGCCAGGGTCCAGCCCCCGCAGGATCCAGAGAAATCCAAAGGAGGAATGGCATCGGCAATTGCGATTGATATATATAGAGAGAGACAGATAAGAATGTAGTAGATAAGAAAATAAGGAGAGAAGAAAAGAGGCTGACGTTCCTTGGTTTATACAGAAAATCAATAAAGTGTCAAGACAAGAGACTTGCACCGTCTACGTGAGGCCGCAGGTGCCTTCCCGGTCTCCCAAGGGAGTGAAGGCACAGGGTGCCTCCCCGTTCAGGTCTTAGAAACCCAGGCAAAATTAGTAGACACGGCGGATCTCTGTACTCCAGATGGGAACTAGCCTGAAAGAAAATGATTGACACGAGGAGATCAAGCTGCTTTGATGAGCGAGATCCATAGCTTTATTTTTAAATGGTTCTCATATACCTTTTGTAAATAGAGGGAAGTGAAAGATGCTAGGTCATACAGAGTCAGCCCAACATTCCAGTAGTTTTTCCCTTATCGAAACCATGATTTTTTCTGCATACCTTTCCCACAAATGATGTTGTGTACAGTATCTTCTGGCCTTGGAGGCCTGTGAACATTTTATGACCCTCTTTTGATAAAGGCTCCTCAACCAAAAAACTTATTTTGCCTCAAAGTGTTTTTTCTTTATATTTCTAATCGATGTCAGTCTCAGAAAAATGCCAAACAGAGTTACGTTTTTCAAAGGTGCAGTGAGTTACAAGAAAGAACCAGTTAACTCAGAAGTCTGATATGGTTAAATTCAAGGCTACACGTGTTTCTCTTGCATTCTCACTATGTTAACTAATGCATTCTCAGGTGCACAGTGGATAAGAGATATGGGAACTTAGCAACAAGCATTGGCCCAATAATGAAATCCTACACCAGCACTAGCACTACTCTAATAACTTTTAACTCTTTAAAAGGCTCTATGTTTTAGGCTTTGCATGCTTCTCAAAATTGGGAGGCTGTAAATAATTGTATGCATAGCTGTAAGTGTCTGGATACACCTGCCAAGCAAGCTAGAACGCTAACAGAGGGGGTTTGATTTGAAATATTCCTCCCATGTCCAGGAGACTTATTAGCTATAGCCCTAAGTTGATTTTTTCCAGAGAAAGGTGGTCAGGGTTAACCCCCTGTTGATGTCAGAGGAGTTGGTGAATGTCATGAAACAGTAAAACAGACAGATTCTGGTTTGGGGGTAGATGCTCGAGAAAGCCTAGGGAGCCCACTGAGTCCTGAAGCCTTGCTTAACAGTTCTCTTCCACATGACCTTGTCATGGATGGGATCTCCCGTGGCAGCTCCCGGCAGTTCAGTAAACCCTGATTCTATAATCAAGATCACAGACAGCAGTTGATAAAGAGGGAAAATAATTATTTTAACATTGACATCTTAAGCTTTGATCTTGGGTGACCCTGAGATCATTTCTCTGTTCTCTAATTCACAACAGTAAATCAGAACATAATCTGGTGTTTGTTTGTAAAAAACAACTCCCCAGACAACTTTGGGGAACAAAGAGTCTTATTTTTTAAGAACCATGAGATGTATATCTGAAATTCATCTGAATTGATATTTTTTTTCCTTCTTACTTAGTGCTATTCAAAAATGATGTCCTAGAGTTTTGGCGGCAAGTCGGCTGACTCAGCATGACCACTATTGATAGGCCTAGAGGTGGGCTTAGAGTTTAAGAATGGACCCTGGAAGTGCTTTGTCTTAGAATAGTAGTCACTGGTAGGACTGAAAGAAACTCAACGAATGTATAATTCTATGTGAAAACAGAAACAGAGGGGTTAGCTATGGTGCAGTATAGTAAACTGTAATGGCTACTGGGGTCACACCAAACAGTTCAAATGCCAGTGCTGCCACACTTGTTACCGACCCTTTCCTGCCAGGCTCCAGCAAGGGTCCTTCTGACTAATGCCATTGGAGCCAACAGAATGAGACTAACTTTAGTTCAGAAGTAAAGGAGAATTTTATTCTTGGATCAAAGAATGGAGAGGTGCAATCTCGGGCTCTAGAGCAACAGTCCCAACATTTTTGGCACCAGGGACCAATGTCACAGAAGACAGTTTTTCTACCCACAGGAGACAGGGGACAGTCTGGGGATGATTCAAGTGCCTTACATTTATTGTGCACTTTATTTCTATCATCATTAATCAACTCCATCTTGGATCATCAGGCATTAGATTCCAGAAGTTGGGGAACCCCGCTCTGGAGGACATGTTCTCCCCACAGGCCATAGGCAGGGCTGCTTTATAGGGATCTGAGCAGCGGGGAGCGGGCGGAGCGCTCACAGGGGAGCCACACAGCTGCGCGACTCTGGCTCCAGATCACAGTGCCGGGGGCGGTGTCCCTGCCCAGGGCCCAGTGCTGCCGTCTTGAATTGAGCTGTTGTGCTCAGGGGCGGGAGGAGGAACTCTGGTCTGAAGTGCCAAGTACCAGTATGAGGCCTCTGTGCAAGGCCCACTGTGATCCAGTGAAAACAGACTAAACACAAAGGAAAAATAAAAACAGTTGGACTTTATTACCCAAATTCTGTTTTTCTGTAAATTGGTAATGGGCACGGCTGCTGCTGCTGCTTACTGCATGACCTAGTGGCTTAACATCTCTATACTTCACTTTCCTACTTGTAGAGTAAGATAGTGCTACCACAAAGGACTGTTTATAGAGACTGGATTAATGAGTGCATGCAATGCTCCTGCAACCACTGCTGGCCCATAGTAATCACTAAGCAACTGCTAGAAGTGGTTATAGGGTTGTTATAAAGATGGTTATAACAATCTTCAGAGCATGGTTATAAAGATTTAATGGCATAGTACACATAAAGCACTTGGAACCATGCCTTGGTCCAGAGTAATCATTTAGTAAATGCTAGTGATTCTTACAAATGATCTCTCTAAGGTCACATGGACAACTGGTCTTCCCTGGTCAAGAGACCATCCGCTGGTCAAGTTATCTTCCCCTCTATAATGAATTCATAGCATAGTACTCCTTTTTAAAAATTATTTTTTAATTTTTATACAATTTTAAAGGTTAATTTCCATGGTGGCTCAGACAGTAAAGAATCTGCGTGCAATGTAGGAGACCTGTGTTCAAACCCTGAGTCGAGAAGATCTGCTGGAGAAGGGAATGGCTACCTACTCCAATATTCTTGCTTGGAGAATTCCATGAACAGAGGAGTCTGGCAGGCTACAGTTCATAGAGTCACAAAGAGTCAGACGTGACTGAGCAACTAACACACAATTATTACAAAATATTGGCAATATTCCCCATGTTGTATAATACATCCTTGAGCCCATCACATATATAAGTTTGCACCTCCGACTCCCCTTTCCATCCTCCCTCACACTGGTAACCACTAGTTTGCTCTCTGTATCTATCAGTCTGCTTCTTTTTCATTATATTCACTAGTTTGTTGTGTCTTTTAGATACCACATATAAAGATATCATACACTTATTTGTCTTTCTTTCTCTGTCTGACTTATTTCATTTAGCCTAGTACCCTCCAGGTCCATCCATGCTGCTACAAATGGCAAAATTTCATTCCTTTTTGTGGCTGAGTAGTATTCCATTGAATATATACACCACATCTTTTTATCCATTCATTTGTTGATGGACACTTAGGTTGATTTCATGTCTTTGAAATTGTAAATAATGCTGCTATGACTATTTCAGCATATGTATCTTTTTGAATTAGTGTTTTTGTTATATTTGAATATAAACTCAGGAGTGGGGTTCCTGGATCATATGGCTGTTTTTAGTTTTTTGAGAAACTTCCATATTGTTTTCCAGAGTGGCTGCACCAATTTACATTCCCACCAACAGTGTAGGAGGGTTCCCTTTTCTCTACATCTTTGACAACATTTGTTACTTGTGTGCTTTTTGATGATGGCCATTGTGATGGGTGTGAAGTGATACCTCATTGTGGTTCTAGTTTGGATTTCTCTGATGATTAATGATACTGAATATCTTTTCTTTTGTGTGTGTATGTGTGCAACTGCTTTTATAAACAAATTTTAGGCTGGAATATGTAGCTCCTAGTTCATCATGTTAGAGATTGTCCTCACTGCGATAGGCTGTTGAAGTGTGCCTCCCTTAACATCTGGTTGATGTGGGAGTGATGATCTTGGCATAGTGCATACATCTCATATAAGCACTGAGGGGTACTCATGCTGGGCTCAACAATGATCTGGCTTAAGCTGCTTACTGNCCACATATAAAGATATCATACACTTATTTGTCTTTCTTTCTCTGTCTGACTTATTTCATTTAGCCTAGTACCCTCCAGGTCCATCCATGCTGCTACAAATGGCAAAATTTCATTCCTTTTTGTGGCTGAGTAGTATTCCATTGAATATATACACCACATCTTTTTATCCATTCATTTGTTGATGGACACTTAGGTTGATTTCATGTCTTTGAAATTGTAAATAATGCTGCTATGACTATTTCAGCATATGTATCTTTTTGAATTAGTGTTTTTGTTATATTTGAATATAAACTCAGGAGTGGGGTTCCTGGATCATATGGCTGTTTTTAGTTTTTTGAGAAACTTCCATATTGTTTTCCAGAGTGGCTGCACCAATTTACATTCCCACCAACAGTGTAGGAGGGTTCCCTTTTCTCTACATCTTTGACAACATTTGTTACTTGTGTGCTTTTTGATGATGGCCATTGTGATGGGTGTGAAGTGATACCTCATTGTGGTTCTAGTTTGGATTTCTCTGATGATTAATGATACTGAATATCTTTTCTTTTGTGTGTGTATGTGTGCAACTGCTTTTATAAACAAATTTTAGGCTGGAATATGTAGCTCCTAGTTCATCATGTTAGAGATTGTCCTCACTGCGATAGGCTGTTGAAGTGTGCCTCCCTTAACATCTGGTTGATGTGGGAGTGATGATCTTGGCATAGTGCATACATCTCATATAAGCACTGAGGGGTACTCATGCTGGGCTCAACAATGATCTGGCTTAAGCTGCTTACTGGACCAATTATTCTGTCTGGGAAATTAACACTGCTGCTCCTGTTATTGTCACTGCTTGACGATGCACAGATTTTGGTTCCTCTTAGTTGGCCTTCTTTTTGTTTTTCATTGCATCCTGAGACTCCCAAAAGATAGTTTCTTTACTCCTTTTGGACTGGAGAGATGGTGATTATCTTCTGTATTATCATTTCTTCTTCTTATCTGCTTATTGTGCAATGACTATGTTCCTAATTCCAATAGCATGTTGGTAATTGGGCCCTACATTCATATTTAGGATAAGAGAATGCATTAATACTAACTTAAGTGGCCCTGGCAACGTTGGTTGAAGAAGCAAAGTGAGATGACGGTGAGGACCAGAGATGGGCCAGTACAGGCCAAAGTGGCTCTGAACAACTGTCCTGGCATGACAGATTCCCTTTAATCCTGGCCCAGAATTATAGAAACTTTCATGTACCTTCATGCATCTTTTCATGTACCTGTTTGCCATCTGCATTTCTTCTTTGGAAAAATGTCTATTCAGTTCTTCAGCCCATTTTTTAACCAGTTTTTTTTTAATGTTGAATTGTATGAACTGTTGTATATGTTTATATATGTTGGATACAAATCCCTCATCAGTCATGTCATTTTCAAATATTTTCTCCCATTAAGTAGGTTGTCTTCACTTTGTTGATGGTCTCCTTTGCTGTGCAAAAACTTTTAAGTTTAATTAGGAGCCATTTGTTTAATTTTTGCTATTTCCTTTACTTTAGGAGACAGACCCCAAAAATTATTGCTGCAATTTATGCAAAGAGTGTTCTGTCTATATTTTCTGCTAGAAATTTTATAGTATCCTGTCTTACATTTAGATCTTTAATTCACTTTGAGGGTTTTTTGTTTGTTTGTTTATTTTTTGTATATGGTGTTAGAGAAAGTTCCAATTTCACTATTTTACATACATCTGTCCAGTTTTCCCAGCACCACTTATTGAAAAGACTGTCTTTTCTCCAATGTATGTTTTTTCCTCCTTTGTCATGAATTAACTGACTGAAATTGTTTGGGTTTGTTTCTGGGCTTTCTATTCTATTCCATTGGTCTAAGAGTCTATTTTTGATAGCACCCCTTTTTACTTGAAAATTGGGAAAGGCAGAATTTGCCTAGCAGGAAAACCACATCAGAAGGAAAATAACTCACCAGGAAAGCTCACAGGTCTTGGAGTACTTCTACTTTCCCTTTCCTCTTTTTCTGGGATTCTGTCTTAGCAATCTAAGACTTGCCTTTTTGACATGACTCATTCCATTTCTCACAAACTAGTCTATGTGTGAGCCTCTACTTTCCATGCTGGTGACAGGCAGGTTTTTAGACTTTCTACGTTGTTCTAGGGACTGATCTAGTCTTAAAGCATAATCTTACTTTTTAAACTATTAAAGTTTCATAACATTTTATTATTTGATAGAAGAATCCTCCCTCAATACTTTTTTTCAAAAAATTTTGTTGGTTTTTTACAATTTGGTGGAGGTAGTTCCTCTTTTTGTTTGTTTCTTCTTTTGGTATAATAATACATTCACATAATTTCAAGGTATAAAACAATATATAGGGAAAAATCTCCCCTCGCACCAACCCCTCCAGCTAGCCATCCAGATGCCCTACTGGAAGCAAAACATTGTAAACAGTTTCTTATGCATCCTGACAGAGAGATTCTGTAAGGTAAGCAAATACTTAAGTATATTGTTTTTTCCCTTTTTTAAAAACACAACGTTATCCAATTGTTTTCACAAATGAAAGTTAATATCATTTTTCTGCACCTGCCCCCCACAAAGAACTGTTGGAACTTTTATTGAAATGACATTAAACTTAAAAATGAATCTGTGTAAAAATTAAAATTAGTTATGCTATTTAGATCACCTGTCTGGAAACATAGCATGTATCTTCATGAATCTAACTCTTTTCTTAGTTCTGTAGTTTTCCTTATTTAGATTCTGAACATTTATTAATGGGCATTTTATATTTTTCATTTTAATGAGTTATTTTCAATGAAAGGAGTTAGTTTCCTCATATTTAATATAGAAGAACTATTTAGTTTCATATTTATTTTTAAATCTGGCTAACATTAATTCTAAACATGGTGAAACCAGATTGACTCATTTCAAATCCTGCTCTGACATTTAACAGCGGTACAATTTTGGGGAAATTATTAAATTTCTCTCTGCTTCAGTTCCCTCATCTGTTAACAGGGGTAAAGATACTACCTACATCATAAAATTGTTGAAACAAATAATAACTTAATTCAAAGGAAGCTGTTAGGACAGTCACAGAACGTGAGACATCTTTAAAAGTTAGCCTTGATTGAATTCTGATAATTTTGTTCTGTCTTTACGACTGTCATCTCATTTCTTTTTGTTTCATATATTACTGAGTTTTCCAGGTGGCTCAGTGGTAAAGAATCCACCTGCCAATGCAGGAGATGTGAGTTTGATCCCTAGAGAAGGCAATAGCAACCCACTCCGATATTTTTGCCTGAGAAGTCTCATGGACAGAGCTTGGCATCCTATTGTTCATGGGGTCACAAAAGAATCAGACACAACAGAGAAACTAAACAACAACCTTACTGCATTAGATAAAGCTTGTCTTCTTTTGTTTCACTATTAGGTGTGATGTTTGTAACTGGTTAGAAATGGATGTAGCTAATCATATGGAGAATGAAATCTTTCATTCCTGGTTGTTAAGCAGTTTTAAAGAAGATATCAAATTTTATTAAATGCCTTTCTATTCTTTATTTATGTAATCCTATATTTCCCCTTTGTTCTACTGATGTGCTATATCTTATTAATAGGCACCGAAAAACTTAAAACATCTATATTCTAGAATAAACTCTGTCCAGTCATGGTGTATTATTCTTTCAACATCCAACTGACTCTAATCTGACAGAATTTAATTTAAACCCTAGAATTCAGAATTTACAAGTTTGTTCCACATAGGTGCCTGTATGCATATGTCTTGAGCAGTGTATGCTAGCCTTAGAAAATAAATTAGAAAAATTTCACTCTCTTTCTGAGTTTCAGTATGAGTTATTTGTTCCTTGGTCATATGACATTTATCTTAATGTTTTAAAAGAATTCACTAATCCTCATTTTAGAATCTTTATGCTATTATCACTAATGTTAATTTTCTCTCTCGGGTGTAGAAGCAGCTCTTTGTAGATGCATTACAGATTTTCAGTTAATGTGTAGATTTTATTTTTTGCTACAAATAAGTATAAACTCCAGCACAATAATACCTGTCAAGGAGATTGCTGAGCTTGAGAACAGTTTGGTGAGCTTGTGAACAGTTTGGTGAACTTGTGAGCAGTTTGGTATAGGCTGTTGTGAGTAAGAGAGAATGACATGTGGAATATTGTCCAGCGCCAGGAAAGATCATGAGTTCACTGAAACACATGAAGGCTTTGCCTCCTGAGTCAACAGGCAGTGACAGACAATAGTGCACATTGGTCAGAGGAGCCAATCTAAGGCCTGACAGCCTGCAGGCTTATCTGAGCTTCACTGCTCACTACTACCTGTGTGACTTTGGGGAAGTTACTTTTCTGCTTGGTGCCTCTGTTTCCTCATCCATAAAATGGGAATCATTCTCATAAGTGAAAGTGAAAATCTCAGTTGTGTCTGACTCTGCTACCCCATGCACTATACAGTCCATGAAATTCTCTAGGCCAGAATACTGGAGTGGGTAGCCTTTCCCTTCTCCAGGGGAATCTTCACAACCCAGGGATCAAACCCAGGTCTCTCGCATTGCAGGTGACCCATGCAGCTGGGCCACAAAGCATTAAATGAGTTGATTTCTACAAAAGGCTTAGCACAGTGCCTGATAATAATAAGCATGGTATAATCATTGGCCATCATTATAACTGCTATTTAGACAGTGACAGAGACCCCTTGGGGACAGGCAAATAACAGTGGCCGCTTTCATAGTTGCTGGGGGACGTTGTTATGCCATGGAAGTGATTGTATCAGTGTTTTTGCTAACTTTAGGATTGTTCTGAGTTTAATTCCTTCAAATAGGCTAGCAAAAATTCTAGAAATCAAAACAGTACAGGAAACACAAAACAAGCTAAGAACCTTGACTATAGGCCGACGACAAGACTCTATGGAATGGGAGTGAGGCGCACTTTGGCCACTTTTCCACATTCACGCGTGCACCACTGCAGAGAAATGGTTCTTGGATCGCTGCATTCCAGGCTTCAGTTCCAATGAGTGGGCTGTAGGAGGCGCCTCCTCCAAGGTGTCAACTATGTGTTAACTATATGTAAGTTTGCCTTTACAAACAAGTGAGGAAAAGGAGAATTATCTGATATTGGGGGGAAAGGGTAATTATGGCACACAAAAATGAAGTTTAAAAGTTCCATATGTAAAAATAAATAAATTTTTTAAAACTTAAAAAAAATAAAACACTTGAGGATTAAAAATGGGTTTCATATGAATCATACTTAAATATTAACAGAGGGTTTCCCTAATAGCTCAGTTGGTATAGAATCTGCCTGCAATACAGGAAAGCCTGGTTTGATTCCTGGGTCGGGAAGATCTGCTGGAGAAGGGATATGATACCCACTCCAGTTTTCTGGGGCTTCCCTTGTGGCTCAGCTGATAAAGAATCTGCCTGCAATGTGGGATACCTGGGCTTGATGCCTGGGTTGGGGAGATCCCCTGGAGAAGGAAAAGGCTACCTACTCCAATATTCTGGCCTAGAAAATTCACAAAGAGTCAGACACGACTGAATGTTAACACTTAAGTATAAGATTCCGTGGGTTATGACCTTTCTAATCATAAAAACAATGAATCATCAATTCAATATCCATAGATTTTGAAAATGTATTTTTCAAAACCCAACAAAACAAACAGGACTTAAGTGGCAAACAGGGAAAAGTAACTGCAGCCTAGATAACAGATGAAGAGCTAATATCCTTACTGAAAACAGAGCTCTTTCAAATCAATCAGATAAAGACAAATGCCTTGAAATAATATATAAAGGACACCTATGAGTAATTCATGCAATGGCCATAAATATATGAAAAACTTCTTTCTCAGGAGCAATAAAAGAAATGACCTTTGGAAATTATGTACTCATTTTCTTCTTTCAGACCAGCATTGAAAAAAAAAAACAACAACCAAAAAACAGTAATGCACTGTCATTAAGAATGAGGCGAGGGCTTCCCTGGTGGTCCAGAGATTAAGAATCTTGCAATGCAGAGGACGCTGTTTCAATCCCTGGTCCAGGAAGATCCCACATATTGCCGGGCTACTAAGCTCGAGTGCTGAAACTACTGAACCCACTTGCAGCAACCATGAAGCCCACGCCCTCGAGCCTGTGCTCTGCAAAAGAGAAGCCACGGTAATGAAGAGTTTGCACACCGCCAACTAGAGAGTAGCCCGTATTCTCCACAACTAGATAAAGCACACATACAGGAATGGAAACCCGGTGCAATTAAATAAATAAATAGTAAAAAAAAGAATGAAGTGAAATGTTTGCTGTCAGGTCCTGCTTGGGGAGGGTAAGTTGGGTCAACCTTTCAGGAGGGCAATTTGACAAAGAGTCAAAAATTCATCGCTTCATAAGTTCACTTCTAGGAAAGTGTCCAAAGCAAATAATCAAAGATTCAGAGAAAGACATATGTGCAAGAATGTTATAGTATTATTTGGAATAGCCACAGAATTAATAATTCCCTCCAAAAGTGAAAGAATTTAAATGTTCAATATTAACAGAAATGATTAAATCAATAGTGTTAAGTCCAATCAATGGAATTTTATGCCACATTTTACAAATAACATTTTCAAATCTTACCTTATGACGTAGGAAAATATTTATGATCCAATAATTAAATGTTTGGGCTTCCTAAGTAGCACTAGTGGTAAAAAAAAAAAAAAACTGCCAGCCAACACAGTTAACACAAGAGACACAGGTTCAATCCCTAAGTCAGAACGATCCCCTAAAATGGGAAATTGCACCCCACTCCAGCATTCTTGCCTGGAAAATTCCAATGGGCAGAGAAGTCTGGTGGGCTACAGTTCATGGGGCTGCAAACACTCAGACACGTCTGAGCGAGCAACTGAGCACACATTAAATG
The DNA here is from genome assembly GCA_006410875.1 of Neotragus pygmaeus. NCBI lineage: Eukaryota > Metazoa > Chordata > Mammalia > Artiodactyla > Bovidae > Neotragus > Neotragus pygmaeus. The sequence continues at coordinate 184,945 of SJYV01031590.1, forward strand.
TTTAAAAAGAGAAAACATCAAATGAAAAATCAGCATGATCTTTCTCTCTCTCTTTTTTTTTTTTTTGGTAAAATGTAACTCTGGCATTATGCTAAGGACTATTAGTCACTGGGTGTTTCAACCTTAATATATCTCTATATCCTCAGATCAATAGAGATTATATTAACCATTCCCCAGAAATGCATACAAGCCACCATACAGCAGCTTAAAAAGTTATCAACCCTTCTTCAGCTGTTAGGCCTGCCTCCAGTCTGATATGGGACCTGACAAGCGAGTCATTACATCCTTTTAATGTTACTCTTGATCTGGTCCCTTTTTGATTATTTGTTTTGTTGATGTTGAGTTCTGTGAACTGTTTGTATATTTTGGAAATTAAACCCTTGCCAGTTTCATCATTTGCAAGTATTTTCTCCCTTTCCATAGGTTGTGTTTTTGTTTTGTTTATGATTTCCTTTGCTGTGTTGTCACTTTTTTTAGACTTCACAATGTTACATACTCACAGCTAAATGATACAGTTTGAATCAGCCTTAGGTAACCATATACCCATAATATATGAGAGCTGAAGGAAACTACTTATTTACTTCAACTCTACCTGAAATGTTAGTGATATGCTTTATACAATTGTTTAAAGGAGCAGAAGACTTCTTCTTTTCCTAATTCTATTTCCAAGGATTGGAAACAATGAGACTTCATTTCCTATATCTCCTCTTCAATTTGTCAATTGGAAAAGAATATGCTAATGAAATCAATTTATCAATATATAAATATTGGAGAAGGGCATGGCAACCCACTCCAGTATTCTTGCCTGGAGAATTCCATGGACGGAGGAGCCTGGCAGGCTAGAGTTCATGGAGTCACAAAGCGTCAGGCACAAACGAGTACCTAACCCACAAACACAGACTCAATGTATCCAACACTCTCTATCTACTTCTACTCTCTAACAGTCAAGATATTTTTTTCTGCAATAAGAGGAAAGCCATACTGACAATATTCTAGTGAGGTCACACAGAGTGATTATTCACCGATTTGGGTTTTATTCTGTGCCTTTTATAAAGCAACAAGCCCAATATAGTGAGTGATTCCTGATTCCATTTCAACTACATTAAGGAATCCATGAGATTATTGTGAAGAGGGAGAATACAGAGTCGAGACAATGAAGACAGCCACAGAAGCCCCGATGACAGAAGGGAACTGTATCGGGGCTTCAGGAGCCGTGGAATCTCCAGCACTGCAGAGAGAGAGACTGATTCAATCTCTAACACTTGAACCAACCACCCAAACTGCATTTGTTTTCTTAAAATATTTTCAGGCTATCAAGTCCCTTGGGGCAGTTTTACAAGTGACCAGAGTGGAGGGCCATTAGGAGGACACCTTTTAAAGACCCAAGGAAGACCCACTTCTCCAAATCCTTTTCAGCCCAACTGTCATTGCCATCAAGAGTAAGTGATTCATTATTTGGCTCTACACAGATGTGAGAAAGACACATAAAATCTCAATCACAGATGGAAGCTTAGAGGTCAACCATCCAGTCAATACAGACATCTCCTCAAGAGCATCCCAAAATATACTTGATAAGAACCTCCTTAGACATGGATAGTGAGAAGGAACACACAGAGCACAAGATAATCTTTTCCAATGATGAACATCTCTAGTCATTAAAAGTCTTGATTTTGCCAATTTCTATCCACCATAACTAGCTCTGCCCTCTGGGCTTCCATGGTGGCTCAGTTGTTAAAGAATCCACCTGCAATGCCAGAGACCCAGGTTCGATCCCTGGGTCAAGAAGATCCCTTGGAAAGGGAATGGCTATCCACCAGTATTCTTGCCTGGAGAAATTCATGGACAGAGGAACCTGGCGGGCTACAGTCCATGGGGTCACAAAGAGTCAGACACAACTCAGTGATTGGGTCAACTTTCACTGGATCTGCAGAAAACAAATCTAAACTCTCCTCTAGCTTTTCCGATGTTTGAAAACAGCTGTCCTGTCCAATTGAGTCTTCTCTTCCCCAAACTGAACAAACTCTGCTTCTTCACCTATTCCTCACCTTTCAAAGTCCCAGGTTAAAATGGCAAATTCCTGACATGAACATCTCCCATTTCTTGAAAGTAAGAGAGATGAGTGGTGTCATACGTTTGATCCAGATGAAAGTGAGGAAGACTGAAGGAACAGTGGTCAAAGTAACATGTGGATTACATTTTAGTTTTCCAAAAACCAGCTAGGCTAACACAATCCTTCATAAAAGTCATTTAAGACTTATACTTGCCTACTTACAAAGAACTTCTTGACACAACATTGCTGACATCAGTGAGATTTACATAAGGCTCTAATGGGTGAGAAAGCCCCTTGAACATGAAAACTATACCAATCAATCAATTCACTCATTGTACATATACTAAAGGTCCTATGTATTAAAAATTTAGATCTTATTAAGAACTAGTATTATTAAAATGGGGTCTTCCCAAGTGGTGCTAGTGGTAAAGATCTCGCCTGCCAGTGCAAGAGACATAAGAGACCCAGGTTCAATCGTTGGGTTGGGAAGACTTCCCTGGAGAAGGAAATGGCAACCCACTCCATATTTTTGCCTGGAGAACCCCATGGGCAGAGCAGCTTGGTAGGCGANCTTCCCAAGTGGTGCTAGTGGTAAAGATCTCGCCTGCCAGTGCAAGAGACATAAGAGACCCAGGTTCAATCGTTGGGTTGGGAAGACTTCCCTGGAGAAGGAAATGGCAACCCACTCCATATTTTTGCCTGGAGAACCCCATGGGCAGAGAAGCTTGGTAGGCTACAGTCCACTAGGTTGCAACGAGTTGGACATGATTGGAGCAAGTGAGCACATTATTAAAATGAAAGTTCCCTTTATGAAAATGCTTTCTAGATATTCATCATTACTAAAGTTCAACACAGACATGCTTCTTAGAACAGCAAATTCCATTTCCCAGCACTAGCCCCCACCCCATGTCCAGTAGAGATGCTAACTGTGGAATGGAATTCACAGGTCAGAGGAATCACCCAGAGAAACAGTGATTTTGAGATTCACAACATATGTTGCATCACAAGTTTGGTTATGAAGAAAGGTCTGATTGTGGCCAGATATTTACCCTTGAGATAATATTGTTGCAAGACTTCCTTCCCACAGAATGAAATCCCTTCTTTTCCACACCCACGGCAAGAAGGTTGCTTTGAATATCTTTTCTCAGCTGGTACATGCAGAAAGCTTGGAGCTATTTTTCTCTTTAAAATGTTAGAAAGAAACTCTTTTTTTGTACTCCCATATGACTGGCACTTTATAAAACACTCTTAAAACCTCAGCCAATACACCCTGAGGGACTAAGGGAGAAAACAGGCAAAATAGCAAAATGTTTCAGCTGACAAAATCTCTACAGTCTGCTGAGCAAGACTCATTATGGGGAAAGAAGATAGAGGTTCCTATCCCTATCAAAGTAGCAATAGCGAGGGCTTCCTTGGTGGCTCAGTGATTAAGAATGTGCCTGCTAATGCAGGAGACATGAGTTTGATCCCTGGTCTGGGAAGATCCCACATGCTGTAGGGCAACTAAGCCTATGCACCACAACTACAGAGCCCGTGCTCTGCAACAAGAAAAGCCGCCCCAATGGGAAACACGCGCACCGCAACTAGAGAAAGCCCCTGCTCCGCGCAGCCAGGGAAAGCCCGCACAGCAACAAAGACCCACCACAGTCAAATGAGTAAATACATACTTTTTAAAGTAGTAATAGTGATAGCATATGATTATTGACATAATTTGAATACTTTGTGCCAAGCATTGTTCTTTATATAGATGAACCCATTTAGTTCCNCCACCACAGTCAAATGAGTAAATACATACTTTTTAAAGTAGTAATAGTGATAGCATATGATTATTGACATAATTTGAATACTTTGTGCCAAGCATTGTTCTTTATATAGATGAACCCATTTAGTTCCCCAAAACAACCCTGGGAAGTAAATACTGTTCTTACCCATTTGACAAGTGAAGAATGAGAATAAAGAAGTTAAGTAATTCACCCAAGATCATACAGCTAGCAGGAAACTGGCAGTGCTAGGATTCAAAACCTGGAGGCTGGGTTCTTACTATTTTTCTATATCACTTCCATATCTGTATGCTGTGTATCACATGGTGTATAAGATGAGTCACATGAAACTCATTTGAGTTCAATGCCAGCAACTGTATCAGTGACTTTAAACTTGTTCCTGCATGGCCAGAGTATTCCCAGCTGGCTTTTAATTCTATCCAACAAAACTGGCACTATCCTGCCTCAGAGCCCAGGTCAAGGCCCAGAGAGACTCTTATCACCAGTGGGTGGCAATATTGTTACATGGAGCCACCGGGGTGCAGTGAAGGCCTGACGTCTTCCCTGAAAGTGGAAAGGCCTCACCACTTTATGGACAGATCATTCCAGGTATCTCCCCAAAGACAATGTCTCAACTGTCCCCAAATCACCTAGGATAATCCTCCAGGAGGATAGACTGGTCTGGATTATGAGAAGGCCCAGGAAACTATTTGTTCAAATCATTTTTCCTCGGCCCTGCCATAATATCCCTCTTGTATCTCAGTCATAAATGACACACTCCATTTCGCATTACAGCAGCATGTCTTCCTCCTGCCTCCTTAGGAGCAGTGACTCTACAGCCTGTGTACCTGCAATTTCACTAACCTAGGGTAGAGGTTAAGTAAATGGATGAATGAGTAACTCTCAGTTCTTCAGTTCCAATCAATCCCACTCTAAAAAAAACAATCTAAGAAATAACTGTAGAAGCCTCTATAGTTGCCTAAAATGAAGCCTGACTTCACTGGTGACTCTAGGCTAGGTTTAGCCATCCAAGGATCCTCAGAATAGAATTAACCCAAGAAATCCTCCCAACGCCCTCTGGTCTGGACACTTAAAACTGCAGTACCTGATTGCCGGGAGCCAGCACGGGAGATCCCACCCATGACAAGGTCATGCGGAGAGGCCTGATGGGCATGGCGAGTCAGGTCTCGAGGGGTCCTCTGTCTGAGCATCTACCCCGAAGTAAAAATCTGTCTGTTTACTCTCTGCTATACTATACTCTTCTGACATTACCACCTTTTCTCTGGAAAAAATTAACTCAGGGTTTCAGTGAACAGTCTCCTGCATATGAAAAGAATGTCTTGGCTTAAAGCCCCTTTGATGGCTTTCTAAACTAATCTGACTGGTCTGCTTTACAACTTGTGGATTGTTTACAGCCCCCAACCGTGAGAGGCACGAAGCTCAAAACATCTTAAAGATATAGAGCCTTTTAGAGTTAAGAATTAGTTTGGTAAAGAGTTTGCCACCAGGCCTTCATATTCTTTATCTTTTAGGCACTTGAAAGATATTAATCAATGTAATTGGGATATAGGAATAGGAATATAGTAGTGATATAGGAATAGGAATATAGTAATTTTGATGTTAGCAACACCAGACTTTTGAGTTAATTAACTTTCTCTTTGTTATAAATCACAATCTTTCATTGTTATAAATTGTTGTATCCTTGCTATGTAAGAATGTAACTTTATTTAGTGCTTTCTGAGAGTGGCACCAGACTTTGGGAAGAACAACACAAATAAGTCTTCTGGTTGACAAATCCTTATCAGAAAAGGGCCATNTTCTCATCTCCTTAGTTATCCATTTTATCCATAGCATCAATAGTGTATGCACGTGAATCTCAATTTCCCCATTCATCCTCCGCCCCTTCTCCCCGTTGGTGTCTGTACATTTGTTCCCTATGTTTGTGTGATACAGCTCTGTTTCTTTTGGGTTCACCATGTCATGAAACCCCAGATGGTTCAGATGAAGGGCTTTTGTGAAGAAACTGCATGCAGAGATGAGGCAGGATTGAAAGGACAATGTTTGTTACCACAGGGAGCCCAGTGAGGTCTGGTTCTGCGGAAAGGACCCTCCAACTGAAAGAGAAGCAGCTGGTGCCAGACTCTGTACTAGGGGAAGGCAAGAGGAAATGCCCCATCTCTGTCTCTCCCTCTTCTCCTCACCACTCTCCTGCCTTTGCCTCCCATGGACACTGAGGGCCAGGAGGCCTGGGTGATGTGCTCAGTAATGTTAGCCGCAGGATTCAGAGCAAGAGGAAAGGGTAGAGAGCCCATCTAGAGGGCAGAGAATAAGGAGCACATTATCTCCTTCAAAGGTGGGTAAACTGAGTCACTGAAAGGGAAAGTAACGTATTTCAGATCAAAAAGGGAAACCCGGAACCAAGATAAAGGCTCCACTTTCCAATCTGTTCTCACTGGTTTCAAGTAGTCTGAATACTTGGAAAGAATCATTAACTCTCAGAGGACATCTGCTCCCTCAAGCTCCTTCCCAATATATGATGACGTTACAAGGCAGCCCACTGGGGCCCACCTTTCTTCAGAAGTAGTGAAGTTGTGTGTGATCAGTATGACTCAGCCTTCTGCCTAGATTCGCCAGAGATTTTCATGAATCACTTGTGTGGGTGACCCTCTGGGTGCTGTTACTCTTTCAGTGAATTCTCTCCACATACCAAGTGTGTCTGTTTGATTCATGAAGGTGATTCATCTGAAGAAGTTGACCTGACCATGGTTTATCAGGCAGCATCTAACGGAGATGTCAGAGCTCTGACTGCCGTGATTCGGGAAGACCCTTCCATCCTAGAATGCTGTGACAGTGAAGGTGAGCTATTTATTCATTTTGGATCCTACAGAATGTCCTGATCTGTCCTTTCAGAAATGGCCTCCAGAGGTGAGCAATGTTAATAAAATGATATTTGAAAGGCTACTTTGATACTGAAGGGTCAAGGAATATCCTGCCTGTAACCATGTACAGTTCCCTCAGTATTTCATTTAATGAGAATCATGAACACAACTCTTCAAACTCTTTTATATCACCTCTTCGCATAAAGCTGTTCATTCTGAGTTTGTTTTCAACTTCTTTGTTTGAGTGACAAAAGTAGATAGGCGAAGTAGATGACATTAGAAGAAGTATATGAAAAGAAGAGGCTATTTTTGGTAGCAGTGGATTTTAGGGAAAGTGTGGCTATTAAAGCCAGAGAGCTAGGACTTCTGCTTCTGGGAAGATGGGACAGAAGTAGGACTTTTTTTTTTTTAATTCCTTCTGCTAAATACAACTAAAAATTCTGAATATTGTATATACCATAAACATAAGAACACTCTGGAAGGTAGAGAGAAAATGATAGACTAGTTAGGACCTTGAGACCCAAAGAATGACATAGTGGTAAGTTTCCTGGGCTTCCTTTTTGCCCCAAATTTCCAAGGCTTAGAAGTGAAGAAGCTGACAATGTAGAAATGTCAATGGACAGAGAGCAAAAAAGCCCCCAACAAAACCCTGCTCTCTAATCAAAGAACCAAGAAAGGGATCACATAGCAAGACAAAAAACTTTTAGACAATAATGAGTCTACTCCACCAAACACTCCCACCAAAACAACAATAACAACAAACTACAACCTCAACCCCATTCATTCTAGCAAAGACCAAGCTGGGAGCCTGCACCTCCACCTTCACCTGGTAATGAAGTCCCCACGTCGCCACCACTGAGACAGTGTCAGGCTGCCTTCTTCAGAATTAGGACTCTCACAACCACCCAGTAATGAAGAGTCTTCTCCCTTAGATGTCAATGAAAGCTAAGTAAGGGACTTAGACTTCTAATCTTACCTGGCAGTACTGAGGTGGTGTCCCCCCTTCATTTCCCTTTTGGAGCAGCATCAGAAAAAAACAGCTAAAATAGAGGATTTAAGCAAGACTTAGGCAACTCATAATGCAATACTCCAAATGTCCAAGTTTCAAAGAAAATCACTTGACATACCAAGTATCAATAAGACCTCAAACTGAAAGGAAAAAAAACAATCAATAGATGCCAACACTGAGATGACAGATGTTAGAATTATCTGGCAAAGATTTTCAAGTAACCATGGAAAAATGCTTCAGTAAGCAATTACAAGTATGCTTGAAGCAAACCAAAAAACAAAGAATAGAAAGGCTCGGCAAAGAAATAACCGATATAAAGAAGAATCAAATGGAAATTTTTAAAACTGAAAAATACGATAATTACAATTAAAAACTCAATGGTTAAGCTCAGCAGCAGAATGAGGAAGCAGAGGAAAGGATCAGTGAAATTGAAAATAGAAAAAATAGCAATGAAGCAATCTGAACAACTGAAAGAAAAAAGGGTTAAAAAATGAAGAGGAAGACTAAAAAGAAGAAAGAGGAAGAGAAGAGAAACAAAAAGGAAGAGGAGAGGAAGAGGTGGCGGCCTCAAGGACCTATGGAACTATAGCAAAGAATTTATCACTGGTTTCTCTATCCTAATATTTCTGGGAAGTAATTAATCATTTTTAACCAGTTGACTTGTCCTAAGAGGAGATTGGAATTCCCTTATCATGACAATAGAATGTTTTGTAAAGTGTGTGGTTGCTCCCTAATTTATCCATGGTAGTTTTTTCATTCATTTGTTTTTTAAAGAAAAATTACTGATACATCGGCTTTGGGGTTAGAAGTTGGAAATGAGAGAAAATAGAGAAAGTCAATAAATCAAGAAACTAATTCTTTGAAAAGGTCAATACAGCTTATAAACTTCTACCAATAAGGACAAAAAGGAAAACAAAAGAGATCCAAGTTATCACTATCAGGAATAACCCTGCAGATATTTAAAGGATAATAAGAAAATATGGCAAACAGCTCTGCACACATAATTTGACTATTTAGATGAAATGGAGCAATTCCTCAAAAAAGATAAATGACCACAGTTCACCCAATAGGACATTATTTGAATATTTCTATAACTATGAAGGAACTTAAATTCATAATTTTAAAATTCCCAGAAAAAGACATCATCAGGCCTAGATGATTTCACTGGGGACTTTGAGAAACTTTTAAATAAAATTAATACCAACTCTAGATAATCTCTTCCAGAAGAGAAAGAAACTTTTCTGAGTTGTGGGAAACTAATAGGGAAACTAATATTTAGTTCAGTTCAGTCACTCAGTCGTGTCCGACTCTTTGCGACCCCATGAATCGCAGCATGCCAGGCCTCCCTGTCCATCACCAACTCCTGGAGTTCACTCAGACTCACGTCCATTGAGTCAGTGATGCCATCCAGCCATCTCATCTTCTGTCGTCCCCTTCTCCTCCTGCCCTCAATCTTTCCCAGCATCAGAGTATTTTCAAATAAGTCAGTTCTTTGCATCAGGTGGCCAAAGCTTTGGAGTTTTAGCTTCAACATCATCCCCTTCTTCTCCTGTCCCCAATCCCTCCCAGCATCAGGGTCTTTTCCAATGAGTCAACTCTTCGCATGAGGTGGCCATAGTATTGGAGTTTCAGCTTTAGCATCAGTCCTTCCAAAGAAATCCCAGGGCTAATCTCCTTCAGAATGGACTGGTTGGATCTCCTTGCAGTCCAAGGGACTCTCAACAGTCTTCTCCAACACAGTCCAACTCTCACATCTATACATGACCACTGGAAAAACCATAGCCTTGACAAGACGGATCTTAGTTGGCAAAGTAATGTTTCTGCTTTTGAATATGCTATCTAGGTTGGTCATAACTTTTCTTCCAAAGAGTAAGCGTCTTTTAATTTCATGGCTGCAATTACCATCTGTAGTGATTTAGGAGCTCAAAAAAATAAAGTCTGACACTGTTTCCACTATTACTCTGATATCAACATATGACAAAGATGATATAAAAAATAAACCTATAGACCAACACTCCACATGAATACAGATATAGACAGACATCCTTAGCAAAATATCAGCAAATAGGGACTTCTCTGATGGTCCAATAGTTAAGACCCTGCACTTCCAATGCAGGGGGCACAAGTTCAATCCCTGATTGGGGAACTAAGATTCTACATGCCGTAAGGTACAGCTAAAAAATAAAAAGTAAATAAAAAAATTTAAAAACCAGCAAACTGAATTTAATAGTATATAAAAAAGAATTATATATCATGACCAGATGTGGCTTGTTCTAGGAATGTAAATCCATTTCAACACTTGAAAACTGAAGCTTTTCTGGTGGCTCAGTAGTAAAGAATCTGCCTGCCAGTGCAGGAGACATGGGTTCGATCCCTGGTCCAAGAAGATCCCACATGCTATGGAACAACTAAGCCCATGCACCACAACTATTGAGCCTGTGCTCTAGAGCAGCAACAAGAGAAGCCACTGCGATGAGAAGCCGGTGCACTCCACCTCAAGAATAGCCCCCTCTTGCCACAACTGGAGAAAAGCCCATGCAGCAGTGAAGACCCAGCCTAGTCAAAAATAAATAAACCTTAAAAAAAGAAATTTGAAAAATTAAGCAATGTATCATTTTAACCAGATAAGAAGAAAACCCACATGATCATATCAATTGATACAGAAAAAGCATTTGACAAAATTTAGCACACGTTCATTATTAAAAACTCTCAGAAAGATAGTAGAGGGGATTTTCCTCAATCTGATAGATAGTATCTACACACGTTCATTATTAGAAACTCTCAAAAAGATAGGAGTAGAGGGGATTTTCCTCAATCTGATAGATAGTATCTACAAAAAACCTTAGAGCTAACCTTTTACTTACTGGTGAAAGACTGAATGCTTTGCCCCTGAGATGGGCAACAAAGCAAAAAAGTTTATTCTTTCTCATATTCAACATAGCCCTGGGAGTTCTAGCCAGTGCAAAAAAAGCAAGAAAAGAAAAAAAAAAAACAAGCATACATATTGAAAAAGAAAACTGTTCCTTTTTTTGCACAACTTGATTGTCTACATAGAAAATACTTAAAAATCTATCAAAAACTCAAACTAATAAGTTGAGCAAGGTCCCAGGATACAAAATCAATATACAAAATCAAATTTATTTCTATTGATATATACTAGAAATGAACACATGGACATCAACATTAAAACCACAATACCAAGTAAAATCACTCAATAAAAAATATTTAGGTGTTCATAAAACAAAATACATTCAAGACTTGCATACTCTAAACTATAAAATGCTGATGAAAGAAATCAAAGATCTAAAATAAATGGAGAGATCATGTTCATGGATTAGAAGATTCAATATGCTCTTGCTGCTGCTGCTAAGTCGCTTCAGTTGTGTCCGACTCTGTGTGACCCCATAGATGGCAGCCCACTGGGCTCCCCCGTCCCTGGGATTCTCCAGGCAAGAACACTGGAGTGGGTTGCCATTTCCTTCTCCAATGCATGAAAGTGAAAAGTGAAAGTAAAGTCGCTCAGTCGTGTCCAATTCTTCGAGACACCATGGACTGCAGCCCACCAGGCTCCTTCATCCATGGGATTTTCCAAGCAAGAGTACTGGAGTGGGGTGCCATCACCTTCCAATAAGTGTGTGCTGTACCTGTCTGCCTAGTCGGCATTGCTTTCTAAAGATAACTTTCAGATTCTGCATTGTTCAAACCAACTCATGCTTAACCCTGCCTGTTATGTCCCAAATTATGCTGATTCCCAAGGTAGTAATAAACAAACTTTATCATCTGCACAAAATGTTTTAATCAAGCAATTACAGCAAGATTACAAAAGATTTAACATGGTCAAAAAATACATAATTTATATTGGGCTGGCCAAAAAGTTCCTTCAGTTCTTAAGTAAAAACTGTCTTATGTATTTTCTGCTGATTAATTCTAGGCACTTTTCATCTAGTGCTATTTTCAGTCAGTCTATTTGAGAGCAATAGAAAGTGAAAGTCAAGTCACTCAGTCGTGTCCGACTCTTTGCAACCCCATGGACTGTAGCCTACCAGGCTCTTCAGTCCATGGAATTTTCCAGGCAAGAGTACTGGAGTGGGTTGCCATTTTCTTCTCCAGGAGATCTTGCCGACCCAGGGATCAAACCCAGATCCCCCGCATTGCAGGCAGACACTTTACCATCTGAGCCACCAGGGAAGCCCTGGGAGTAATAGTTGGAATTAATTGTTTGGTTTTTCCAGGAGCTCATAATAGAGGACGTCCTTCCTATCCCACCATATACATATCACCCTCTTTGGATGAAGACCAGCCTGTGGTGTGGTTGGTGGTAGTTCATTTCACTTGTCTCTGTCTTTTATGTTCCCACATTATTGTACAGAACCCACTTGTCATTCATTACCCATCACAATTTGTTTCAAAAACAAAATGTTTTTGTTACGTTTAAGTAGAGAATCACATGCAGAAATATGGTCAAAAGTGTTTTTTGCTTAACTAATGTGGAATCCAAACATCAAAGTGATTAGCATAACCCAGCAGGTGCAAATGATTCTCCATACTTGATTTGGAAATTTTGATATATCAGCTACCTTCTGTATGGTATAACATTAATCGTTCTCAGTTAATGTCTTGGTTTGATCATTATCAGCTTCAACTGGTCTACCCAACTGTGGAACATCGTCCAGCAAGAAATCTCCAGCATGAAACTTCACAAAATACTTTGACATGTTTGATCAGTAACAGCACCTTTCCCATACACTGCACAAATCTTTTTTTGAGTTTCTGTTGCGCTTTTACCTTTGCTGAAATAATAAACCATAATATGCCAAAAATGTTGCTTTTTTCTTCCATCTTCAATATTAAAATAGCTACAAAAATTCACCGATTTTGATAATTTTTTAAAATGCATGCTGATGTGACAGCTATCACAGTACAACCAAACAAAACTGTTTAGAATGAAGTTAGAGACAAGTAAGCACTTCTAGAGACAGCTTAGAGAAAAAAAAAAAAAAGCTTTTGGCCAACCCAAAATAAATGCAGCAGCAATCATCATCTCTCTTCAACTCAACAGCTGAATTTGAGGGTAGTTCATCTGCAAAGAGCATAATAAATGAACAGGCAAATAAAGTCAACTCATAAATTTCACAAGTAAAACATTTTTAAAAGCTGTTGAAATGTCTCATTCCAGGATGTACACCCTTAATGCATGCAGTTTCTGGACGTCAAGTGGACACAGTGAAGCTGCTGTTGAAGATGGGAGCCAGTATTAACACGCAGGATGCTTATGGCCGTACGAGTCTCTGCCTGGCAACCTACCTGGTACCAACTGCATCTGTGGCGGGTGTGAAGGAGTAGGGTGGACTAGCTGTGTTGTTACGGGGCCCCTACTTGCAGAAGAGTGATCTTCAATTTGTGCAGCTGGTCAATAGAAATAGAAGTAAGGAAATTTTGCCTTAATCATCTCCAACATTTACATAATCACTTAGAATTGGTAGCATGGATTTAAGTCATTTTGGATCTTCCTAATAAGCCTCTAGGAGCTTCCCTGGTGGCTCAGTGGTAAAAAATCTGCCTGCCAATGCAGGAGATGCAGACTCGATCCATGGGGAGGGAAAATCCCCTGGAGAAGCAAGTGGCAACCCACTCCAGTATTCTTGCCTAGAGAATCCCACGGACAAGAGGAGCCTGACGGGTGACGGGCTATAGTCCATGGGGCTGCAAAAGAGTCGGACACGACTAAGCAACTAAACAACAACAAACAACAAGCAAACAGAATACACTGGAATCAAGAAACACTTCTTCTAAAATTCAAAATTTCACATTTCTTGGGCTAGATAGTCACTTAAGAGACAGGGAGAAGTTCTCTAGATCAAGGTGAGCAGTGAGCTTAGCGAGTTGCCACCGTTGCATACAGCTCTTCTGGAAATGCATTCTAAAGGCTTGCATAGGAAATATGCCTGCATGGCAGCATGGCATTACCCTCTACTGTTGACATCACCTCTGTTTGGAAGCCCAAGGCAGGGCCCCTCACTGGCTCTTCTGAGTTTCCCTGGAGGTGAGAACAGATAGCATCTTAGCAATTACACTGTGAAGCCCGCCACTCTCTCTGGCAATGTTTGGATTAAAGTATTAAAGAGAAACTTGACATAGGGAACATTCAGAAATTGTCTCAGTCACAGATTCAAACTCAATATACAAATAAACTTACCATAGAGGTTAGTCCTAGGCAAATTTCTTCACCTCTTTACGCCTCTTTCCTCATTTGTAAAATGTAATAAAAATATACCTTAAGTTGGTCACAACTGAAGGAGAACCACATGCAATCACCCAGCACATAGTTGTACAAAACATAGTTTTTTGGTTCTAAATAATGACCATGAGATTCAGATGTAGTCAATAGTTTTCTGATTTCTTTTCTGAGGAAGAAAAAAAGAAAGCCGCATGCATAGTTTCATGAAATGTTGCAAAATGATAAAAATGTTTAAAACCCTCCTCCATCAGAAGATTTGTTTTTCAAAAGCTATAAAACTTTGGCAACTCTGAAATTTGTCCGGTATGCTTTCCTTTTGGTCTCCTGCTCATATTTTTCCTTTTAATCAGAGAACTTGATGACTTAGGCATTAGGAATTAAAACCAGATTTAATATCTTAGTAAACTACGACTCAAGACTGAAAACTATTTGCCTCTACTTAACACTCAGATATTATTGGTCAGCTCTACAAAGCCATATTCAATCTTAGAACCTGTGGATTTTACTGTGCTTTTGTTGAAAGTTTTTTTTCTAGACTTTTCAGAACTGAAAGGTCTTATCATTATCTTTCTTTCTCTTCCATGCATTTAGTAACATTTTTATTACTACCAGTATTGCAAGGGAAAATATTCAGTAATCTTTCTTGTTACTGGGTAATCTTTAGGCTTACCTATACAAGAATGGAATAAAGCAGGGAAAGAAATAGAGTTTTATTATATTAGTATTCATAATCATAACTGAATTTACTTATAAGTTTATTTATAATTAGGTGGGAAACCCAAGTGATTCTGGATGAATGTTGGAGGTATTCTCCTTGACATGTGAGCCAAGCTCAGTTATCAGCAGGGTTGGGTCAGTTACTTAAAGTATTAACGAACAGAAAGGAAGGACTAGCCTGCAGTTATAGTTTCCCTTTGAAATCAGAGGGACAGTGGAGAAATGACCCAATTTTAAGTGCTAACCAAGGAGGAGTCAAGCATCAGATGTGGCAATATCAGGTCTCAATCTGGTGAATTTGTAGGCAACAGAGTTCACAGGAGGGGTCTTGGGGAATTCTGAGGTAACAACTGGGAACACATAAGAGGGTGCTGGTGGCTGGCAGGGTCCCAGCCATTGGAATAGAGCTCAGTTTAGAATTCTAGGGATCAGAAAAGAGAATGACTAGAGTAACAAAGATATTATCTTTGGGGATACTAGAAAGAGAACTTGGAAAAGGGGATGAAGGGCCATACTTCAGAAATAAGTGAACTGAGGCATAGAGTGGAGTTTGGGACATAAAGACTTAAGGACTTCTGTGGTGGTCCAGTGGTTAAGATTCCTCCTGCCAAATCAGGGACACAGATTCAATCTGTGGTGTGGGAAGATTCCACTTACTGATAGGCAAATAAGCCCACGTGCCACAACTGCTGAGTCCAAGCTCCACAACGACTGAAGCCCTCCCACTCTGGACCCCATGCTCCACAACAAGAGAAGCCACCTCAGTGAGAAGCCTGCACACTGTAACCAGAGAGTAGCCCCCACTCGCTGCGACTAGAGTAGCCCTTGTGCAGCAACAGAGATCCAGTGAAGCCAAAAATAAATAAGTTAAATTAAATAATGACATAGAAGCCCAGTTTTAAAATCAGACCATGGTATCCAGTTTTGAAATTAGCATGATTTGGAGTTAAGCCCAAAAGGGTCTAGAGTTGACTAATCATCCTCATCACTTGCCACCTTTGGCTCTGGAAACTGATTATAAAAGGGGAATGAATCTCAGCGAGTGGCCCTAGAACTGGGGAGACAGAGGCAGAAGACTCTAGGATCCGTCTGCCTCTGACAGGAAAATGTCCTCCAGAAAACTCAAGAATCCACACCTCAAGACTTTCTGTCCTCTGCTGCCTGAATGGGAGGTATGTGCTTTAACCAACCACTTGAGGTCAAATAGAATATGTTTTTAGCCAAATCAAAAGAAGAGAGGGAAAGAAAACTGGAGAAAGTTTGTTGGACTCTGTTACTATGTCATGCAGGATTGTGTTATATAACATTGCTTTTGCTCTTCCAGGGATGGCTGGAAGGCTGTGTGAGTCTACTCAGAAATGGTGCCAAGCACAATATCCCAGATAAAAATGGCCGTCTGCCACTGCACGCTGCCACTGCTGAGCCCGATGTGAGGTATGTTTGTAGCCAGGTTCACATGGCATTCAAATCGGGATGCATCCAAGTTGGATTAGCAGCTCACCTAATCCAACCCTTGTAGCAAACAAAAACAAAATCTCTCCATTTCTTTGGTATTTTCACCACACAGGACCACATCTCAGTGAATCAAAATACCCTGGAATAATCTCAACTCTAATATCACTCTCAATTTGACTGACTTCAATAAAACCCTTTTCTCCTAGTCTCTGATTTAATAAGAAATGCTATGTGTCACCATCTGAATTTGTATATTCATTCACTCAGTCAGTCAATGATTAATTCAATAACTATTTATTGCATGCTTAGAGTGCTTATTATGGACCAAGCATTGCTCTAGGCCCTCGACTTCCACAGGACCAAGACAGTGGCTCTGACTTCACAGATCTTACTTTTGGGTGAAGGAGTTAAGTGACACACTAGCAAACAAATAAATAGTATAATTTCAAGTAGTGATGAGGGCTATGACGGAAATCAAACAAGGTAAGAGAACGTTACTGTCTGAACTCAGAGTCAGGCCAACACTTAAGGGTGGTGTCAGCTACAAATTGGTGCTTGTCACTGGCACTTACCATCTATCTCTGGGTATTTCCCAACTGGCACTAGTGATAAAGAATCCACCTGCCAATGTAGGAGATGCAAAAGATGAGGGTTTTATCCCTGGGTCAGGAGATCCCCTGGAGTAGGAAATGGCAACTCACTTCAGTACTGTTTCCTAGAAAATTCCATGGACAGAGGAGCCTGGTGGGCTATACAGTCCATGGGGTCACAAAAAGTTGGACATGACTGAGCAAGTGAGCACACACCTACCTCTATAAAGATTAAATCATGTGCTGCTATAGCTGCTGATTTTCAAGNAAACAAAAAAGAGATTTCTATAAAGTGAATATAGTGCACTTTGTGTTTTGCCACAGGTTAATTAGGTACTGAATATCATGACTCCCTGGTCTTGTTTTGTTTCAAATATGTCTGTGTAAATTGGATACCAGGGTATCATGATTTTACTGATCATAAAAAGAATTGTAGGTACTTATGGGAAGTATCACTTAACATCAATTAAGATCCATTATATTGAATTAAAGTCTTTTTAGGGCAATGATCCTCCACTAATGGGGTTTAGGCCCCCAGAGATATTTGGCAATATTTGGAGACATTTTGGATTGTCATACTTGGGAATGTTAGTGGAATCTAGTGTGTGGAGGTTAGGGACACTACCAAATACCCTAAATCACACAAAAAGGCTTATCCAGCCCAAAATTAATATGCCCAAGGCTGAGAAACCAAGTATTAGAGTTTGATGTGGTTCCTTTTCTTCCCTTCTTGTGTTACTTCAAATATTATTTTTCCATTTCTTATGCATAGAACACTGTTGTTCCTGATAAATGATCTTGCTTTATTCCATAGTAAAAGCTATTCTTGATGAATCTTTCTGTCCAGGAGACATGAAAGCAGGTGGACCCCGTTGGTTATATCTAATAAAAGCCAAGCTTCCTAATTCCTTTATTTATCCATTTACTCAACTGACATTCATGAAAAGTATTCTAAGTATAGAGAATACAGAAATGAAGACAATTCTGACTTCATGGGGATTTCATTTAATAGAAGAGGACCCAGCAATCAAAATTTACATGCATGCAGTCAGATGTGCTTACGGAGATACAGACACAAATGCCACAGAGAATCATAAAGCAGAGCAGAGGAGTAGGAAGTGATGGAGGTAGAGGTTGCAGTTAAAATTAGGGTGGTCGAGGAAGGCCTCGGTGAAAATCACATCTTAGTAAAGACGTAAAAGCTACAAGAAAGCAAGGCATTTGGCAATCTAGGAGATTTCTTTCCCTCTCTATTTTTCCCCTTCTTGATGAGTGAAGCTATAAGGGGCAGACACTTTGATACAATGCCTGGGTGGTGATGACAGGACCAATGATGATGGCAGAACACTGAGCTTTCTGTGAGTCAGGCTCTGCTCTGGACTGTCACGTGCAGTCCCTCCTGTGGGAAACAAGCATCAGCAAATTAGTCCTTAGTCACACAAAGTACTGTACTCCAAGATATACTATTATAGTCTATGATTGAAATGCAGGAAGCTAGCATTTCACATCATAGAGGAGCTTTAAACAGAATAAAGTGGAGAGAACTCATATTTCTTTGAAATAGGAAAAACTAAGAGGCACTCTTTGAGACTTCACAGGAAATGGAGGGTAAATCAGATAATGGAGAAAATGGATTTAGGGCTGGACAGGGCTTGGAGAAAATTAATAGTTGCCACTGATTGGCAATGATCTAGGGCCTGGAAGATCTGATGATACTGGTTAAAGTGGTAGTTAGGTGGGGCCAACAGAAGGTGGTACAATGTGTTTACTAGGTCAGGAGACAGATGGGATTAGAGCACCATGCCTTCCCTCCTGCATTGGGCATCCTGTGTGTACACTGCCAAGCTCCCCAGGTGGTGCTAGTAATAAAGAACCTACCTGCCAATGCAGCAGACTTAAGAGATGCAGGTTCAATCCCTGGATCAGAAAGATCCCCTGGAGAAGGAAGTGGCAACACACTCCAGTGTTCTTGCCTGGAGAATCCTATGGACAGAGAAGCCTGGTGGGCTACATAGAGTTGCAAAGAGTCAGACATGACTGAAGTGAGAGCAAACACACACGCAAATACATTCTGCCACATGTCTTGGGAACTAGGTAAATATGCCACTGTTATTCTATCTAGTCTTTTCATTTAAGAAAATGAAATTTCTATTTAAACTATACCATGTAAAAATTGCTTGTATGTACAGATTTTTAAGTGGAAGATTAGAATAACTCCACTCTCCAGGTATGATACTTAGATGCTTTCATTATCTTCCAGTTTCAGAAAATTATTTTCTCCCTTCCTTCCTTCTTTCCTTCCAATAATATGAATCTCCAGCCAAGGCTCTAGCTGATGAGAACTGTATGAAATGTTAGTCCAGCTGTTACTTCCAAAAGTTTCAACCGATGTCCTTATACCTGTCATAAGCAGAATAAAAATCTGCTCCTCTGCTGTTTAACCTTGTGGTATAACTCTTTTTCTTCACATTCTCCAGCTGGTCAGGGACTTAAACTAAAAATGAGTTTTTCAAGACATAAACTTGCCAGGATAACATAATTCATACAGTCAGCATTTTCTTGGTTCACCCCATCCCATTGTGAGAACAGAATGAGGGATCAGGATATAGCTGTTCTCTTCCTCTTCTTTCTCAAGGGGTCCAGGTGTCTGCAAGGGGTCATTATGAGAAAATAAATCTTACCACTGATTTCAAATGGCAAATTACTAAATGAAAATCTTGCCAAACTGGAATGCCTAGGGGGCAAAAAAACAATTGAAAGAAATTTTTTTAAAAAGAGTCAGACATAGCAGTTACTGTACTCGGTCACGTGAGAAAAGGGATAGGAAGTCTAGTTCTGACATGGGCAAGGACAAAAGCAATGAAGATTGCTTCTCATACCGAGTTCAAGGTGATATATTTTGGAACATTGCCTAAAATCCTGTTGCTGAGATATTTACATTTCTATGGCAGAGTATACAAAATGCAAAAAAGATAAAAGATAGAGGAGGACTGAAAACAATTTTTTTTTAGTATGATTTAGCTTCTGGTTTACCACAGACATTGCTCTGCACTTGCAAATGAGACATAAAATTTCATTTCTGAGTAATTTATGTCCAAAAATGCAAAAGCTTAGAGGATTTTAGAGGTTTGAACCTTTACTTTTTAGGTAGGAAGAGATTTCAATAAAAAGCAGATCCTCCAGGGATAAGTCATTTGGGAAATATTATCAAGAAGAAGTGCATGCAATTTTCTAGCACCAGAAGTGGTGTCTACAGTCTTCGCAGAAACTTTGGGATGATGTGGGGTAAAGATGATGTTAATTGAGCCAGGAGTATATTATTAGAGCCTGTTATGAAGTAAAATAAATTCCACCCTAACAGAAGCTTTTCC
Source organism: Neotragus pygmaeus (assembly GCA_006410875.1). Classification (NCBI taxonomy): domain Eukaryota; kingdom Metazoa; phylum Chordata; class Mammalia; order Artiodactyla; family Bovidae; genus Neotragus; species Neotragus pygmaeus. The sequence continues at coordinate 205,014 of SJYV01031590.1, forward strand.
ATTATCCCAATATATCAGAAGGAAATTACAAAATCATAAATGAATATCAAAGAGCTTGGTACCACTAATTCTTTATGGAAATGTTTCATTTTATTTTAGGCTTATTACAAGTATCACTGGAATATTTTTTCTCATCTGAAATTTCAAAAGTGTTTTTAAGATCATAAATATTTCTCCTCCAACATATTATCTGGAAGGGAAAATAGTATAATTCCACAACAAATATATACTATAAACTATATCAATATTTATGTCTCTGATTTCATTCTTAATGTTTCTTTGGACCTTTCTTGTGTTTTCAAAATTATTTTGGCAGAAGACATTGATCTTCATTAATCTTTATTCAAAACACTGGCTTTTATTTGATCCTATTGTGGAATTTTTTTCTGTTTTCTTAATTTATGTTTATTTTCATTTATTATTTCTTTGAGTCAATTCTACCCTAAGTTTAACTACTTCTTGAGTTAGACTTTTAGCTCATTAACTTTGTAGCATTTCTTAATTTCTAATACAATCAACCTCTAATATCTTAGTCTTTTTTCTGAGAGCTTTCTAATTTTTACCAATTTAGAAAATTTGTTAAAAAAAAATTCAAGTTTTATATCTGAAGATGCTCATCTATACATTGTTCATTGTTTATAACAGTGAAAAAATCTAATAATAATGAAACTGCCTACTGTATTTTTTATTCACCTACTAAATTATTATATAATCTAAAATGATCAGAAAGCCTATGTGGTAAAATGGGAAAATGTTTTTAATTGAAAAGTAGAGAATATTAATTTATGTTTACCTTTATGAGAAAGAATTACTTGTAGACAAGGAGTTAAAAGAACCAGGAAAATTGTCTCATTGAATAGAAAGTTAATTTGGTTTTAAATCATTTTTTGGTTATAAATTTTAGATGAATAATTTTCAGAAATATGTGGAAAATTTCTGCCTTCCAGGGGAAATGCTAGTTATTTGCACAATTGTTATAGTCTATACTTCATTTTTACAAAGACAGAGAAGTAAATTATCGTTATTCACTTTTATGGCATTAGACTAGAGAAGATAGGACTTTTTATTTTGATTTTCCCCCTTTGGGTTGCAGGGTAAACTTGCAAAGCTAGGACTTTTTTAACTAAGAATATGTGAGACAAATGGGTTAAGCCATATGTAATACCACTTACTTCTGGGTTTAATTATAGTAATTATTCAGACATCAAATGAAGATACAGGAAAAGATGCAGAATGCAGACACTAATAATAGCAGACTTGAAAACATCATTTGGCAAGTGGATATAAAATAGGTATAGATATAAAACATCTTAAGAACTTAATAGGACAAATCTTTTGGATTTATATAAAAGACTAGACTTTGACAATAGAGAATATATCTCTTCACTGTTGGGGAAGGAAGTTACAAATATGGGAATGGGGAAAACTAGAATGAACTCTTCAAGGGCTGGAAACAGTGATGCCCAACAATAATTAAAGTGACTTGAGAGGCACTGGTCTAAATTCTTCCAGTTCTATACTCATGGCTTAAACTCCTTCTCCACAAGACTTAGAGAATCACTTCCTCCAAAATTTTTGTCTTTGGAGCTGATAGTTCTTATGGCCTTTATCAGTCGCCTGAGAATCAGGTGCTCATTATTTATTCCTAGTGAAATGTGACTCTCACTCCAAACTATTTCCTTGGAAGTTTTCACCATCACCAAATTCAATAGCGTTTTTCTCAGATCTTAACCTCTTAACACCATTACCTCTCAAGGCTCCTTGTAAAGGTGGCTGATACCGGATTGTAGAGGCAGGGAATATTTTGTTATACAACAAAGTAAAGAAATAAACTGATGGAAAACATTGTAAGCATAAAGGGTCCATTTTGAAGAGACTCTTGATGACCAAATATGAAATAACTTGAACAGCAAAATAATTAGGCAATGAGTTATACACTATTAACACTGAGTTATAATTTATTAAAAAATTAAAATTTATACTAATGAGGGGAGGTGGAGGAGAAGAAATAGGAGGAGGAAAAGGTAGAAGGGAGACAAGGAGGAGATGGAGAACTCTTGTTCATGTTACAATACCATGTGTCAGTGGTAAATGTGGAGAGAATGCTAGAGGTCAAAAGTCATCATTTTGCAACTGTCATTATAAAGCTTGGATCAGGCAAGGATCATTAATAAAAGGTAAACCCAGGGAAAGTTTCTGATAATGAGGGTAATATTTGTACAGTCTTAAAAGTGTCTCTCCACAGACTTCTTATAGTTATAAGAGAGAAAAATATAATTATATATTGGAGACATTCAGCAATGCTGACAGGTTACCAAATTAAATTATCAATAAGGAAAATGTAGACATCATGTGCCTACCCACAGATGTGATACCTGATAAGACACTGAAAAGTGAAAGTAAACCTCACTTATTCATGTCAGACTCTTGGACTGTAGCCCACCAGGCTCATCTGTCCATGGAATTCTCCAGGCAAGAATACCGAAGTGGGTAGCTGTTCCCTTCTCCAAGAGATCTGTCCAATCTGGGGATCAAACCCAAGTCTTCTGCATGGCAGGCAGATTCTTTACCATCTGAGCCTCCAGGGAAGCTGACCTGAAAAGAAGATGACATTCAAGCAGTTCTCTGAGAGAGGAAATATAATGTGAACATTTCTAGGTATATATTTCGTATGGAGAATATATAAAAATGTTTATTTTATTTATGTGGAATACATACATATATGTATATATGTATGTGTATATATATATATATGTATATATATGTGTGTGTGTGTATATATATATACATATATATGTATAGGCTTCCCTGGTGGCTCAGAGGTTAAAGAATCTGCCTGCAATGCAGGAGACACAGGTTCAATCCCTGGGTCGGGAAGATTCCCTGGAGAAGGAAATGGTAACCCACTCCAGNTTTAGGAGACAAGGATTAACAGTGTCCTAACAAGGATTAAATTAATTCACAATTTCATGCTGAATTCTCACTTGGCTAAATCAATCTCTCTGCATATAGTGATTGCCATCTGCCTCATTTGGAGGACTCATCAAGAATTATAACAGGCTTCAACAGGTTTCAGCTGAACCGTTGATAACAATGATCATAGCAGACAAGTTCATTTTCTATAAAGAAGTCATGTTCTGTCTTTCTTGTGTAAATGATTTTAGAAAGCAAAGCCAAATTTTACAAAGGCAAAAAAAATCCATCAAGAAGGATAGTCACTCAATAAGCTTTTGCTGAGCGTTTACAATGTGCCTGGCACTGTTCTAGGTTCCAGGGACTTGGGCGGAAAAGGGCCCTGCCTTCATGAGGTTATACTCCAGTAACTCAGAATTGTCTCCGATGTCTGTAGTCCTGGAGCTGGTGGCACTTCATGATGAAGCCAATGATTCTAAAGCAAACGGTACTCAGCTCTGGGAAAGGGGTAATCACTGCACAATAAAAAGAATCTGATTCCCTGGAGTCCAGATTTCTAATTCCAGTGGGCCAAATTAAAAATAAAGAGGACCCACTGAAATGCTTTGAGCTATTCTGAACCTCAAGTAAATATTCAGCCGCAGGAGTAAGAACAAGACTTTCCACTGTTGTTAGACAATCGTTATTTTCCATATGGAACCAATTTCTTGAAATATCTTTAAGAGCATCTGGAGGCTCAGTATTATATGACACTTGAATCTTGAAAGCGGGCCATAATGTAATGATTTAGAATGTGGAACTGGTCAAGGGGACTTACATTCTAATCTCACTGCCCCACAAACCTCAAACCCTAGATTCAGTTTTGTGCTCAGTCACAGGCTTGAGAACTTCCCTAGAACTCAACTTCCTCTTTTATAAAATGGGAAGGACAGAGACACCTTTCAGCGCTGACCAACTGCTATAGCAAAAACTCGAAACCTCAGTGCAAGACATAATAAAAGCTTTTTCCTGCTTGCTTCATTGTTCAATGCTGGTTGATGAGGTGACCCTGTCCTGTCTCATCAACCAGGTTCCTGGACTTTTTAATCACACGATTCCAGCACCTTCTTGAGACTTAGCCTCCCCTCTATTCAGTTGCCAGGTGAGGAAAGAAAACACATAAAAGGCTACACAGTTTTTATTTTCTAGGCAGGCCTTGGAGGAGTGGGGCTTCCATTCTTCCATCCTTTTCATTCACACAGCAGTGGTCAGGACCCAGTCTTGGGGCCACACCTATCTGCCGGGAAACTGGGGAATGTAGGCTGAGTACGTGCCCTGGAGGAAGAGGAAATCGCATTTGGTGAGCCCCACAGACTTCACCGCAATATTTAATCCAAAAGGTTATTTGGAGGATTGAGATAATATACAGAAGAACTCATAAAGCTCTCTAGAGCAATACATACTCATGTATTATCTGTGTGTGTGTCAGTCATTTAGTCGTGTCCGACTCTTTGTGACCCCATGGACTATAGCCTGCCAGGCTCCTCTGTCCATGGGATTCTCCAGGCAAGAATACTAGAGTGGGTTGCCATTCAATTCTCCAGGGAATTTATTATCTGGAACATTATTAATGTATTATTTGGAATAATAATAGCTCTGCCCTTCTAGCCAGGCTGCAGCCCATCTCCTCCACTCAGCTCATCTTGGGTGGGCAGAGAAGGCCAAGGTGGTAACACTGTGTAATATGCAGAGACAACTGCAAAAAGAGAAAGCCGTCCACTTCCTTTGCTCCCTTTACCGGCATCTTAATCTAGAATCGTTTTAGATATATTTCATGTAATTGTGAGCTATACGCAAGGAGAAGAGGCCATCTTTTCATAGTCCACTCTCAAATACTACTGGTTCTTTTTGGCAAATGTTTCCCAGCAGAAGTTCATTTTATTATGAAACCATACCTAACGTGTGACCTTAAGCTAGGAAAGAAGGTGGAATTCACCAGATTGGCTTTTCCGGATCTGATTTCCAGGCTGCCACCGAATGATTTCTTCTGAACAGTGTAAATCAGGTCATGTCAACACCTGCTTAAAATCCTTCACTGTCTTTCTATTGACTTCAGAATAAAATCCAAATGCCTTATATAGGTTATTCCCCATCCCTCGCTCCAAGGATCAGCCTTGCCTCTTTCTCCAACTGCACCTCGCATGGCTCTCCTCCTCTCCTTATTCCCTTCATTCATTCATTCAACCTCTTTTCATCTAGCCTGGGTCAGTCTCTGGGGATACTTTAGTAAACAGACAGTGTTCTGGTGTGGTGGTGGGAGATGGCATCCCAGTGTACTCTGATCACAAGCGTCTTCCTCTGTGACTTGTTGCTTGCTGGTCTCTACCTTCAGTTTACCTCGACTTCCAGAGGCCCATGTAGAACAGTCCCTACCTCTGGGGTGGTTACTTGGTCATGGCACCCCATGTGCATTCTTTATAGCTTTCAACAATCCTGAAAATCCTTTGACTTGTTTGTGTTATTATTATTTGTGTTTGTGTTATTATTTGCATTTATTATCTATCTTCCTCTACCACAGTGGAGTTCCCATGAGGGCATGGATCTCATTGATCTTATTCCCTCTAGTATCCTTGACACCTGTTTGCCTGACCTCAAGTAGGAACCCAAGGAGTATCCGTTGAATGAATGATTCAAGGAACAAATGAACTGACAGAGAGCAACCAACGCATCTGGTGATGCCTTCGGGCCTGGGGAGAAAGTGTGTACTCCACTTTCCTTCCTAATAGCCTGTGCTCATCTCGGCCCGTCTGACTGTGGTTTTGCAGGGGATGACCGCACTCCACTGGGCAGCTTTCCACAACCGGCCTCAACACACTCAAACGCTGCTGAAGAAGGGGGCAGACCCTACCCTTGTGGATAAAGACTTTAAAACTGCTCTCCACTGGGCAGTCCAGGTGAGAAATTAGCCAGTGGGCTTGTCTCAAGTATAAATGGTGTACAGCAGGGTTAACAGTTCTGAGTAGGTCAGACCTGTACGGCACAGTCCCAGCATTGATGTGGGCTTTATACGTATGATGGACTTCCCTTGTGGCTCAACTGGTAAGGAATCTTCCTGCAATGCGGGAGACCTGGGTTTGATCCCTGGGTTGGGAAGATCCCCTGGAGAAGGGAAAGGCTACCCACTCCAGTATTCTGGCCTGGAGAATTCCATGGACTGTATAGTCCATGGGGTTGCAATGAGTTGGACACGACTGAGTGACTTTCACTTCACTTCACTTATATGTATGACAGAGCAAGCAAGATATATGCACCCTGCCCTCCTCCCTCCATCCATACCCAGAAGGGCAACAGCAGACCAGTCACTTTGGAGCATTTGGGTACATCAGTTGCTGAGAAGAAATCCTGCCAAGGTAAAGAGGGGGAGGAGTTACAGAATATCAGGCAAAGCCCACCTTGGCTGTTACACACACACACACACAGGCACATATATACATACCTCACTCTCTCCAGCAGTGCTTGCTGAGGGCTCACAGTGTTCCATGATAATTCTTCGAAGAATTGCTAGGAAGTCCCTTCAGAGTCTTTGGACCATGTGTCTCTTCTTCCTTCCAAATCCTTTGAAGCAGAATAATTCCAGGAGACCCTGAGTTCTACTCTGAACCCTGAAAACAGTGACTCATGACACCCTACCTCGCTATCCCAAAAGGGAGTCTGTATCAGTACATATAACTGGAGAAATCAGAAATCCCAAAGAGAGGAAAACTGAGACTGAGGTGAAAGAATGACCACTGGTAACATTTATTGAGGTGTTGTCTCGGGAAATCATTCAAAGGGATTGATTAACTAAGAGTTATCTATTCTGTCCTTGAGAGCAGTACTATGCATTCTTTGAACAAAACTGCCAGCCTGTTCTGTCTTTTGATGCCTGATGTAGACATCCCCACTGTTTATTTCCATCAGCCCTATAAAGGGACCCTTGCTGAACTGTGGTCAGCATCCCCCTGATTCTATGTACCCCAACAGTGGTTTCACTTAGGTGTTTTCACGTGCCACACATGGCAGAGAAGGGCACCTGGCACTTTCAGGGTTGACATGTGCGCCTGAGATCAAGGGGAAATAGAAGTGATTTGGAAACTACTCTGTTTTTGTTCTTGCAAGCTTGGCTTCAGTTACTCTGTAGCAGGGCCAGCCCTGACAAAACTCTGAAATGAACAAAGCTTGTTTTTGCCATCCCCACCTGCCCTGAGCACCCTCCTACATACTTTCAGTATTTAATCAGCTGCCTTGCCACGCCCCCTCCCCATGCCAGTCCCTGCCAGCACCCAGTCCTCTGGCCAGAGGTCACCATTGCAGCAGTGGCCCCGGGGCAATATGGCTGGGCAACTAAGAAATAGCCCACATGTGTTGGTTCTCAGCTGGGGTGACAGTGGTATCAGAATCAAGCATTTTCTGTATCTTCACTCTCATCACCTCTGTTCTCTGATTCCATCGATCTAGGATGGGGCGTGAATTTGACAAAATCTCCCCAAGGAAGTCTTACCTGTATGCCTCCTCTGCTCCACCTTCGTCCACTGCACCCACAGTTTAGAGCTACTGCTTGGGACACAGGCTTGCAATTGAATCAGCATTGTAAATCTGCTTGTAAAATGACAAATTCCCAGACCCCACTCCAGATCTAATGAGTTGGGCTCTTTGTGGGTGGGAACCCCTGTTTTTATCCTTCAAGAGGCAATTTTGCAAAATCAAAAGAAAAATGTGCTCAGCTCAGAGGATCTGAGTTTGCATTAACAAAACCGGATTTGTTCTGAGAAAAGTCCCTGATGCCTGCTTGGCTTAACTATTGGTGTATCTTTGGGGTATGAATGAGACTGTGTACATGACAGTGATATGTTATATTCTATGTAATTGGAAGAGATTATAGTTTTTATTATGGTTCCCAATTTCGTCTATGAAAGCTTAGTTAACATACTATCTACATAATCTTTCTCTCTACCAAATGATGTGGCTTTTACCTGCTACATTGATTTTAATCCTGCCTGCACATTAGAATCAACTGAAGAGCTTTTAAGCAATACTGATACTCAAGCCCCACACCTATTTTCAATCAATTATTCTGAGGTACAACCCAGCTGTTAGTATTTTTGCAACGTTTTCCCTTCCTCTAGGAGCTTGTAATGCCCAGCTAGGATTGAAAACCACTATGATAAATGAATTCATATGAATAGGTGCTAAAACCTTAGCCACTCCTACCTAAGATATTTGCATTCTGACTCACGATTTTGTAAACTAAGTATAATGCCTCACACATTTATATACTTAATAACTTAATAAATGCTTAGTGAGCACCTACTTTGTATGTGGCATGGGAAGAGGGAGAGATTAACACGACGGATCCCTTCTAGGACCCCTATAATCACATGTGATATTGCATGGGTGGGTCTGTGAGGATGTTAGCATACGTTTTTCTGAGGAAGGTGTCCACTATTTCTTCAGCTCTTCAATGAGGATCTGTAACCAGACTCCAGAATGTTAAGAATCTTACTCTGAAGGAACCATGCACCCTCTCACTCCCTGTGGTTAGCACTAAAATTCAGAAGTTATGTGCTTTGACCTTTTCTCTTCAGAGAAGACCAAGGGTAATTCCAAATGTCAGCCAAAACCAGGATTACACTTGCCTCTTTTAGCCATCTTCTTCACTTATAACACGGGGACAGCACTCTGCTCCTCTTGAAGTTTTTCCATATGAATAGGTCTATTTCCTATTGTCATTTATTCCTTTCACTGCACTCAGGGCTTTTCTCTGGGACTATATGAGATCATACTTAAAGTGAAAGGACTTTGAGTTAATAAAGCTTCTGTATTTGACCCAGGTAATCAAACCAGTAAAGATTTGAAACACTGGGCCCAGAAAGTAAGGCCTTCCCAGGTGGCGCAAGTGGTAAAGAACCCGCCTGCCAATACAGGAAACATAAGAGATATGGGTTCGACCCCTGGCTCGGGAAGATCCCCCGGAGAATGAAATATCAACCCACTCCAGTATTCTTGCCTGGAGAATCCCCATGGACAGAGGAGCCTGGTGGGCTACAGTCCATGGGGTCGCAAAGAGTCGGACACAACAGAACGACTAACACTGTCTTGCAAGCATGCCCTCCCAGAAAGTAAACTACATTTGACTTGTGCCCCCATTTCTCAGGTCCCTTGGTCGCTGGTGGGGCCCCCCTGTAGGCCCATTGCCCTCATTCACCTTCCCCATCTGCCCAGGAGACTCCACTGCTTGGCTCTCTCTGGGCTAACACTGAGCAGAACCCTGTCCCTGTCCACATCCAGTCTCCCCAGATGAAATCTCAGTCGCTTCGGGGCATGTTCTCACCTATTTGTGATGGCACTCACTTATCAGGAGTCTACACAGGTCTCTCTCAGCTTCATCTCCCTCTCACTCCTCAACACTGCAGAAATCATAAATCTTTATTTCATTCTCTTTTCCTCAGAAAGCCCATCAGTTCCAACGACTTCAGCTACCGATTTACTCAGAATTTTCTCAGGTCAAAATCCAGCACTGACCTCTCTCTGGACACTAGGCTCACATTTCCAGCTCTACCAGGCATCTTCCCATCATTTCCCAAGGATGCGTCAAAGTCAATGCATTCAAACTGAATCCACAGTCTCTCCTTCCCATCACATTTCCATCCTCCCAGTAGTCCAAGACAAAGGCCTCCAGGTGGCCCATGAACACTCCTTCCTTATCATCATTCACATCCAGTTGGTTGTCAAGACCTCTTCCTTCCACCTCCTCAGGTCTCACAGTTGCCTCTTTTCTCTTCCCACTGTATAGATCAGGGTCCTAGGACGAAGCAGCCCACTCAGATGGGATTAATTGAGCATAGATTCATAAACAGGCTATTTATACACAACCACAGGTTGCCATTAGGGAATCTGGGCCTTAAAGAGCCTGGGAGGGAAAGGTTACTAAGACACAGCAAACGTTGTAGCTGTAGGAGAGGGCCCAGGACAGAAACTGTAGCCCTGGATGGAATAATCAACATGTGATCTAGCAGGCAGAGAACTGAACGATAAATGCCCCAGTCACTATTTCCTCTTATGTCCATCTTCTGTCAGTGCCACTCACTGCCCAATCCCAACTAGAAGCCAAAGGGCCGAGGAGCCCATTTAATGCAACTCATACATGCTGAGAGCAGGTTGAAAAAAGGGAGTTGATCAGGAAGAACAAATGGAGATGAGGAAGTACACCCACCATCACTGCCTTAGGTCAAGCTTCCCCTCTCTCTCACGGGAACAGTTTCAGTATCTGTATTTCTACTTCAGCCCTTTCTCTCTCTACTCTGTTCTCACATTGCCGCCAGGTGCTCTTTCTGCAAATCACAAAGGAATGTACTCACATAACCGTTACTGCACCAAAACAATTATGGTCACCTTTGGTTCTTGGCCCAAAAACCTTCAGCAAGTGCTGTAAAGAGCAAACTCTCTGATTTGCAGTGACTGCTGTGAACAACCACTCCCCACCCCACCCTACTCCCTGCTTCTCCTCTTCAATCTGTATAGACATTAATCCAATCATACTAGAACATTGGTAATCCCCTCAATACATGAGATTCATCCAATCTTTCCCTTGGTCATCCTTTTCCCCTTTGGTAAAACATTTCTTTCTACTTGTTTTTCTTTAAACGGTATATACTTAACAGTAATCGTATTGATTTATTTGGCTGCATCAGGTCTTAGTTGTGGTATGCAGAGCCTTTCCTTATGGTGCTCTGGCTCAGCAGTTGAGGCTCAAAGGTTAATCTGCCCCGCCACATGTGGGATCTTCATTCCTGGGTCAGGGATTAAACCCGAATCCCCTGCATTAGAAGGTGGATTCTTAGCCACTGGACCATCAAGGAAGTCCCAATACTTTTTTCTTCTTGCCTTCCCTGCCTCATCCCTTCTAACTGCAGAATTTATACCTGTTCCTCCTTATTTCTCAAGGCTCACTAAGTTTACCCTCTTTGCTGAACTCCCTTTTAGAATTTAACCCTCTGTCTAGCAAGTCCTTCCTTCTACTGCTGGTGCTACTATCAGTGGAGTGCCTACATCTCCTCTTCTAGACCACATGCTTAAGTGTAACATACCTTACTCATCCAGCTGTCTCTCAAGACCCAAAACAGACCTTTGTGAATCTTTGTGAACACCAAAAAAGTTTTCCCTGAATTCAGTTCAATAAGCTTATCCATCGCAAGCCACTGGAATTGGAATTAGTGTTTGATTGGATTCTTTCTGTGACATACCATTTTCAGCTTAACCGAGACCTTCAGGAATGCATTGCCTTAATATCAAGGAGTTTTTTTCTAATGATATGTAATCTAGGATAGCTATGATGACAGGTCAGTGAGAGGGCCAAGTATCTACCACCCCTCAAATCTCACCTCTAGCTCCTTCCTCCTAACCCTAGCTAATGTGTTTATTTAGAAGCTTCCTCAGTGGTACCCTTCTTGCAGTGCATTTTTCAAGAGTGGGTAGAAAGAAAAGAACTGCCCTAATATAAAGCAACTATTTCATGTTTTTTCATTCAGTATGTGATTAAGGAAATTATACACACACCCTTGGAGCTCTTGAATGTAACCATGAAGCCATCAGTGTCTGAGACTGATTTGGTCCAGCATGAAATTCTCCTCCTTCCTGTGGTGGCCAAGATATAGGATCAACTGTTTGAACTGTGTCAAAATTCTATAAATATACTTTAAATATATGCAGAATGCTGAAGGATAATTATAAATGTCATAGGCCAGTGGATCCAGACCATAGATGAAGAACCTTAGAGCTGGGAGGGACCACACAAAGTCATTTAATGCAACCCCTCTGTTCACAGGTGGAAAACTGGTACACAGGGAGGTTACCATTGTCTAGGCTCACCCCACACCCACAGGTGCCCAGACCACACAACTCCCAGTGCTTGATTAAAGGAAAACTACAAAACCACACAAGCCCAGAATAATCAGAGAGAAAGTCAAATTTACTAAATCAACTCCCATTACCCTGGAAGCAAAGATGGAGTTATCTTAAAGGATAGCCTAAAATGAAGTGGCCTGCATGTGTCGGTTCAGAGGTTAAAGTGTCTGCCTCCAATGCGGGAGACTCGGGTTTGATCCCTGGGTCGGGAAGAACCCCTGGAGAAGGAAATGGTAACCCACTCCAGTATTCTTGCCTGGAGAATCCCAAGGACAGAGGAGCCTGGCGGGCTACAGTCCACAGGGTCGCAAAGAGTCAGACACGACCAAGCAACTTCACTTCACATGCATGTGTCAGCTCCCCAGGGGTTGGCTGCAGAGAGGGAAGGAGTTGAGTAGATGGCCAAAAAATAGGAACTCACCTAGGAGTAAACATGAGTAAAGAAAGAAGTGAAAAGATAGTGAAAGGTGGGAGATAGTGAGAAAAAGAGAGGAAAGCTAAGAAAAGAACAGGTATAATTCTAGTTTGGCTTTGCCCATAGTTTGTAAGGCTTGTTTTGTTTATTTATTTATACTCTGTTCAGCCAATATTTATTACAAGTTACTCTTTATTAGGCTCCATTTTAGCAGAAAGACAGTGTTTCTACACATGACCACAGCAAGGAAGGAGGTTTCGTGGGGGTGTTTTCCATATTAATCATTAGAACACCTGTGAAAGGATGTAGTTCAGCAGCTGAGGGTCACAGTGCCTCACTGCCCCTCCCCCACCATTTCTATCTTACAGTAGCCCTCCAAGGGGGTCAGCCCCAAGTTTTGGGATACAGCAGACTCTGGTATCAGGCTAAGCAGAAAGCCTGGGTCCAAATGGGCTAACTATGAAGAGGGTCCTGACTCCAAGCTAGGATATTGGGCCCCTTTCTCTTCTGATCAGGCTTCCCTGATAGCTCAGTTGGTAAAGAATCTACCTGCAATGCAGGTGACCCCAGTTCAATTCCTGGGTCAGGAAGATCTGCTGGAGAAGGGATAGGCTACCCACTCCAGTATTCTTGGGCTTCTCTTGTGGCTCAGCTGGTAAAGAATCTGCCTGCAAAGTGGTAGACCTGGGTTTGAATCCTGGATTGGGAAGATCCCCTGGAGAAGGGAAAGTATATCCACTTCAGTATTCTGACCTAGAGAATTCCAGGGACTATATAGTTTATGGGGGTTACAAAGAGTTGGACACGACTAAGGGACTTTCACTTCACTTCTCTTCTGCTGCTCCTGCTGCTGCTGCTAAGTCACTTCAGTCGTGTCCGACTCTGTGCGACCCCATAGACGGCAGCCCACCAGGCTCCCCTATCCTTGGGATTCTCTAGGCAAGAATACTGGAGTGAGTTGCCATTTCCTTCTCCATCACTTTTCTTCTAGTCAGCCACAAACCCTTGACTTTTGTGTGTTCAAAATCTACTAGTTCACAAGCTAATAGGTCTTCCCCTCCAACTCCATTCCAGTCTAACACATTTGGCTCCAGATGAACTTAAGGGCCAGTGTTCTTCTCACAGCACAAAACCACCAGCCCTTTAAAAGGGCCACGTGACCTAAAACCCTTTCATCTCCTTTGTGCAGTCACTGTCATGTGACAAACAGACCCCTACTTCCAAGAGAAGGACAGAGATTGGAGTTCCCTTCCTGAAGAACCCACCAACACATTAACAAATAAACAACTAATCCTAAATCTTGCACTAAGATTTCTTGGGAAATCACCTAGAATAAAAAGGGTCTACAATAAGGATATTGAAATCTTGTTTTTTATCAGTCTCTGATAACAAAATTACTGGATCTTAATCTAATTTTCTTCTTGGCAAGGCTTCTTATGAATTCTCCTTCATGAAGTGTAAAGAGAAAATGACTAGGACTTAGTGCTTCCCAGCAGTCTTTAGGTTACATGAAGGCAATTTCATGAATTACCCACAGACAAGAACAACACAATAAAAGAAAAATAAATAAACCCACAATCTCATTTGGCCACCCAATGCAGAATTCTAGAGCTCCATAATAAGATCTATACAATTTTCTTTCCTGTTGAACAATATTCCCACCAAATGGAAACTCACTCTCCAATTTTCCTAGGAGCCCTTGTGGGCAACACCCATTTCTTCTCTCCTGGGGCTTCCTGGTGTCTGTGACCGAGGCTTCCCAGGCCTGGGAGACTCCATCTGATGGATGTTCAGCTGAGTTTGCCAAGAGGAGAATGTTGTTACCAGGAGACCCCTGAGCCAGGGCCTCTATTCACAAACCAAGGACCTCTCTTTGTTGCTGTTGTTTAGTCGTTTGGTCATGTCCAACTCTTTTGAAACCCCATGGACTATATAACCTGCCAGGCTCCTCTGTTCATGAGATTTCCCAGGCAAGGATACTGGAGTGGGTTGTCATGCCCTTCTCCAGGGGATCTTCTCGACCCAGGGATCAAACCCGCGTCTCCTGCATCTCCTGTATTGCAGGCAGATTCTTTACCCCTGAGCCACCAGGGAAGCCCTAGGAACCCCTCTAGGGCTCTCTCAAATTCTTGTGAGGGTGCACCATGGCAACCGTCCTAGGAGAGGCTTTTAAAGCACCAAATGTGGAAGTAAGGTCTCAGTTGGTAAGACACACTTTACTGCTACTGATGTTGCTGATACCAACGGCAGTTTTCACTTTAATTCCTCCCATGTGAACATGCAGGATCAAATAAATAAACCATTCCTTTAACTGAAGACAAAATAGTGTAACAGTGAAGTGCCAGGGCTCTGCAGTCAGTCCCAGCCTTGCCACCTCATGGCTGTGACATTGGACAATGAATCTGCCTGTGATGCGGAAGACCTGGGTTCGATCCCTGGGTTGGGAAGATGCCCTGGAGAAACAGTGACCCATTCCAGTACTCTAGCCTGGGAAATCCCATGGGCAGAGGAGCCTGGCTGGCTAGTCCATGGGGTTGCAAAGAGTCGGACACAACCGAGTGACTCACTGACAGACAGAATCCCTCTGTGCCTCCAATTTCTCCTCTACAATATGAGGATGATAAGAGTGCTTACCTTATGGTACTCACTTGTTTAGTCCTGACACCCACAGAGTTGTCAGGATTAAACAAGTGAGAACAGGCCATGCTGGGCACAGAACATTCACTTGTTAAACATCACTATCACCATTACTCTTGGGAGGATATTATTATAAAAATAAGAGGGATGTAAATGAGGGTTGGATTTGGAGACAAAGGAATTGTCTGAAAGATTCAGGACAAAGGCATTTTGGAGGAAAGGGGTAAGTGGGTGAAATTTCTCTTATCCAGAAAAGCCATATAAGAGTCCAGCTCTCAAGGGAAGTGCTGCCTGGGACTGTCTGCTCAGGAAGTCAGAAGGGGCCCACTCAGACGTGCCAGACTGCAGCCCACCCCCACCTTGCATCTAAGCTGGCTGCTTCCAAAATGGCTTCTGCATGTGTCAGGCAAGGAGGGAGGAAGACAGTGTGTAAGATGTGGGTTCTGTTTTTTCCGTCTGTGCTTGACGCTCCATCCCACACAGGAGAACCTGTGACAGGCTGTTTTGCTGTTTAAAACACTTTGGCAAGCCGAATTCCTTTGCTCTTCCAGGAAACTGTAAACAAAATCAATTCATTGAGTGGACACTCTTTCTTGCTTCTATTTTACTTATCCAGCGGCTGCTGCTGCTGCTGCTAAGTCACTTCAGTCGTGTCCGACTCTGTGTGACCCCATAGACAGCAGCCAACCAGGCTCCCCCGTCCCTGGGATTCTCCAGGNCACCACAGTTGTAAAGCATCAATTCTTTGGCGCTCAGACTTCTTGATGGTCCAACTCTCACATCCATACATGACTACAGGAATAACCACAGCTTTGACTAGACAGAACTTTGTTGGAAAAGTGATGTCTTTGCTTTTTAATATGCTGACAGAAGAAGTGAGAACTACAATCCCATGGCCTCCAAAATGAAAACCCAATCACAGAAAACTAACCAAAATGATCACATGGATCACCTGTCTCTTATACACATCTAGATGTGTATAAGAGACAGGCCCAAGGGAGTGTGATGTGCGAACCTGCTCAGTCACTTCAGTCATGTTCCACTCTGCAGCCCTAAGAACTGTAGCCCACCAGGCTCTTGTGTCCATGGGATTCTCCAGGCAACCCAGGAGTGAGCTGCCGTGCCCTCCTCCAGGGACCGAGTGTGACACTAAATAGCAAATAAAAATCTCCATGCCCGTTCAAAAGAGATACCACAGAAGAAAGGAACACACCACTCCTCTGGCATGTGAGCAGAGGGCTCTACATTTTTCCTGGGCCCCACAGATTATGTAGCTGGCCATGGTTATAGCATTTTCAACCCACTCAGCACTCCTCCTGGGGCTCAAAGTTGAGAGTTTTCTGCCCTCAGCCTTTGGTCCTGCAAGAGCTTTCAGAACTGGTGTCAGCCACTGTCCCCAGTACAGGGGGAAACACTCCAGGGTTCACTCTGCAGTGGTTCTCTGAGAAGCCATGCTGAGTCATAGGATATCCGGAGAGTTCTTGGTGCAAACAGGGAGAGGGGAGGGAAAGGAAGAGGAAAAGCCAAAATGAATGGGTTCTGTTCCACGGAATTGTGCAAACTGACTCAGAGGTTCTAAAACACAACCCTGGGGTCAAATAATCAAGTGGGAAGAATGCCAAAAGAAATGTTACATACTTGGAAAATTTATTATGAGATGGCTGTTGAACAGCATTTGGAGTGTGTTAGAATTGCAGCTTTTAAAAAGTTCAGTGCTCTCTTTCAGCCCAGGGACCCTGAGTCTGGCATGCGACCTGGCTCCTGGCCCCCAGAACTACAGCCTATCTCTCCCATTTCTTTAAACTGCTCCTCATGCCTCCTAGGGACCTCCATTCTACCCATAAGATCTGCCGCCTAGAGATTCAGGGTCTCTGTGGATTCATTGAGAAAATGCAGATGAATTATTTAGGCTGTTTTATAATCTTTACCCAGATATCAGTAGAAAACTGAAAGATACGCCTTTCCCCAGTGTGAGACAGAATGACTTTATTTTATTGGCCTTTGAGGATTTATTGTTATCTTAAGTTGCAAATGCTTATGTAGTGCAGGCATGCTAAGCTGCTTTAGTCATGTCCAGCTCTTTGCGATTCCATCGACTATGTGGCCTGCCAGGCTCCTTTGTCTGTAAGATTCTCCAGGCATGATTACTGGAGTGGGTTGCCACGCCCAGGGTCTTCCCAACCCAGGGTTTGAATCCTAGTCTCCTGCATCTCCTGAACTGGCAAGCAGTTTCTTTACCACTAGAGCCACCTGGGAAGCGCTTACATAGTGCTTTTTTGTATTTTTCAGTCCAGTGAAAAATAACATGCACAATATTTACTTACTCACTTATTCAAGCTAAAGAGATATAGGACACTCTCAAGGAAGAGCTGGTGACTTTTAAGGTTGGGACAGGTTGCTAAAAAGACTACAGAGCAATCTCATTCCAAAGATAAGATAAAAACTTATAGATCTACACAGAAAGAGGGATCCGATTTAAATGGTTTCCTGAAGCTCTTTCCTTTTCATACTTGTTTTATTTCTTTATTGATTAGCTACTAAATTATGACCCACTTCTGTTCAAAAAGGATTTTTGACAATTAAATTACATGCAACTTCTAGCAATTTGACTATTACCAGATCATTTTGGTCATCATTATGCCTCTAGTCAGTATTCATCATTGTCATTTTGTTAATATTAAAATTAACTCTGCCAGCTTCTCAGGGGTCAACCTCTACAGCAAGCAGGAAACAAGATGCATATATTTAATGAGGAAATTATCTAGGTGGCCCACCCATCATGCTAGCTCTGATGTCAGTCAGTTACAGACATATTTATCTATTTTTTAATATAAATTTATTTATTTTAATTGGAGGCTAATTACGTTAGAATATTGTATTGGTTTTGCCATACATTGACATGAATCTACCACGGGTATACATGTGTTCCCCATCCTGAACCCCCCTCCCACCTCCCTCCCCATCCCATCTCTCTGGGTCATACCAGTGCACCAGCCCCGAGCACCCTGTATCATGCATGGAACCTGGACTGGCAATTCATTTCACATATGATAATATACATGTTTCAATGCCATTCTCCCAAATCATCCCACCTTCACCCTTTCCCACAGAGTCCAAAAGACTGTTCTATACATCTGTGTCTCTTTTGCTGTCTCGTGTACAGGGTTATCGTTACCATCTTTCTAAATTCCATATATATGTGTTAGTATACTGTATTGGTGTTTTTCTTTCTGGCTTACTTCACTCTGAATAATAGGCTCCAGTTTCATCCACCTCATTGGAACTGATTCAAATGTATTCTTTTTAATGGCTTGGTAATACTCTATTGTGTATATGTACCACAGCTTTCTTATTCATTCATCTGCTGATGGACATCTAGGCTGCTTCCATGTCCTGGCTATTATAAACAGTGCTGCGATGAACATTGGGGTACATGTGTCTCTTTCAATTCTGGTTTCCTTGCTGTGTATGCCCATCAGTGGGATTGCTGGGTCGTATGGCAGTTCTATTTCCAGTTTTTTAAGGAATCGCCACACTGTTCTCCATAGTGGCTGTACTAGTTTGCATTCCCACCAACAGTGTAAGAGGGTTCCCTTTTCTCCACACCCTCTCCAGCATTTATTGCTTGTAGACTTTCCTCCCTGGACTTCCCAGGTGATCAATGGTAAAGAATCTGCCTGCCAATGCAGGAGACTCAGGAGACACTGGTTCGATCCCTGGATGGGGAAGACCCCTGGAGGAGGAAATGGCAATCTACCCAAGTATTCTTGCCTGGAGAATCCCATGGACAGAGGAGCCTGGTGGGCTACAGTCCATAGGATCCAAAGAGTCAGACCCGACTAAGCACCCACATACCTTAAGTCCTCCTTAGTTCACTAATCATGGAAGACAATTTAGCTCTTACAGGAGACAAAAATCCCTGCTGGGACTTGAGACAAGTGGAAATTTGTTGGTGGGTTTGATAAAATGCATTTTATTTTTGTGTGTGTTAGTTTTGAATTTTTTTTTTTTTTGCTTTGAATTTTTATCTTAATTTGCATAGACAGGGAAGAGCACTGGAAATACATAATGAGCTTTTTTTGACTCTGTTTTTCCAGAGTGGAAATAGAATTCTGTGTTCCATCATTCTGAGCCATCACCAGGGTCCGTCCATAATCAACTATGACGATGAGAGTGGCAAGACATGTGTGCACATCGCTGCAGCAGCGGGTTTCTGCGACATCATCAATGAGCTGGCAAGAGTCCCTGAGTGCAACCTGCAGGCTCTGGATGTGGACGACAGGTATCTGTGGCCACTCTGTCACCTTTTCCAAATTTTAATCTCAAAACAAAGACGATGTTTAAGAGGTTATCTTATATGACTATATCCTTACTGCCAGTAATATTAATATTTATACTTGGGCTTGTGACAATAAAAACTGCCCTATATTAGTCAGGACAGGAAAAACCATTGTTATGAAGAGAAACGCTGTGACTGTATTGTCAGACTTTCCACTTTTTGCGAACTGTTCTCAGAAGGCTTTCTGTATATCAGCTTCCTGCTATAGGCACTTTTTGTTAACAGTAAGTCTTTTATTTTTTTCCTTCATTCCTGGATTATGTCATAAAATCAACAAGCTCTTGTTATCCAGAAAAGAACACAATAGAGGCTTTGTGTTCAGAACTAGACGTGACCTTATCAGGGGTCTGTTTTGGTTTTCTTTAGTCATTAAAGATGTATTTACATAGGAAAGGAAGCTGAGTTCAGAAAGGTGAAGAGACTTGCCTAAGAAGTAATTAGCAACTAAGTAAAAACTTGTTGTTCAATCTGAGTCCAACTCTTTGAGACCCCATGGACTTCAGCATGCCAGGCTTCTCTGTCCTTCACTATTTCCCACAGTGTTCTCAAATTCATGTGCACTGTGTTGGTGATGCCATTCAGCCATCTGATCCTTTGTTGTCCCCTTCTCTTCCTGCCCTCAATTTTCCGCAGCATCATGGTCTTTTGGTCATCATGGTCATCTGGTGGCCAGTGTTAGAGCTTCAGCCTCAGCATCAGTCCTTCCACTGAGTATTCAGGGTTAATTTCCTTTAGGATTGTCTGGTTTGATCTCCTTTCTGTCCAAGGGACTCAAGAGTCTTTTCCAGCACCACAGTTGTAAAGCATCAATTCTTTGGTGCTCAGACTTCTTGATGGTCCAACTCTCACATCCATACATGACTACAGGAATAACCACAGCTTTGACTAGACAGAACTTTGTTGGAAAAGTGATGTCTTTGCTTTTTAATATGCTGACAGAAGAAGTGAGAACTACAATCCCATGGCCTCCAAAATGAAAACCCAATCACAGAAAACTAACCAAAATGATCACATGGATCACAGCCTTGTGTAACTCAAAGAAAACTTGTACCCTTGTCTTTTAAATGTAGAGCTTTTCACCTACTGGCCCTTCATCCATAATCAACTATTAGAATTTTTCAATTACAATCCTTATCTAACCTTTGCTTCAGTTAGGCATAGACTCAATGAAAATATAAGAATAATATAAAAACAAATAAGACTGCTGAAAACAAGTATAAGGCTTGTACATTATAGTTTTTTTTTAATATTTTTCTATTGAAGTGCAAATTTAGCCATCTACTTCCATGATTTTAGATTCCCCAAAAAGCACTTCCTACTACTTCCTGATACCTGAAACCCATATAACACAGGAGAAAGAAATCTTGGGTTCCATGTAAGTCTCAGAAGCTGGAGACAGTTAACAGGATGACTTTAATTAAAATTAATATATAAATCATTGAAAGTAGACCTTCTCTGAAGAGTAGATATTGAACTTGAACAGGTACAAAAGTAGAAGGATTTTGTTACATGAAGAGAAAAGGTGAACGATCCAAAAAGAGAAGAAAAGAACTCATGGAGGGGGACTTCCCTGGTGGTCCAGTGGTTAGGATGCTTTGTTTCCAATGCAGGGGGTGGGGGGTTGAACTTTGATCAAGGAATACATGCCATGTGGCCAAATAAATATAAGTAGAAAAATACATACATTTTTAAGGAACACATTTAGGAAAAGAGGGCTAGAAAAAAGTTTGCCTACTTAAAAATACTTCTCGAAGCAGCTCTAATACAGTATTTCCCACTTGAATTATCACATGCTTCAGTTCAGTTCAGTTTAGTCGCTCAGTCGTGTCCGACTCTTTGTGACCTCATGGATCACAGCATGGCAAGCGTCCCTGTCCATTGCCAACTCCCAGAGTTTACTCAAACTCATGTCCATTGAGTCAGTGATGCCATCCAGCCATCTCATNGTTTTCCAAATTTGCTGGCATATTGAGTGCAGCACTTTCACAGCATCATCTTTCAGGATTTGAAATAATCGTGAAGATAAGGTAGCGATATTTTTGGATATAATAATAAAAGCAAATAGTGATATTTGAACCATCAAAATATTCTGATGTAAGAGTTACAAAAGAAATATCTTTAATTAATAAATTTAAAAATAATTGTTTCAAAGTCAGTCAAAATTTATTTAATGCATTTTTTAGATGTCAGGTTTTCAAATCCATACAGATAATGAAATAATTGGACAATGAAAACTCATGTATATGTCAACTAGATGGATAAACTTTAAATAAAATACTTGCTTTTCCTTGTTGTTTATGTCAGTGCATGTATCTATTGGGCATTCTCTCTCCTGTATATATATATGTATGAACTATTTGAAAGTAGCTTATAGACAATATGACACTTGAAGGGTGCATATTTTTACTATTAGAGATTTGTCTCCTTAAATACAATACTGTTATCATATCCAAAATAACTATCACTCAATAATATTGACTCTGAAAGTTGTTGCCTCTTTCCAGTCAATTTCCACCTCCCATACATAACTATGATTCTGATTTCTATCACCATAGATTAGTTTTGCCTAGTCATACCATGGAAATCATACAACTATATTCCTTGACGTTGGTTTCTTTTATGAAAATAAAATATTTGAAATGCATCCTTCTTACATATATGTAAAACTTTATTAGAAACTCCCATAAAGTTTTACACAGTGTTTGGTCTATGAAAGTGAAAAATTTAGTCGCTCAGTTGTGCCCAACTTTTTGCAACCCCATGGACTGCAGCCAGCCAGACTCCTCTGTCCATGGGATTCTCCATAGGATCTTTCCAGGGATTGAACCTAGGTGTCCCACATTGCAGGCAGATTCTTTACTGTCTGAGCCACCTTGTTCTATATTCCACTCCTATTAGCAATGTACAAGAGCCTCAGTTGATCTGCATCTTTACTAATATTTATGGCAAAGCCAATAGAGTATTGTAAAGTAAAATAAAGTAAAAAAAAAAAAATCACTAAAAAAAAATAAAAACAGCATCCTTTATTTAAAAAAAAAAGAAAAGAAAAAAGAAAAAAATAAAAATAAAAAAAATAAAGGGAACTCTCATGTTTGTAGACCCCAGAAGCCATATATTTGGCTACTTCGAAGCCCCCAGGCCAGGAGGAATCTTGGGCTACAGAGAGGTTATGTGTGGGTGCTCTGCTTACCAGCTCCAATGAGCTTAGCTTTCAGTCATCCCAAGCCTAGGTATCAAACGTGTGAGGTAAGATGTCACCAAACCAGTAATTGAGTTGCTCCAGATATTTCAGTCTTCCTAGCTCAGGATCAGACACTGGGGAGCAGAGACAGGGCATCCGTATACTCCTTATCTGAATTCCTGGACCACAGAATTTACAAGCAAAATCAAATGGCTTTTTTATGCCATTTAATTATGAGTGGTTTGCTATGCAGTGACCTTAACGAGACATTTGGTTACATTGTACTTTTGTCATCGTATAGTTTGATATCTGATTTTTCTTGTGATTTCTTCTTTGACTTATGGTTTATTTAGAAATGTATTGATAAATATCAAATATTTGGAAATACATTCTCAAGCTTTGTTTATTCATTGAGAAAATTTAGCATTGTATAGTATTAAAACATATCTCCTTTTCTTTAAACTCAAATGTTGATGTTTTACATTAAAAAATTTTTTAACAGAGATTATCTCTCTTTCCTTTGTTTGTTTTCTTGTCCTTCTTCAAAGTAAACTCAGTACCCCTGATATTAAAATATTAGCATAGCGTACTAGAGTTTAAAAGAAGCTTCGTGGGGGGACTTCCTTCATGGTCCAGTGGCTAAGACTGTGCTCCTAATGCAGGGATGTGGATTTGATCCCTGATCAGGGAACTAGATCCCACTTGCCTTGTATGCTGCAACTAAGATCTAGTGTAGCCATATAAGTATATAGGATTCCCTGGTGGCTCAGATGGTAAAGAATCCGCCTGCAATGCAGGAGACTGGGTTTAATCCCTGGATTGGGAAGATCCTCTGGAGATGGGAAAGGCTACCCACTCCAATATGCTTGCCTGGATGGCTCAGACAGTAAAGAATCCTCCTGCAATGCAGGAGACCTGGGTTGGTTTCCTAGGTCAGGAAGATCCCCTGAAGAAAGAAGTAGCAACCCACTCTTGTATTCTTGCCTGGGAAATCCCATGGATAGAGAAGCCTGGCAGGCTACATTCGATGTGGTCACAAAGAGTTGGACATGACTGAGTGACTAACTCTTTCTTTACAATATATGATATATAATATTTATTATTATAGTATATATATATATATGTATATATATATAAGCTTGGGGTACAGATTTGTTATTGCACTGTATATTGCACTGAATATTGCACTGTACTATAAGTCATTTTAGTTACTGTGTCACAATGTTACTTTCATTTAGTACCATACTAATTGCCATACAGTTTTCCCAGGACTTTCTATTGTTAGTGCNAGCTTGGGGTACAGATTTGTTATTGCACTGTATATTGCACTGAATATTGCACTGTACTATAAGTCATTTTAGTTACTGTGTCACAATGTTACTTTCATTTAGTACCATACTAATTGCCATACAGTTTTCCCAGGACTTTCTATTGTTAGTGCTAACAGGGACTAGACAAATACATAGCTAAATCAAAGGGTACAGTTTATTTCCCTGTAGACATTAATCAGTTTTGTATCTCATGAAGTAACTTTATCCTAACTTTCTTTATTGAATTTCTTACAAATGCCTGGTTGAATCAAATCTGTAATGTGTATTCATTTTACATTTTTATGAGTCACATGTTTTAGACTTTAAAATATTATACTTAAGCTGTTTTGGAGGATTTTCTCTGAGATGCTCAAGTAGGCTAATCTGTTTAAAGAGGTAATAAACCTACATTTCTTGAGAAGTACCCATGATGGGCAGTTTAACCTTGGCCCACGGTAAACTCGAAAAACAATACAATTTTAATCTAGCATTTCTTGGTTTCTCTAGGTTTTTTTTCTCCATATGAATTTTATTCTTTATTTTTATTTATTTATTTTAAAATTTAAATTTATTTATTTTAATTGGAGGCTAATTACTTTACAATATTGTATTGGTTTTGCCATNTTCACTTTCATCAAGAGGCTCTTTAGTTCTTCACTTTCTGCCATAAGGGTGGTGTCATCTGCTTATCTGTGGTTATTGATATTTCTCCCATGCTTAGGAGAGAAAATTTAGTTCCCCCAGTCTCAGGGAAGAGAGTGTATCCAAAGGGAGTAAGAAAGTGCAAAAGACTGGGCCCTACAAGGGTTCAAAGTGAAGTAAAATCTCAAGAAGGGTCTAGTTCCTGCTCCAGAGCTCAGCTCATCCTGCTCTTCATTTTGTTTCAGTTTCTGCATCCTGCACTGTATAGCTCTACCTTCACATTGACACTGTAAGCTTGTGTTAGTATTTTAGTTAAGCTTATGCTTAGTATTTGTGTTAGTAGAGAATTTTTCAAATTTTTCGTAGGTTTAAGTATTGAAGCACTTGCAACAATTGTGGCTTCACTTCCCTTCTTTTTTATCCAGATAGAAAGTTTTTGAGAAAAGGGAAGAAAAATAAGGCAATGATTTTTAAAAATAAAAAAAGAGGATGAGGGAAAATATGAGGGAACTTGTCCTCCTAGATTATTAAAACACATCATAAATCCATGACATTTTAAAACATTTTGGTGCTAGCCTAAGATTGATGGTACAGAACACATAACTCATAAATAGCTTGTATAGCTTAAAGGGCCCAAATTTCATCAGTCTATGAAGTCATGCTTTTCTTTAGCATCCAAGTCATTTATCTTCAGGAAGGAGAGTCTTTAATCAAACTCTCCTCCCTACATACTTCTAGGGAATTATCTAGGGAAGGTTTGCATGTGCAATAAGTGGTTTCTTGGCTTCTGACACCTTACCAACACTGCATTCTTGTACCTATCATCTCCTGTCATTCAGAGACTGCCTCATCAGCCCACTGCTTCTCTCTGATGAATTTCTTCTGAATCATGGGCCCTGGTTCTCCAGCTCCTCACTGTGATATCTGAGTCCAATCTGCTATGTTTGAAGACTCTCCTGAAGCTTAGAGATAAGAAAGGGACTGCAGCTTACATAACATGAAACTGGATACTACATATTGCCCGCAAAGGCTCTATGTGTATTAGTAGATGTGTATAAGAGACAGGTAATACTCTATTGTGTATATGTACCACAGCTTTCTTATTNGAAGCTTAGAGATAAGAAAGGGACTGCAGCTTACATAACTTGAAACTGGATACTACATATTGCCCGCAAAGGCTCTATGTGTATTAGTTAGAAGTTATCTATGCTTCTCTTGTTTCTGCAAAATAATTTTTCCCTGTGTCCTTCTGGACCTCTTCTTCCATGCTGATGTTCAGAATGATCTCGGATTGCCTCAGCCTGCCTCGCTTGAAGCAGGGCTTCAATTCCTGGCTAGAGATTGAGGTCGGGTTGCAGCAGTGAGAGAGCTAAATCCCAGCCACTAGACCAAAGATCAGGGACAAGGCTCTGGCCCTTCAACATGTAGAAAAATAATTCCCACAAAGATAGAAGAAAGTGAAATAGGTAAAGTATTTATTAGGAGGAAAAAAGAGTACAGTATATCTGGATAGACACCCAGGTGGACTCAGAGGAAGACTTGCACCCTCATGGCAGTTTAAGTTACTTATATGGGGCATTTCCTCCAGGTTTCCTTGGCCAGTCATTTTAATTTGCCTGCTTCAGAGTTCACCTCTGTTATATCTCAGGATCCTCCCATGTGCACACATACATCTCTTAGCCAAGATGAAAGAGATCTATGGGTGGGTGGCATCAGCATCACTCTCGTTTTGACCTCCAAGAAGCCTTTCTTTGTATGTGCAGTTGGGAGGTCTCCTGACTTCAAAAAATGAGAAATATGTGGGCTCTTATCTTCTGTGTGGGCAGGGCCCAGCCTCCTCTCTCGGTTGTCCTGCTATTGATAGTTTGTAGTTTCTGTCCACAGGGAATGAATCTCTAAACTTTACCCTGGGAACCATCTACCTCCTGCCTCAAGAGAAATTAATATAATCACTCTTCAGTTCAGTTCAGTCACTCAGTCATGTCCGTTTGCAACCCCATGGACTGCAGCAGGCCAGGCTTCCCTGTCCATCACCAACTCCCAGAGCCTGCTCAAACTCATGTCCATAGACTCAATGATACCATCCAACCATCTTATCCTCTATCTCTATCATCCCCTTCTCCTCCTGCCTTCAATCTTTCCCACCAACAGGGTCTTTTCCACTGAATCAGTTCCTCTCATCAGGTGGCCAAAGTATTGGAGTTTCAGCTTCAGCATCATTCCTTCCAATGAATACTCAGGACTGATTTCCTTTAGGATGGACTGGTTCAATTTCCTTGCAGTCCAAGGGACTCTCAAGAGTCTTCTGCAACACTACAGTTCGAAAGCACCAATTCTTCGGTGCTCAGCTTTCTTCATAGTCCAGCTCTCACATCCATACATGACTACTGGAAAAACCATAACTTTGACTAGATGGACCTTTGTTGGCAAAGTAATGTCTCTGCTTTTTAATATGCTGTCTAGGTTGGTGGTAGCTTTTCTTCCAAGGAGAAAACATCTTTTAATTTCATGACTGCAGTCACCATCTGCAGTGATTTTGGAGCCCCCCAAAATAAACTTTTTCACTGTTTATATTGTTTTCCCATCTATTTGCCATGAAGTTATGGGACCATTAGTACAGTCACTGAGCAAATGTCATAAAGGGGTATTTCACAATGTGCCAAAGAGAATTGTCACGTGTTAATAAACCTGACTGCATTGATGTTCAACCCTCCATCTACTGAATTTATTGGCAATATATTCTCTAATCAGGAGGGTATAATATGGCTGGTGCCTTATCTTGTTTCATAATAAATATTGTCTGGAGACCTCTCAAATAGAATGGAATGAATCATATCTTGTACAAGCTCAAATAAGCAGTGCAATTGATTACTATGTTGAAAAAAATATATGGTCCTATATTAAGTGTCCTCAAATTGCTGTCCATATCATAACATGAGGAGGATGCTTGACTGACACAGGACACAGTCTACCCATGGGGACTCTGGCATACTGTGGACATGGCTACTTTCCCAGTAATAAGTCCTGAGCCCCTTCACAGATAGACCCAACTGAGTCCTTCTCTGTCTGGCCCCCGACTGCCTCCATGTCTGAGAGACCTCTTGGCTCTCCAGGGGTGGTCATCTGCCAGGGGTCGAGCCCCAGAATGAAGCCAAAGAGAGGCCTCCCATCCCTTCTTTTCCTGCCCTAGGATTGATCCTCTCCCAGACTGACTGACAGGAAAAATAGCCCTCCTCTTCATGGGAAACCCCATTCAAAGGAATGTATCTGTCACCATTCCCTTCTTCAGCTCCCCAGGGTCCCACTGTCCAGACACACCACACAGACATCCCCAACCACCTACTTCCCAGCATCTCTGCCAAAGAAGCAAGGTTCAGGTCCCCTTTGTTCTTGAGTCCAGTGGTCCTTTATGCTCTTATCACCTTCTTGTCTCATTTGCCTTGATAGTTCTTTCTGCAGCTGGGGAACTGTTTTGCTCCACATCTGCTCTCAGTTCTGGGCTTGGCTTTTGGAAACAGGAAAACACTGACCATTTCTCTTATCGACCCTGCTATATCCCTCCCTTGAAATTGAGCATAAAGTCAACCATATCCTTGTATGGAGGAAAGGGTATGGGTAGAAAAGTATGTATACAGTTCAGGATCTTAAAATTTGATCGCACTGCACTAATAAATGGTACTGAGAAAAGCTGGCTATGTAACTGGAAAAATGGTCAGATTGATTGCACATCTCACCACATATATCAGAATACACATTCAGATACACGAGCAGTTTTGTTTAAATACAAATAAATCTAGAATAAAATATTGGTTTCTTGTTTATTTAAATTAATAAACTTTACTTTTGGGGGATGTGTAGTTCTATGAATTTTACCACATACATGCTGCTAAGTCACTTCGGTCGTGTCCGACTCTGTGCGACCCCACAGACGGCAACCCATTGGGCTCTGCCATCCCTGGGATTCTCCAGGCAAGAACACTGGAGTGGGTTGCCATTTCCTTCTCCAAAGCATGAAAGTGAAAAGTGAAAGTGAAGTCACTCAGTCGTGTCTGACTCAGCAACCCTATGGACTGCAGCCTACCAGGCTCCTCCATCCATGGGAGTTTCCAGGCAAGAGTACTGGAGTGGGATGCCATTGCCTTCTCCGACCACATACATAGATTCATGCAATCGCCACAAGGCAGATCCAAAACAATGCCATCAATTCCAACACCAACTCAGGTTGTCCTTTTATAGTCAAGGCTTCCCCCATCTCCAAGCTCTGGCAGCCATGGATTAGTTCTCTCNACATACATAGATTCATGCAATCGCCACAAGGCAGATCCAAAACAATGCCATCAATTCCAACACCAACTCAGGTTGTCCTTTTATAGTCAAGGCTTCCCCCATCTCCAAGCTCTGGCAGCCATGGATTAGTTCTCTCTCTTGGGTTTTGCATTTTCCAGAATGTCTTGCAAATGGAAATATACAATATGTAATCTTTTGAGATTGCTTTATTTCACCTGGTAGAATGCACTTGAGATTCATCTATGTTCCATATACCAGTAGACTATTCTTTTTACTGCTGAGTAGTATTCCATTTTGTGGGTAAATTATAGTTTGTCCATCTACCCATTGAAGAACATTGGGTTATTTATACTTTTGGATGATTACAGACAGTACAGCTGTAAACATTTGTGTACAAGTTTTTGTGTAAACATAAGTTTTCATTTCTCTAGTTATAGATATAGACATGAGATTGCTTGGCCATATGGTAAGTATGCTTAACTTTAGAAGGAACTGACAAACTATTTTCTGGTGTGGCTGCTTCTAAAAA
The DNA here is from genome assembly GCA_006410875.1 of Neotragus pygmaeus. Lineage (NCBI taxonomy): Eukaryota > Metazoa > Chordata > Mammalia > Artiodactyla > Bovidae > Neotragus > Neotragus pygmaeus. Next base: position 234,189 of record SJYV01031590.1, read on the forward strand.
ATGTATAAAAGTTCAAGTTGCCCTGAATCTTCATCCATACATGTATTGCCAGGTTGGTTTTTTTTTTAACTTTTTTTTCATTGAAGTATAGTTGATTTACAATGTTGCATCCATCTCTGCTATACAGTAAAGTGACTCAGTTATACACATATATAAATCCTTTTTTTTTTAATTTAGCCATTTAAATCAGTATGTAGTGGTATCCCATGTAGTTTTAATTTGCATTCCTCTGAATGAAAAATGTTACTGAGCATCTTTTCATGTGCTTGTTTACCAATTTATACACTTTCTTTGATAAAGTGTTCAATCGTTTGCTAGTTTTTAAAATCGATTTGTATGTATATTTTTTATTGTTCAGTTTTTAAATATTTTACATACTCTCTCTGTTGGATGTGTAATTTGCAAATATTTTCTCCCAGTCTCTGGCTTTTTTTTTTTAAGAAAATGATGGTTTTGCCACTTATCAAAGGTTTAAACACTGGTGAGTATGTATCTACCTTCTGGCTAATGAAGAACTTTCTAAAACATAAAATCATGAAACAAATGAAAAATGAAGAGGTAAATAAATGTGGTAATTTCTTAAAATTTTTATGGAAAACCACTAAAAAAAATTTGAAAGCTAAGCAACAAATTAGAGGAAATGTTTTCATAAACCTAACTAGAAAAAACCCAATACCTTAAATATTTTAAAAGCTTATATGAGTTAGTAAGAAAAGCTAACAACCTAATAGAAAAATGAACATAAGGCATTAAGGGTCATTTCAATGAAGAAACTAAAATGTCAAATAAACATGTATTTCAAAGGTTCTTCCTCATGTTATTTAAAGAAATGCAGATTCAACAACACTGAAGTACTAATTTTGCCTACCAAGTTGGCAAAGACCTTTAAAGATGTTGATAACACTTCATGTTAGGAAGGAGTAGGGACACAGCTGGTAGGAGGAAAAAACTGAGTCAGTTTTCTTGGAAGGCAATCCTGGCACTATGTATAAAGTACCTTCAAATTGTTCATACCCTTTAACCCACTAGTTCCTTTTTGAGGAAATTCGCAGAAAGACCCAAAGAAGGGGAAAGGCCACAGAGGATCAGAATCAGAGGAGAGGCCTCTACACACATACACCATCACCCTGAAACCCTATTTAGTGCAACCATTTCCACACTGTAAGTAGCAACAGGTCTGTCCTGCCAGGNTCCTTTTTGAGGAAATTCGCAGAAAGACCCAAAGAAGGGGAAAGGCCACAGAGGATCAGAATCAGAGGAGAGGCCTCTACACACATACACCATCACCCTGAAACCCTATTTAGTGCAACCATTTCCACACTGTAAGTAGCAACAGGTCTGTCCTGCCAGGACCCACCTCTGAGCAGCAGCTGTTGCCAGCTAGGTAACCTGTATCATTCATGTACTCAGACACTTGTGCTGTCCCCCGCGGCCCCCCAGGACACCTCTGCACTGGGCTGCAGCTGCAGGGAAAGCAGACTGTGTGCAATCACTGCTGGAGCTGGGAATGGACAGCAACCTGCGAGACATCAATGAGAGCACGCCCCTGGCCTATGCCCTGTACTGCGGCCACACCGACTGTGTCAAGCTCCTCTCCCAAGAGAGCAGGTGAGCACACCAGGAGGCACTCGTTTTTTTCTTCATCTCAAAAGATTTATAAAATTGGATGCAATTGTCTAAACTGCCAAAACCAGCACAAAATGATCTATACTTAATAATTGTGTTTGCCATTGCCAACTACGTATTGGTACTTGCCATCTACCTCTACAAGGATTAAACCATGCACTGCTGTAGCTGCTGACTTTCAACAGCCCCACCACTGAAAGGAACTCAAGGTGGAGAGTAGAAATGAAGCTCTCTGTACTCTGGAATAACTGACAGAACGTGTCTAGATAGACGTTTTCAGGAACCAATTTTATGAGCTCAATTCTTGCATCTCCTCATATCTAGAAAAGCACAAAAATCTTTCATGGTGACAACTGTTCCTCATGACTAGCAGTAAGCTCCTGCAAAAAGTATGTGCTTGATTGCATGTACTTCCCCTTCACCAAAACCTTCCCAGCCACCTCTGCTCATCACTCTGAGAAGTTTCTCAAAGTGAACAGAAATGCTGACTCTTGGGCTATAGTCCTCATTTTCCCCCAAATAAATAGTGACTCACAACTCTCATGTTGTGCTTTTTTTTTTTCATTGACACCATTATCTAACAATGATATGTCCTTGAAACTGTGGAGCAAAATGGTAGTAGTAAGCTTGAATGTATCAGCCTAACATTTACTGAACTTTAATCTCTTCTTTCTGTTTTCTCTCTTTCCACATCCATTTAGACAATATACTAATTGCTCTTTTGCCTAAATCAGCATTTCTCCAAATCTTTGTTCTCAGCACCCATTTATACTCAAAAATTATGAAGGACCCAAAAGAGCTTTTGTTTATGTGAGTTACACCTATCAATATTTATGGCATGAAACTAAAACTGAGACACTTTTGATAAAATATTTACTTAGTAACTTAAAGTGATAATAACCCATTACACGTTAAGATTAACACCATATTTTTAGTTAAAAATAAACTATTTTTCAAAACCAACCAGGAAAAGTGTAATGAAAAAACCAGCTTTACTCTTCTTTACTCTTCAAGTCTCCTTGATAGCTTTATAGAAGCTTGAAAGAATACAGTGGGATTCCCACATCTGCTTCTGCATTCAATCCATTGCAACGTGACTGTTTTGACTGAAGTGTATGAAAATAATCTGGCCTCACATAGACACAGGTAAAAAAAAGGGAGGTGTATTTTAATAGACTTTTCAGATAACTATGGATACTTTTCCTCTGATGCTACACCAAAACTTGACAAGTAGTATTAGGTTGGTACAAAAGTAATTGCAGTTTTACACTGTTGAAGTTTGCCATTGATATTGGGATACATTCTTTTTTTTTTTTAAATTAATTAATTTATTTATTTTTTGATTTGGCTTTACAATACTCTATTGGGTTTGCCATACATCGACTGGGATACATTCTTAAATAAATGTGATTATGTTATACAACATTTTAATGTGCATTTCTNATTGATATTGGGATACATTCTTTTTTTTTTTTTTAATTTATTTATTTATTTATTTTTTGATTTGGCTTTACAATACTCTATTGGGTTTGCCATACATCGACTGGGATACATTCTTAAATAAATGTGATTATGTTATACAACATTTTAATGTGCATTTCTCACTTTATGTCTTTTTTCTAACAACTTATTATTTGCTGTTTCTTTTATATCTATTTTGACTATAGAAATGTTGTTAGACAAAAAGCAAATTCGAATGATTTTTTTATTCGAGTTAAAAAATGGGTTGCAAAGAAGCAGAAGCAACTTGCAACATCAACAACACATTTGGGCTAGGAACAGCTAATGACTGTATAGTGCAGTGGTGGTTCAAGTTTTGCAAAGAAGATGAGAGCCTTGAAGATAAGGAACACAGTGGTCGACCATCAGAAGTTGACAATGAGCAAATGAGAGCCATCAAAAAACTGATCCTCTTACAACTAAACGAGAAGTTTCCAAAGAATTCAGTATTGACCATTCTACAGCTATTTGGCATTTGAAGCAAATTGGAAAGGTGAAAAAGCTCGATAAGTGGATGCCTCATGAGCTGAACAGAAATTAAAAAAAAAAAAATTGTCATCTTGAAGTGTCATCTTCTCTTATTCTATGCAACAACAAGAAACCATTTCTTGATCAGATAATGACATGCAAAAAAAGTGAATTTCAGACGACAACCAGTGATGACCAGCTCAGTGGTTGGACCAAGAAGAAGCCCCAAAGCACTTCCTGAAGCCAAAAGTGCACTAAAAAAAGGTCGTGGTCACTGTTTGGTGGTCTGCTGCTCGAGTGATCTGTGACAGCTTTCTGAATCCCAACAAAACCATTACATCTGAGACGTTCGCTCAGGAAATCAGTGAGATTCACTGAAAACTGCAATGCCTGCAGCCAACAGTGATCAACAGAAAGAGCCTTGTTTTTCTCTATAACAATGCCCGATCACATGTCACACAACCACGGCTTCAGAAGTTGAACAAATTGGGCTACAAAGTTGAGCCTCATCTGCAATATTCACCCGACCTCTTGCCAACCGACTACGACTCAAGCATCTCGACAACTTTATATAGGGAAAATGCTTCCACAGCCAGCAGGAGGCAGAAGATGCTTTCCAACAGTTCATCGAATCCCAAAGCATGGATTTTTACACTACAGGAATAAACAAACTTATTTCTCGTTGGCAAAAATGTGTTGATTGTAATGGTTCTCATTTTGATTAATAAAGATGGGTTTGAGTCTAGTTATAATGACTTAAAATTTATGGTCCAAAACCACAATTATTTTGGTACCAATCTAATAGTTTCCCAAAGATCAGTTGCAGTGTAGACTTTGTCACCTTATCAGTCAACTTCTTGAATTCTGTTACATTAAAATCCACTCATCTCTCTAGCACCTTAAATGTATCTTATACCTTTGCATGATTTTATATCTTGCATTGGTCATTTGAAAAACATTGGTTTGCTTAGTTATGAAGATCTTCCATTAAATAATACATTTCATTTTACAACATTAGATCAGGAAACTATCAAGCTCAAAGTATGCATACAAATTTTCCAAAATTTCTAATTTTTGCATGAAAGCTAGATTTTTGTCATTGGCAATAATTACTGTCAATTGTTTACCTTGAAATGACAGACTCACTCTGTTCATTTTTGAAAAATCAAATGCCCAACTCCAAATAACCATAGCTTGTCTTGAAGCCATTGAAATGATATTTCATGGGGGAAAAGTATCCAGTTAAGCTCAAACAATCCCACAAATGTTTTACCTCAAAACATCCATCGTATATTAGTATAGAGTTGTTGTTTATTTGCTCAGTCATGTCCAACTCTTTGTGAACCCATGCACTGCAGCACTCCAGGCTCCCCTGTAGTTCACCATCTCCCAGAGTTTGCTCAGACTCATGTACATTGAGTCAGTGATGCCAGTATATAGCAGAATTGCTTATGAGTACTTTCTATTTTGTCAAAAAAAAATCATCTCAAAAATCAATATTTAGTAAAATGAATAACTTTTACTGGGCATTATTAAATTAAATGGCAGTTTTGTTTTAATGAAAGTCTATTGTTACTACTACCTTGATTTGTGCCAAAGAGCCCATTGTTTTGCCCATTTGCTCTCTTGCATGCTTGGTGTAAAAAGCAGTCCACTGACAAAGACAACATCTTGATATTATTATGAATATAGTTTTAACCTCATGAGGCCTGTCGGAGACCTCACCTCCAGGGTTCAATGGACCACACTTTGAGACCACTGGCCAAAATCACAACCTTAATAGGAAGAGGAAATTGATTGTAGAAGATGCTGAAGTAGCATTAGCATTTAGTTAATTTAGTTAGCACAGGGGCATATTCTATATGGGAAAACTTGCAGGAATGCTAGAGATCTCCTGGGGTTCTCTCTCTGGTAGTGTCAGGAGTGCAGAATCTGTTTCATATTTCACAAAAGCCTTTTGGAAGGTGAAAGGAGGAAGATAAAAATTCATCACAGGAATAAAGATTCAATTATACACTGTGTGACCTACAGGAAAAAGAAAAAAAATTCATTATATGTGGCCAAAATGAAGAGTGATACTTTTCAAACCACAGGTTACAATATCTCACTGCAAAGAGAAATGTTGCAATATTGCTTTTAGGGCATGCACACAGGTCCGGTTTCATCATTAACTCATACCCAGAAAGCACTAATCAATTGTGGCCTCAAAAGAGAATAATACAGAAATTTTTAAGCAACAAAAACAGCATAGTGCCTCAGGGAAACTCCACACAAGAACAGCCAGCCGGACAACTGCAGATCTTTTTCCCCTGCAGAATTTGCCTGCCCATTGGACATTGCTACTTTTCTTCTGCTGCCACACCCAAATTCTGGCATACACACTTCCTTTTCTGCAGCCCAAGCCCAGACAAAAGCTTCTCTCCTTGGCTTCTTTTAGTATGTTTTATTTTAAGTGTTTTTCAATAGGAAATTTAGTAAAAACTCAACAGGAAACAAATAACACATAAACAGTGTAAAATGGGCAGGCTTCCTGAGGTGGATAATGTCAGAGCTCTGCCCTTATCTCTGGGGAGCCCTTACAGAGAACACCTGAAAAAATCAGACTCCCCTCCCCCAGCTCTGCAGCCTCCACCCAGCTGCTAGCTAAAACTTGAACACAACATGTGGCCTTTATTTCTTTGACTTAAAGCTGGCACTCCTACCGACTGGCCTTAAGAAGTGAGAACAGTAACCCCTGAAGGTATTTGGTATTTTCAACTTTTTTGATCCCCTGGCAAAAACAAATTTTGAAAGGATAGTTCCCAAAGGAACAAGGAAAATCTAACTAAGAAATATTCTAATTATGGACAGCAAACTGACCATACCAAGGAAGGGGGTAGCAAAGGGTGTTGTGAGTAGCTTTTGCACACCACCTTTAACTTGAGAGGGCGCTGAATGACTCTGAATGATCTCCTTCCTGGAGATGGAATAGAGGGAGGTATTTTGTTTGATGACTGCTGTTGCACCACTTCCTGTTCTCACAGAGCATCCTTGTTTTATATTCCTATAGAACAGAGCCTCTTAGACCCCTTCCTGCCCAGAACAGTAGACCCCAGAAGAAGGAGGGAAGATTCGGCATGCTCAATCAAATCTTCTGCAAGAACAGAAAGGAAGAGCAGAGGGCCTATCAGAAGGACCCCAGCAGGGACTGGCACAGGCAGGAGCACACCNTCAAAAAAAATCATCTCAAAAATCAATATTTAGTAAAATGAATAACTTTTACTGGGCATTATTAAATTAAATGGCAGTTTTGTTTTAATGAAAGTCTATTGTTACTACTACCTTGATTTGTGCCAAAGAGCCCATTGTTTTGCCCATTTGCTCTCTTGCATGCTTGGTGTAAAAAGCAGTCCACTGACAAAGACAACATCTTGATATTATTATGAATATAGTTTTAACCTCATGAGGCCTGTCGGAGACCTCACCTCCAGGTTTCAATGGACCACACTTTGAGACCACTGGCCAAAATCACAACCTTAATAGGAAGAGGAAATTGATTGTAGAAGATGCTGAAGTAGCATTAGCATTTAGTTAATTTAGTTAGCACAGGGGCATATTCTATATGGGAAAACTTGCAGGAATGCTAGAGATCTCCTGGGGTTCTCTCTCTGGTAGTGTCAGGAGTGCAGAATCTGTTTCATATTTCACAAAAGCCTTTTGGAAGGTGAAAGGAGGAAGATAAAAATTCATCACAGGAATAAAGATTCAATTATACACTGTGTGACCTACAGGAAAAAGAAAAAAAATTCATTATATGTGGCCAAAATGAAGAGTGATACTTTTCAAACCACAGGTTACAATATCTCACTGCAAAGAGAAATGTTGCAATATTGCTTTTAGGGCATGCACACAGGTCCGGTTTCATCATTAACTCATACCCAGAAAGCACTAATCAATTGTGGCCTCAAAAGAGAATAATACAGAAATTTTTAAGCAACAAAAACAGCATAGTGCCTCAGGGAAACTCCACACAAGAACAGCCAGCCGGACAACTGCAGATCTTTTTCCCCTGCAGAATTTGCCTGCCCATTGGACATTGCTACTTTTCTTCTGCTGCCACACCCAAATTCTGGCATACACACTTCCTTTTCTGCAGCCCAAGCCCAGACAAAAGCTTCTCTCCTTGGCTTCTTTTAGTATGTTTTATTTTAAGTGTTTTTCAATAGGAAATTTAGTAAAAACTCAACAGGAAACAAATAACACATAAACAGTGTAAAATGGGCAGGCTTCCTGAGGTGGATAATGTCAGAGCTCTGCCCTTATCTCTGGGGAGCCTTTACAGAGAACACCTGAAAAAAATCAGACTCCCCTCCCCCAGCTCTGCAGCCTCCACCCAGCTGCTAGCTAAAACTTGAACACAACATGTGGCCTTTATTTCTTTGACTTAAAGCTGGCACTCCTACCGACTGGCCTTAAGAAGTGAGAACAGTAACCCCTGAAGGTATTTGGTATTTTCAACTTTTTTGATCCCCTGGCAAAAACAAATTTTGAAAGGATAGTTCCCAAAGGAACAAGGAAAATCTAACTAAGAAATATTCTAATTATGGACAACAAACTGACCATACCAAGGAAGGGGGTAGCAAAGGGTGTTGTGAGTAGCTTTTGCATACCACCTTTAACTTGAGAGGGCACTGAATGACTCTGAATGATCTCCTTCCTGGAGATGGAATAGAGGGAGGTATTTTGTTTGATGACTGCTGTTGCACCACTTCCTGTTCTCACAGAGCATCCTTGTTTTATATTCCTATAGAACAGAGCCTCTTAGACCCCTTCCTGCCCAGAACAGTAGACCCCAGAAGAAGGAGGGAAGATTCGGCATGCTCAATCAAATCTTCTGCAAGAACAGAAAGGAAGAGCAGAGGGCCTATCAGAAGGACCCCAGCAGGGACTGGCACAGGCAGGAGCACACCTCGGAAGTCGATGACATCATCACCACCTTTGACAGCAACGTGGATACCAACTGCCAAGAGCAGCCTTGTGAGCAGGTGGCTATGGTTGACTTTAAGAAGAGGACCTCAGAAAACTCAAAATATCACTTGTCAGAAAAGAAGCCTCGGGCCCGTAAAGGGCTTCCACCAATCAGAACACAGAGCCTCCCACCCATCACCCTGGGCCATAACTTCCTGACAGCCTCCCAGGGGGCCACTTCCCATGCTGGCCTGAGCTCCGGTACTCATCATGCGGCTCAGAGATCTCAGAAAAGCCGAAGTGAGCAAGATTTGTTGAATAACAGAACTGGCTGCCAGGCACTGCTAGATAACCCTTGGAAAGGTGATTCTCACCCGGTATTCTATAAAGCCTGGACTATGTCTTCATCTGACAAGCTGCTAGACAGGTTGCATACCAGCAGATCTGGCCACCAGGAAGTATCAGGGCCCCCACATCTTCCTCATCTACCTAATCCTTCATCAGGTAATGTCCTTCCTCATTCCTGACAGATTCTGTACAAGAAACATGTCATACCATCCTGAGTGAGGAGGGAGAGTAGGTAGCTTGGAGGACTTCCCTTTAGTCAACTGGATTCAGGATGTCTAGGCTATGCAAACAGTCTGCTTTTCCAACCTGAGGGCAATCATCAGGTAGAAGCATGTGCCTTCTCATCTTATCCCATCCCACCAGATGTGTGTGGTGACTGGCAGATTGGAGCAGGAATATTATTATTTCCACCAGCAAGGATTCTTAAGCAGGTATCCTCGGCAATATCATCTACAAGGGGTTGATTTGTTTGTGTGACTGTTTGCTTTTAAATCAGGTGTTCAATGCCCACTGTGGGCCCACTGAACCAAAATTTTGGTGAGGCAGAAGGGAAAAGAGTAATACCTTCCACATGTACGTGTAGAAAAGGAACACATCACACACTTATGGTTCAAGACTCCAAACATGTCAAAGGATTACCTGGCAGATTATGTGTGTCTGCCTGCACCTATGTAGCCCCTCATCCGAAGCAAACTATGTTCTTAATTTTTTGCTTGTCCTTCCAGAAGTATTTTATACATATTTAAGTATTTGTATATTTACATATATATACATTTTAAATAAATAAGCACATTACACTAAAGAATCTATATTTTTGTACACATACAAGCAATATATATGTGTCTACTTTTCACCCATTTCTAAACAAACATATCACACTAAAACTTTTATTTATTTATTTTTAATCACCCACAGGTGATTCTGAGGTACAGTGGAGATTAAGATCTATTGTTCTAAAGCACAGGCTTCAGAACAGCTGCCAAAATCAGGTCATTACTATAATAGCTTATTTTGTCATCAAGTGAATTAATCACTAACATTTAAAAATCATGAAGTTTTTACATAAAAATGTAAATTTCTAGCTTCTCGTGAGAAATTGAAAAATCCAGCAACACTAAACACAAATTCCATTTGGCAATACTTGGCTAGATCTGAGTAACCAGTATCCCTATGGACACCACTTGGACATCACTGTCCCCAGTTTAGCCCAGTCCACACCACTCTCTAGTCTCTTTCCATGGAGTGTCTATTGTTCTTTACCAATAAATTTCTGTTGCTTTTCTTATAGTGGGGTTAAGAGGGAAAATGATATGTTTCTTGAATCCATACTTCTTTCAAAAGTAGAAAAGTGAAAGACCAACAGGGTTTATGTACATTTTAAGAAGTAGATGAGATCAATATATCTTTGGAGGTAAGAACTATTCCTTCCCATTTAATATGCAGCATGAGCCTGGCTCTCCTCACTCATTTACACGTGCCTGGTGTCTGAAACCTGTGAGGCAGCATAACACTTCTCTCATACATATTTATTTGTATTTAAATATATTTATTTGAATAAATACATGACAGCTATTTCCTGATTAGAACTTCCCCCAAGGTCTTACTTCCTCCTCAGAGCACTGGAGTGTGGGTAGTTTTTCCTTGTGTTCTGTGGAGGGGTAAGGAAGCAAAGATATTAGTTTGCTGTCTTTTAACACTTTGATGGCCTCCAGGGCCTTGACTCAGCCTGCTTTCTGGAGTTAGTCCTGTCCTGGCTAATATCTTCTTTTTAGGAAAAAAAAATTTTTTTAAAGTCTTGTTCTTTTTCTGTTCCCAGTACAGTCTGAGGCTGTTTTTTCTTTATCAGTTAGAATTGGTTCATATGTTGTAACAGAAATCCAAAGTAACAGTGATTTAAGCAACATAGAAGTTTATTCCTCTCATATGAAAGACGTTGAACGTTATGGTTCCCAATGCTTGGTGAACCATAATCACTAGAGACCCAGGCTCCTTCCATCTCTATTCTCTACAACTTAACCTATGGCTTTCATCCTTTGGAGAAAGAGCAGGAGACAGGAGAGAGGCAGGGAGAAAGGAAGAGGGGGGGAGGAAAATGGACGTCCCCAAACTGAATTATCTACCATTAATAAGTTATCTCCCATCTCTGGAGAAGGCAGTGGCACCCCACTCCAGTACTCTTGCCTGGAAAATCCCATTGACGGAGGAGCCTGGTTGGCTGCAGTCCACGGGGTCGCTAAGAGTCGGACACAATTGAGCGACTTCACTTTCACTTTTCACTTGCATGCATTGGAGAAGGAAACGGCAACCCACTCCAGTGTTCTTGGCTGGAGAGTCCCAGGGACGGGGGAGCCTGGTGAGCTGCCGTCTATGGGGTGACACAGAGTCGGACGCGACTGAAGCAACTTGGCAGCAGCAACAGCTCCCATCACTTCCCGGCCTTTTGGCTAAGATCAAGTGCAATAAGTTATTGCCCATAAGTCCTAGAGTCTGCTTCCATCTCATTGGCCAGGACTTTAGTCACATGACTGCCTATCTGCAAGGGAGACTGGGAATTGTCTTTTAGTTGATCACATGACTGTACCTCCAAAACTAGATTTTCGTTTCTAAGAGAAAGAAGGGAGTAGATATTGAATAGAGAATTCATAGATTCTGTCACATGTCCCATCTAAAACTTTCCATACTACTTAAAAGAAAATTCAATAAAGTTGGCTTGAGGATTGATTTCACTTTTCCAATGAAGAAACTTGAAAAGTCCCTAGGGGCAGGAAAGCAGAAAAGAACTAGCAAAATTCTCGAAGGGAATTTTAAATGATTAGCTGAGCCTGGAGCAAAGCTTTTATTTTTTTCAACCAATATTTTTGAGTGCTGATAATAACTAGGAGCCGCTCTAGGTAACTGAGTCATGACAAGATAAATATCCCAAGAATCTTCAGTCTATAAATGAACTTTCAGGAACATGGATTTTTCTAAGTTGATTATACAACTCACTTTGAATTTATTTTCTTCTCATGTTTACATATGAAAATCATAAGGGTTTTAAATGGAAAGGACCCTAGCCTTTACTCATTCTTTAAATGATTATTGAGTGTCTATTATTATAATTTATCAAGAGGCAGCGTATCCAGTGGTTAATAGAAAATTTCTTT